>CM061048.1:65428521-65743521 GCA_030762985.1 Adelphocoris suturalis | reverse complement strand
AAAGAGAGAAGAACTAAATATTCAAACTGACATCCGATGCAGTTCTTGAATTTATACATTAGAGAGTTATTATAGTGGCATATAAGAAAAGTTCCAGTCATGCACCATGATTGTATGAGCGAATTTTCGTAAATTATCGTACTTTATTATGTTTACATTGTTTTAAAAATTAAGGACTATCAGGGAAAATGAATTGCTAACTACCAATTTTATGGCAAAAATCTCGTTCTAAATAATATTCTGCGATTCAAAAAGAGATTTTGGATTTTTAACTTTCTTGCAGTTTTCATGCAACCCTGTGCACACTCTAACGGTGTGACCCCCGCTTGTCCTGTATATCGATTTTTGGTTTATTGTTGGTTGATTATTTCCAATAATAAGCCTATGTGATCGTGTAGCAAAAAATTTTATAACCCCCCCTCAATATTTGTCACTTTACGTTTCAAGGTGCGTAGAATCCAAATTTGAAACGTCCGTCCGCCGTTCGCCGTCCGCCGTCCGGGCCATAAAAGGCCTAAGAATTGACTTAAAAAACCCGTTCTTTCGCATATAGACTCCATTTGGGGTCTAGTTGGTCCTAACGTTTAACCATCCCGATCGCTTTTCTCGCATAAATGCTATGGGCCAAAAACGGGCGAAAAAGTGTCTTTTTCGACGCGCGCACGCCTGGCACGCTTGGCAGGGGGTCACAGTGGGTGGAGATGGTGGTGAGCGGGGGGGGGGGGGGGGGGGTTGTGGCAGTGAGAGGAGGCGCCGGCGCCGCGGCACCTTGTGGTGGGTACGGCGCGTTCCTTCGAGGCATGAATATGTTTTTTTCAAGGTCATATTTGTGTGTTAATACCAAAGCTTTTCCTACGCATATTTAATAACATATCCTCTCGACTTTTCGTACGTACTTAGATAATGATATTATTAAGGCAATAACTATTTGAATAGATAGGAGCTCAAATCGAGAAATATAAACATGCGTATAATAATTATAGAAGAACAGGTTGTGGCACCTCGAGATAGGACACGCCGAGGAGTCTGGACGGGCCTTATGACGTACCTACGCAAGCCAACTAAAACTACGATCATACTCAATTGAAAAAATAATAAACCTTTGTGAAATAATTTGCAGCGTTTTCCAATAATAAGCCTATGTGATCGTATAGCAAAAAATTGTTATAACCCCCCCCCCCCCCCCCCTCAATATTTGTCACTTTACGTTTCAAGGTGCTTAGAATCCAAATTTGAAATGCCCGTCCGCCGTTCGCCGTCCGCCGTCCGGGCCATAAAAGGCCTTAGAATTGACTTAAAAAATTTGTTCTTTCGCACATAGACTCCACTTGGGGTCTAGTTGGTCCTAACTTCTCGCCAGCTCGATCGCACCACTCTCATGGGTGCTATGAGCCAAAAATAGGTGAACAAGTGTCTTTGGTTTATTCTTTCCAATAATAAGCCTATGTGATCGTATAGCAAAAAATTTTTATAACCCCCCCTCAAACTTTGTCACTTTACGTTTCAAGGTGCGTAGAATCCAAATTTGAAATGTCCGTCCGCCGTCCGCCGTTCGCCGTCCGCCGTCCGCTGTCCGGGCCATAAAAGGCCTTAGAATTGACTTAAAAAATCTGTTCTTTTGCACATAGACTCCACTTGAGGTCTAGTTGGTCCTAATTTCTCGCCAGCTCGATCACTCCACTCTCATGGGTGCTATGAGCCAAAAATAGGTGAAAAAGTGTCCTTTTGTATATTTCAAGTTGTATAGAAATTGGAGATTTATGAGTGAAAAGAAAATGTTAGCTATTATTTTATGGAAAAAAAGTATTCTAAATGATACTCTTCTATTCAAAAAGAGATTTTGGATTTTAGGCTATTTTTTGCAATTTTATAGATTTTTTAAAACAAAATTTAATGAAGTTCAAGTTTTTAGCATAATTTCGTACATAAATTTTTGAATGTTCTATTTCATAGTTGATAAACCTTATTTGACCAATCTTATGCTAAAAAATGTCAATTCAACAATTATTAGCCATTTTCAGTGATTTTGTCAGCACATTTTTTGAAATTTGACCAATTAGATGATATCAATATACAGTATAGGTAACACTTTTATGTGTTGGAAAGATGACTTGGTAATAAATTGTTTTGTTTATCAACTATATTAAAAAGCATAACATTGTGAGATTCCGCTGCTGTAATGGATTGAACCCATTTGTGAGGTCCGAAGCTTCGAGTTCCGATACAAATATACAATAAGTGGCGTTTAATAATATTATGGACCAGAGTTCTACGTAGAAGAGCTGTCTAATACATAAATAACTAGCCGCTCCGGCTCGCTACGCTCGCCTCCACGTCCAGCCGGGGGGCAAGCCCCCCGGACCCCCATTCAATTGCTCGCTTCGCTCGCAAAGTGTGGCATGTAGGGAATGTTGCTCGCTTCGCTCGCAAACGATAGGTCCCTAAGGGAAGGTTTAACTTCTGTAAGGGATGCTGCTCGCTTCGCTCGCTTGAGGAAGTTATACTGCCCACCCAACTTGGCAGTCGTTTTTTTCTGTTGGAAATTCTTACAAACAAATTAAATCTTATGAAACTACGTGGAACCACAAAAAGTTTATTCGGGGATGTTGCTCGCTTCGCTCGCAAGGTATTGCTGTATAGTTGTAGGAAAAAATCCGAATTTATTCTGTTGACATGGCTCTCGCTTCGCTCGCAAGGTATACCTGTATACCCTTCAAGACGTAAGTGCGTGTACCTGCTCGCAACCCGTTCCGCAGCCCCGCCTCATTGAACCCCTGACTTCGTAGAGCCTTCTCGCTTCTGGCGCCCAATTAATTTCTGATGGTAAACGCTTCCCTCGCAATTCCGCTCGCAATTTGACCTACTTTCCGTCACTTTTTTCGATATCCGATTTCGGATTCAGATTCGGCGGACCCAAAGCTGTATTTCGCCCGCGAAAACCGTTCCGAAAAACGTACCTTTATGGGGTATATTTTAATCGGAAAGTCTGGCATGTAGGATATGTTGCTCGCTTCGCTCGCAAAGTCTGGCATGTAGAAAATGTTGCTCGCTTCGCTCGCAAAGTATGGCATTTAGGGGATGTTGCTCGGTTCGCTCGTAAACGGTAGGTCTCTATGGGTAGGTTTAACTTCTGTAGGGGATGCTGCTCGCTTCGCTCACTTGAGGAAGTTATACTGCCCCCGGACCCCCCATTAAATTGCTCGCTTTGCTCGCAAACGGTAGATCCCTAAGGGTAGGTTTAACTTCTGTAGGGGATGCTGCTCGCTACGCTCGCTTGAGGAAGTTATACTGCCCACCCAACTTGGCAGACGTTTTTTTCTGTTGGGGAATTCTTACTAACAAATTAAATCTTATAAAACTACGTGGAACCACGAAAAGTTTATTAGGGAATGTTGTACTGCCCACCCAACTTGGCAGACGTTTTTTTCAGTTGGGAATTCTTACAAACAAATTAAATCTTAGAAACTACGTGGAACCACGAAAAGTTTATTCGGGGATGTTGCTCGCTTCGCTCGCAAGGTATACCTGTATATGTGTAGGACAAAGTCCGTATTTATTATTTGAAATGGCTCTCGCTTCGCTCGCAAGGTATTGCGTAGAAGTGCAAATGGGAACCCCCCTGTGAGGGTCCCTTCAGGTAAGCAACGTTGTGTAACGGCGGCCCGTGGTCGATTAATCTCTGATGTTAAAGGCTTCCCTCGCAATTCCCCTCCCAATTTGACCTACTTTCCGTCACTTTTTTCGATATCCGACTTCGGATTCAGATTCGGCGGGATCAAAGCTGTATTTCGCCCGCGAAAACCGTTCCAAAAAACGTACCTTTATGGGGTATATTTTAATCGGAAAAAAGTTCCACTCATGCAGCATGATCGTATGAGCGAATTTTCATAAACTATCTATCGTACTATAGTATGTTAAATTACATTGAAATTGGAGCAATTTTAGTTGACAGAAATGGTTAAAAACCAATTTTATGGCAAAAAACTTATTCTAAATAAAATTCCACTGATTCAAAAGGGATTTTTGATTTTTAATTTTTTTTTTGCAGTTTTTATAGATATTTTAGCAAATTTTAATGACATTAAATGTACGTTTTTCATCATAATTTTGAGCAAACATTTTTAATGTCCTAGTTAATCGTTGAAAATTCAGTTTTGACTAAAATTCTGCAAAAAAATAGAAATTTTACGATTTTTGACCGTTTTTTTAGAAATTTTTAGTGATTTTTTGGGTACATTTTTCGAAATTTGACCAATTTAATGTGCTCAAAAAATTTTGTCCAACGAACTCATCCTTTCTTTTGAAATGCTTGATTTTTTGGCGAAAGAACGAAGTTTTTATCTCAATTCTATCGAGAGTTATCGTCTGGAATGACACATACATATATATATACATATATATATATATACATATAAAAAAGCGTTAAAATCCAGGAATCATTTCAGAATGTCTCAAAACAGATTTCGATGAAGAAAATTTTTGAAAATTTTTATTTTAAAATTTTTGGAGCCATTGCAATAGCTTCATTTTCTAAGAAAATTCGCTAAAACCAAGTTTTTCGGCGGACTTTTCGAGAAAACGGGTCCGTACTCTCGCATTTTTTTAACGCAGTTCCCGATACTTTTTTCGCGATCCGATCGCGCCGTCGTCTTCCTCGTAGGAAAACCTACGAAACCCGTATTTTTCCGGAATTGTCAACGGCCGTTTAGAGGGGTAGGGGAAGCGGGGAAGTGGAAAAAGCGCACATTAATTATTACTTCGACCCCCCTCCCGCCCTACGGCCCATGGTTCGGGTGGGATTAGAAAATTTTAAATTCGCTTATACACCCTATCGGAAAATCCCAAAAAGATCCCCCCACTCGTAGACCCCCCCACTCAGCCGTTTGGCCGTGCATAGGCACGAGCGACAGACAGACAGACGGAGTTTCATTCTTATTAATAATAGAGATAGAGATAAACCTTTGTGCAATAATTTTCAGCGTTTCTTTTTATATTTTAAGTTGTATAGAAATTGGAGATTTATGAGTGAAAAGAAAATGTTAGCTATTAATTTTATGGAAAAAAGTATTCTAAATGATACTCTTCTATTCAAAAAGAGATTTTGGATTTTAGGTTTTTTTTTTGCAATTTTATAGATTTTTTAAAACAAAATTTAATGAAGTTCAAGTTTTTAGCATAATTTCGTACATAAATTTTGAATGTTCAATTTCATAGTTGATAAACTTTATTTGACCAATCTTATGCTAAAAAATATCAATTTAACAATTCTTAGCCATTTTCATTGATTTTGTCAGCACATTTTTTGGAATTTGACCAATTAGATGATATCAATATACAGTATAGGTAACACTTATATGTGTTGGAAAGATGATTGGTAATAAATTGTTTTGTTTATCAACTATATTAAAAAGCGTAAAATTGTGAGATTCCGCTGCTGTAATGGATTGAACCCATTTGTGAGGTCCGAAGCTCCGAGTTCCGATACTAAATATACAATAAGCGGCGTTTAATAATTATGGACCAGAGATCTACGTAGAAGGGCTGTCTAATACCTAAATAATAAACCTTTGTGTAATAATTTGCAGCGTTTTTTAGCACATTTCAATGACATTTAAGTACATTTTTCAGCATAATTTTGTACATAAATTTTTTAATGTTCTATTATATAGTTAATAAACTTTATTTGAGCAATATTCTGCTAAAAAATATGAAAATTAACAATTTTTATCGGTTTTATGCTATTTTTAGTGATTTTTTCGGCACTTTTTTTGAAATGTGAACTATTAAATGTGCTCAAAAAAGGTGGCCAACTAACTCGTCCTTTCGTTCACGATGCGCCAAGTTCTGATCATATAATACATACGGGATTTAATTATAAATCAAAAGCCAATGACCTGCGTAGAAGGGCTATCTAACACAGAAATAATGAACTGTTGTGTAATAGTTTGCTTGTTCTGCTAGTTCGCTTGTGAAATATTTCTTCTTATCAGAAATTGGATTCGAAAACCAGTGTTATAAAATTGCCAGTTGAAAAATATTGGTAAGTAACGTAATTTCAACCTGTTCATTCCGCGAACCTCTGTAAATATTGATTTTTTCCCATTTTTGGAAGCAATATACATAATCTGAAGCAGTGAGTTTTTAATTAAAAATGACCATGAAACATAAAAGCCGAGTGAATAACGTTCATTCATACCTTCGTAGTTTATAAGTATAACTCGATATTGAACATCCCGTGGGTTTTAATGAAATTAATACAAAATAACCATCCATTAAACCAAAATTACCTTACTATTGTTTTTAGATACTTGACTTAGTACTTCATCGATGAAACGAATAGGCCTCAAAATTATTTTGTCTCTCTATTTATCTTATTGCTTATAGTTTCTGTTATTAAGATAAGGTAATAGGACCGCAATATGCATAACTATCGATTTTCTTGGTTTTGGATTTTTTCCAACAAAACCGATCGAACGATTTGCGCACTGTACTGCTTGCAATGACACGAGGCATCCAGCAAAACGAAACCTACTCTTCAGCCCATGTAACCCTGGATCCATTTATTCTCCCACAATGGTTCCAACCCACACTCAAGTTGAATACTAAGTATTAGGTAATAACGAAACGACGTCCTTTATTCCACTCCGTTTCTGGTTGCTCGGTCCTTTACAAGCTGTTATTATTTTTTCACGCCCTTCCAGCTTATTCCGTTGGGACCAACGACTGAATTTTAAGGTCCCTCTCCCTGAAAGCCACCGTAATTACTATAAGAGAGGACAAAAAGTGAAATAAAATAAATGAATGTAAAACTCAGTTAAGGTCAGGCTAAAGTTCCTTCTTAATTTTTCCCACGACTTGTGACAAACTGTTGGAATTAGGAAAATGGAATTCGAAAACCGTTCATAATAAAACAAAAACGAGAAGAAAAAGAGTAATTTGTTCGCTGACTTCACTTTTTGCATTAGCATTATCCATTGATTCGCGGATAAGTTGTTAGGAAAACATTTGAATATAATCGACAATACCTAATGTAACTTTGAGAATAATAGAAAATGTCAAGAAACCCATAAAGGAATTGGCATGACTATAGAATATTATAAGTTAATTTTGACAATCCACATATTTATGAATTAATTATTTGAGCATTAACGGAGCATAGATTCCATTCGACATTTAAACAACTTCAACTTACCATACATAGATATGGCACTTTCATCCGCCACATAAATGTAAAGATCATCGAACTGTTTTCGGAAAAATCATGAAAGATGAACTAGTCAATCAATCCCTGAGAATTTTATAGTAATCACATGAAAACTGTATAAATAAGTCATGCTTATTACAAGGGTTTGAGGTTCTCGCATGCACAGCAGCCGCTAATGATACGATCTTGATACAACTCATAAAGTTACCATTTACGAATTTTACCTTTGCACATGCGCAGTGAAAACTTTCAATTTCTGAGAGAGATAATGGATGGGAGACCATCCATAGCGTATCGTGAAAATTCCAAAACAATTCCACCCTCATTTAGTAAAAAACAAAAAACTATAGAAGGTATGCTTGTTAAAAGGATATAAATTTGCGCATTCACTAAACCATTTTGTTCGAGTCTAACCTCCAAATTTGATTGAGATCGTAAGAAAATTATGCTAACAGATTTTCGGGTATCGCATGCGCAGAATGACGTATTGTTTTGGGAATAATGCAACTGGTAGGGGACCATTCACATCCTAACCGCATATTCGCATGGAATTTAATCAAAATCGAATGAAAACTGTAGAAGTTACGCGTGTTGCGAGGGTGTGCGTACACACGGACAAACACAGAAACACCCAAGCAGTGTTAGGCATCATCTTATCGTCTAATCTATACTATTAATAAGAATGAAACTCCGTTTGTCTGTCTGTTTATTTGTCGTGTCTATGCACGGCCAAACGGCTGAGTGGGGGGAGTCTACGAGTGGGGGGATCTTCTTGGGATTTTCCGAAAGGGGGAGCGAGCGAATTTAAAATTTTCTAATCCCAGCCGAACCATGGGCCGTAGGGCGGGAGGGGGGTCGAAGTAAGAATTAATGTGCGCTTTTTGGACTTCCCCGCTTCCCCTACCCCTCTAAACGGGCGTTGAAAATTCTGGAAAAATACCGGTTTTGTAGGTTTTTGAACGAGAAAGACGACGGCGCAATCGGATCGCGAAAAAAGTATCGGGAAATGCGTCAAAAAAATGCGAGAGTACGGACCCGTTTTCTCAAAAAGTCCGACGAAAAAACCCCGTTTTTTCCCATTAAAATATACCCCGTAAAGGTACGTTTTTCGGAACGGTTTTCGCGGGCGAAATAAAGGTTTGATCCCGCCGAATCTGAATCCGAAATCGGATATCGAAAAAAGTTGTTAGAACTCGGTCAAATTGCGAGCGGAAGCGAGGGAAGCGTTTAAAATTACATTTTCAATCGACCCGGGCCGCCGTTTCACAATAATGCGAGTTGAAGGGACTCAAAGTTCGCTCTTGGCCTCTTGCGAGCTATTCATAACGGTCGCTAATGATGCCCCTTAATAAACTTTTCGTGGTTCCACGTAGTTTTATAAGATTTAATTTGTTTGTAAGAATTTCCAACAGAAAAAAACGTCTGCCAAGTTGGGTGGGCAGTATAACTTCCTCAAGCGAGCGAAGCGAGCAGCATCCCCTTCAGACTTTAAACCTACCCTAAGGGATCTATCATTTGCGAGCAGATACACATAGGTACCTTGCGAGCGAAGCGAGAGCCATTTCAACAGAATAAATACGGCCTTTTTCCTACACATATAAAGCAATACCTTGCGAGCGAAGCGAGCAACATCCCCGAATAAACTTTTCGTGGTTCCACGTAGTTTTATAAGATTTAATTTGTTTGTAAGAATTCCCAACTGAAAAAAACGTCTGCCAAGTTGGGTGGGCAGTATAACTTCCTCAAGCGAGCGAAGCGAGCAACATCCCCTACACACGTTAAAGCTACCCTTAGGGATCTACCGTTTGCGAGCAAAGCGAGCAACATTCCCTACATGCCACACTTTGCGAGCGAAGCGAGCAAAATTCCCTACATGCCACATTTTGCGAGCGAAGCGAGCAATTTAATGGGGGGTCCGGGGGGCTTGCTCCCCGGCTGGACGTGGAGGCGAGCGTAGCGAGCCGGAGCGGCTAGTACTAAATACGATTGTAATCGCGATAATTATTCGTTGATTCTGTGTCAACTGCGATTATATAAGTATTATTGCAATCTCATTCGTCTGTCGGCGATTACTCGAATACAACCCATAAAAATGCGTCACGGCCATCAATTTCAATAGGTCGTCCCTCCCATAGTATGCAAAGTCTTGTTAATATTACCTAGCTTCAGAGGGACGTCCTATTGAAATAGATTTGAGACAAATAGGGTGGGCTCGAATCGTTGAATTCGCTTTAAGGATGTCTTTCTGAAGCTAGGTAATATTAGTAAGGCTTCGCATATTATAGGATGGACGCCCTATTGAAATTGATGACCGTGACGCATTTTTATGGGTTGTATTCGTGTGATCGCCGAAAGACGAATACGATTACACGATTACGAATATAATCGCCGTTTACTCAGAATCAACGAATAATTATCGTGATTACAATCGTAGTTGTATTCGACGATAAGATTATGCTCAACACTACACACAAGTACACACACGAAAAGACGTTGGTTAGAAACGGTCTTGAACACCAGACGCGGATTGGAATTTGGAGATTATTTTATTTTAATCTTCCGACAGTGAAAGAAATGCTTTCAGCTATAAGTAGAATCGGAAGCAATAACAGCCTGAACTTTTCTTACCGCACTTGAAACTCGCAGTCTTGTTACAGTGTGTTGTGTTGCAGTGTGTTGACCTAATTTTCAAAACAGAAAATTTGTAATCGATCAAGAAAAAAAAAAAAATAATAATAATAATAATAACCCCCCTCCCCCTCAAAATTGTATGATTTGCGTTTTCAAATGCATGGAATCCAAAAATCGAATTAGTAAATAAATAATACTTAAAATTTGTCCGTTTTCTGTATGTCGTCCAGGGTTTTCTCCAAAACTACTAAACCAAAACTTATGAAATTTGGCTGAAAAATCATACATCCGCCGGGGATGTGCCAGTAACAGTAGCATCAATTGCTATCAACCCTAAAGGGTAGTAATGAAGGGGTGAAATAGTGAAAAACCGAAATCTCAAAAACTTCCAGGGTAAGAGTTTTTTTTTTTTTTTTTTTTTTTTTACATAATATTTTCTCAAAAAATCAAAAGGAATTAGCTGGGAAGCGGTACGACTTTTCGTTTTCTCACTACAAACTATAATGAAGCAGCGACCCTGTGATTTTTGGGGGGAACTAACTAAATTTCACCAACGACCTAACACTATAGTGTTAGGCTTGCAGTAAGCTAGCGGTATTACGCGGCATATGCGCGGCCTCCCCGGTTTTGCCAGTTCAGGGAACTGCGTGTAAGGAAAGTTAAGCTGTGTTATTAAATTTTATTAATTTCTCTTCGGTAGACGTCTGCACGTATGCACAGTTGCGTGGGTGAGTGCACAGTGAGTCATTTCTCATGGAGGGGCTACAGCCGAGGATTTTATTTTATTTTTTAGTTTTAGCATTAATTTCTAGTGCTTGTTGCTGAGTATACGAAGACTATTAATAAACTGTCAAACGTTCATGTAAGTAGGTAGGTGCTCAAAGGTTTTTTGTAATGATCTGAAATTACGGACGATTTCATATTCATAATCCTATCTATGGATTATTAAAGCATAATACTACTTGGAAAAAATATTGTCCAAATAACTAATCAGAACTATAAAACCTACGATAAATACGAATAGGTACCTAGCGATGAACTGAGGAGCACTAGGTTTATTATACTAGACTTATTGCATACAAATATGCAAACACTCGTACCTATGTGGACTTTTTCTCTTACAGGTTTATCCTCAATTGTTACTCCCGCGCGAAAATAACTTTTTCTGGACCATATCATACAATTGTATTATACTCGTATAAGTAGGTACCTACCTATATAATACACACCTACCTATATAATACCTACCTATATTTCACAGTTTCAAAAAGTGTTGTTGTTTATACGTTGTTATTGTTGTAGACTTGTTGCCTGAGGAATGCCGGGAAACAGGCAAAATAATGCCCTACATTCTCAAAGTTTGGCAAATTGTCCGTACTGTGAAGCTTCATTTACAAGGCAAGGCCTCAATATCCACATAGGACACCGCCATCCAGGAGCAGCCCTGGTTCCACGAAATAGGGAGACAGTTACAGAAGAGATGGAGTCCCCAACGCATTTAACTGATCCTTTAACAAGGTCATCCGAACTGAATCAGCTCGACCAGGAAAACGAATCTGGTAGGCCCAGGGGATTCATAGATCGGATATTTATGGCGGGATTTGGAGCCCCACTGGTGAACTCCGAAGGAAGGGGCGACCCAACCTGGACTTCACGGTGGCTGCGTGCAATGCGCCTCCACGGAAAACAGTACAATCTTCCACAAGGGGCAGTGGGACGACAAATTGTGGCCATGTTAACTGAGGAAATCCGAAAAGTAGTTAGCGGAACACAAGAATCGGAGCGAATCCTCGTTTTTTGTACCGTAATGTTACAAAGAGAAAAGTTGGTCACTTCGGGGGAAGACATAAGGCGATTACTGCGGAAACGTATAGACTTATGGGACTCTGAAAAATATGATGAACTCCTACAAGAAGCCGAAAGATGTGACAAAAAGTTGAAAGGGCAGCAAAAAGAAGATGAAAACCACAAAGTCCGAATCTTTACGCATCTAGTATTGGAAGGGAGGCTCAGAGATGCAACACGATGGATTACAGATAGGTCCGGAGGAGGAGTTCTTCAACCAGACGAAACGCTACCTGATGGGAGTACCGTTCTAGATACTCTTAGATCCAAGCATCCAGCTCAGTATTGCCCCGAAGAACATACCTTCATTAAAGAACCCCTCCCATTACTAGTAGACGTAGAGGTTACTGCTAACCACATTGAGAAGATAGCCCATGGCCTAAGAGGAAGTGCCGGCCCAAGCGGGACGGATGCTGAACAATGGCAAAGCATGTTGTTACGGTTCGGCGCACACAGTAGGCAGCTGAGGGAAGGGGTGGCCTCTCTGGTTCGCGTAAAGGCAAATGGGGTGGTTGAGTGGACAAAAATACGAGCTCTTCTGGCAAGGAGAGCAGTCGCGCTCGATAAAAATCCAGGAATCAGGCCGATTGGAGTAGGAGAGGTATTGCAGAGGATTTGCGCCAAAACAATGGCCTTTTTAACAGGGGATGACCTAAAAGAAACCTGTGGAGCTGATCAACTTTCAGCTGGCCTCAAAGCCGGAATCGAGGGGGCTATCCATGCAGTCACTACCATGTTTGATGATGAGGAAGCTGAAGGGGTGCTGCTAGTCGATGCTACCAACGCATTCAACACAATTAGCCGCCCATTAGCGTTGTGGAACTCCAGAATCTACTGGCCAAGATGTTCAAGGTTCTTATTTAACACATATCGAGGCTATCCAATAATTCTTTTCCGACATAGCGAATCATCGTTACTGAGCCAAGAGGGGACCACTCAAGGTGACCCTCTGGGCATGCTAATGTATGCAGTCGGAACTCTAAAATTGATTAAGGATTTGAAAAGCCCAATGTGGATGCAAAACTGGTACGCAGACGACAGCGCATGTGTTGGCAAACTCAGGATGATACGTCAGTGGTTTGACCTCCTGCAGCAAGAAGGACCTAAGTGGGGATACTACCCAGAACCATCGAAAAGCGTTTTGATAATCAATGAAGGCCAAGATGATGAAGCTAGAGCCTTGTTTGAAAGCCTTAATGTCAAAATTGTTTACGATCACAGGTTTTTAGGTGGCATTGTCGGGCCACTAGATCGAAGAAAAAAGTTTGTCCAGGAAAAAGTGAAGAAATGGGTGGATCAAACCAATGCATTTTCAATAGCAGCTCAAAAAAGACCGCAAGCCGCTCATGCAGCCTTCACAAAGTCATTTCAATTTGAGTGGGCTTTCACACAACGGGTAATTGGGGATGTGAAGACGAATATCATCCACTACGAGATGCGATCCGCCAACGATTCATGCCAGCATTAATGGGAAGAGAAATAAGTAACACTGAAGGAGACCTACTGAGTATGCCGGTACGACTCGGAGGACTCGGACTTCAGGATCCTGAAAACACTTCAAATGCATTCCAAACATCTAAAAGGGCAGGTGAGACGTTAACAGCCGCAATTCTCTCTGGCAGCCCATTGCAGTACGAAAATCACCTTGAAACAATCACGAGGGTGCTCAAAGAAGAAAGGCGTCATCGAGAAGAAAATCTGAGCCATCAAAGTGACACCATAATACAGCAATTAAATCCTGACAAACAGAAAGTTATGAAAAGGGTCGTAGGATCTTCTCAATGGCTGACAGTGCTCCCAAAAGCAAGTGATGGCTTTGACCTGTCTCCAACCCAGTTTAGAGATGCTTTTGCTTTGAGATATGGCTTTACACCCCTGAACCTACCCAACAATTGCGATGGTTGCGGAGCTACCTTCGACGTATCTCACGCCTTGAACTGCAAAAAGGGGGGCTAGTAAAAAGGGGCCATGATGAAGTTCGAGATGCAATGACAGGCTTGGCAGAGCTGGTGTGGGGGGAAGCGACAGTGGAACCAGTCATTAAAGAGGCCGAAGGCGAAGCCCAGCTTTAATGGCTGACATCAAGGTCGTGGGAGTTTGGGAGCGAGGGAGGCCGGCGTTTTTTGATAACCGCATTGTGAATGCTGACGCCGCCTCACATCGCTCTCAAGAATGGTCACAGACAGCCAACACAGCAGCCCAAGCGAAACACGCCAAGTACGACCGAGCAGCTGAAGATGTACGAGGTTCCTTTACCCCATTGGTTTGTTCGTGCGACGGAGCCTTGCACAAAGAATTCGACACATTTCTGAGAAGAACAGCTCACGTTCTTTCAGAGAAATGGAGTCGTTCTTACTCGCGAGTTGTAGGATGGGTGAGAGTGACAATACAGTTTGCCATAGCAAGGGCAGTGTCACTGCGGATAAGAGGAGCCAGAAGAACTATACGATCACTCGGAAGGGAAGATGGAGCGGCTCTTCCAGCACTGACCAGGTGCTGATACAGATGATTTCCAATCTGGAATATCGAGGACATTAATATTGCTTCCCAACTTTTTCCCTCCAATACGCCTCAAGTGTGTCATCATATAGATATTCTCGAGCTACAAATACATATGCTATTGCTAGAAAAAAAAAAAAAAAGGTACCTACCTGAGCGAAATAAAATACAGGGCATGAAACCGAGATCAAGAAACATAACAAAATGTAAACGAACTCAAACCAGCAATACGGTAGGATAGAATAAAAATACTGCTTCTTACACTAGATTATTTTAATCTTTTCTATTAAACTATTTCAATCACCACTGCAGGCTCAATTTATATTGTATTCTTGCTTTATTTTAACTGGGATTTTATTCGTAAATTAATGGTATAATACAAAGGGAAACTGTTTTGAATCGCACAACCAAGCTTGATCAAGTATGCAGTGAAAAGAAAGGGAAGTTCATAGGGAAATTTCGGTGGATACTGAACAATGGATATTTTTCCTAGGGAAAAATCGCATATAGGCTAGCCCCAAAAGGTAATGGAGAACGACTTGATTTCAGTTAGCAGTATCCACATTTCCGTTTCGTTGGCTAGGTGATTTTACTACTCTCCGTGGGGCTGTACAATATCCACGCCATTTTGCCCCTACACAAACGAACCTAAGAAAAATGTCTTTACTTCTAAGAGGGCCTCAAGTCACTAGGCAAACGGATTCGTATAACAATAATAGTAGTTGTGTTTTACTAATTACATTCTTTAATTGAAGGTGTTAGGTACTGAAGTTGGAAGCGTAAAATCAATAATTCCGATTGTATCCATACAACAAAATTCTGCATCCTCTATAATTTATGGAGGGGCTCTGCCCACCCTGCCTCTCCTCAAACTATGCGAATGCGTACGCAGACACATTAGATACCTAACTAATGATTCGTTTAATAATATAGATAGGTATTCTGAGTAGAAGAACTATTTTGAAGTTGTTACTTGGCATGCATAGACGGTATTCGAGTGAGCTCCTTTACCGAGGGGCAAATGTTTTCACAATACGGCAACTCTTTATTAAAGGGCTACCTAGTTCTCTTTTGCTATAAAAACCGCTCTATAGTTGAGAGACCCTAAGGCCAAGTCCACTCCACCCGCTTCCAGCTCCTCCATAATATTGTTAACCCTAGGATTAACTTATCCCTCACGGCAAGAAGCCCACAACATATAATTTATTTAATTTTCAATTCTCTCCCAGCTGATCTTAAATTCTTGGAGAAAACCCGGTTCGAATATAAAAGACTAATATTTACTTGGTTGATACGTCTGGAACCCGAAGAGTTTTAAAGCCTTTTAAAAGTATTTATAATTAAATATATTTAATAACTAAGCAGAGTTTATATTTTCTTTCTTTCTTTTCATGTTATTGTACTATGAGAGTAATTTGGTGAAGTTTGTACATATTTATTCAGATTTTTGTAAATTTTAATTCAAAGCCATCAACTCTAGCTCGTCATTACAGGCATTGCCTAAAGTCGAGCTATAATTAATCATTCAGTATGTTAATAATGGTGATGTTTCAATATGTGATTTTTATTGAATACAATCTCTCTCTCTCTCTCTCTCTCTCTCTCTCTCTCTCTCTCTCTCTCTCTCTCTCTCTCTCTCTCTCTCTCTCTCTCTCTCTCTCTCTCTCTCTCTCTCTCTCTCTCTCTCTTTCTTTCTTTCTTTCACTCTCTCTTTCTCTCTCTCTCTCTTTAAATAAATATTATTATCAGATAAATATTATCTGCTCTGTGATCGCAAGATCGCAAAAGTACATAGGTCGATTGTATTGGACAATAATGAATGGTGCAAAACCACCATGCATAGTTTGGTTTCTTTTCATAGGTTTCAACACATAACTTTTATGGTAATCTCATTCGATTCCTTGACATTAAACCGGATTTTGCTTATTGAGAGAGGTTTACGAAGGATCTTTAAAACACCATCTAACATGATCCCTTGTCCACCTTGTCGGCTAAATTTGATGTTGTTAATTGTGAAAGTCGTACCTTGTACTAAACCTTCTGCTCGGTATAAGTTTAAGGGACTCATGCTTAATTCAACGATTTTCCCCCGGCTCCGGGATAAACCGCCATTAAAGATTCAAACAAAAGTTTTGGGCAAAGTTCCGGCATGGGCCAGGCAAAAGGAGGAGGTTCAATATATATATCCTTTGTAGCGAGACTTGAGAGCAGGTGAGGAGGGTCTTTTGTTGCACTATGTAGATGGCTCGTTAATTTATGGCAGAAAGGGTCCCTGGCTGGCTGAGGTTGGAGCTTCCTGTCCACGGAATTTGCTTTTCTCGAGGATTTTCGTCAGAGTTTTCCAACTTGGATTCACGAGAAGGGAAAAGTTTTGACCCGCGAGGCTTTTCGATACAACGAAATAACGGGAAACGGATCGGACCAAACTTTGAGAAATTTGGCTGAAAAATCATTTATCGGCTGGGGATGTGCTAGTTACATAGGCATCGCGTTCGATTAACACTAAAAGGTAGAACCTAAGGGCTGAAACATTCAAAAATCGAGATCTTAAAATCTTTCTCCGTAACAGTAATGATTTTTTTTTTTTAAGTTTCATTTATAAAATCCGCCCGAAGAATCGAACGAAACCACCCCGGTCGCTAAGCGTTTATTCGTTTGCTTTCCCTAAGGGCTAAAGCGTCGACAAGAAAAAAAACGCTGCAAATTATTTCACAAAGGTTTATTATTTTTTCAATTGAGTATGATCGTAGTTTTAGCTGGCTAGCGTATGTCGTAAGGCCCGTCCAGACTCCTCGGCGTGATCTACTTCGAATTGCCACAACCTATACTTCTATAATTATATACGCATGTTTATATTACTCGATTTGAGCTCCTATCTATTCAAATAGTCATTGCCTTAATAATATCATTATCTAAGTACGTACGAAAAGTCGAGAGGATATGTTATTAAATATGCGTAGGAAAAGCTTTGGTATTAACACACAAATATGACCTTGAAAAAAACATATTCATGCCTCGAAGGAACGCCGGCGCCGTACCCACCACAAGGTGCCGCGGCGCCGGCGCCTCCTCTCACTCCACCCCCCGCTCGCCCCCCCCCCCCCCCCCCCCCCCCCCCCCCCCCCCCCCCCCCCCCCCCCCTCACACCCACCGTGACCCCCTGCCAAGCGTGCCAGGCGTGCGCGCGTCGAAAAATACACTTTTTTTCCCGTTTTTGGCCCATAGCATCTATGCGAGTAAAGCGATCGGGATGGTTAAACGTTAGGACCAACTAGACCCCAAATGGAGTCTATGTGCGAAAGAACAGGTTTTTTAAGTCAATTCTTAGGCCTTTTATGGCCCGGACGGCGAACGGCGAACGGCGGACGGCGGACGGCGGATGGCGGACGGCGGACGGCGAACGGCGGACGGCGAACGGCGGACGGCGGACGGACATTTCAAATTTGGATTCTACGCACCTTGAAACGTAAAGTGACAAAGTTTGAGGGGGGGTTATAAAAACTTTTTGCTACACGATCACATAGGCTTATTATTGGAAATAATAAACCAATAGATCAACATGGGAGTGAATCTTTTTTTTTTTTTTTTTTTTTTTTTTTCTTTATTAAAGCGCATGCAACCTTTAAGTGGTCATGGGCGCTGAATACATTTGATGCAATTAACTAAAAAATGTTACAGTTTGTAGAACACTGATAATGTTTTCAACTTTTCAAATAAATTGTTCAAATGTGAGGAATTGTTCCCTATCAGTTCTTGAATATTTCTAGGTGTGTCTGGTTGTAGATCACAAAAAATTGGATATTCTGTAAGTAGATGACGAACCGTTAGTTGGCATATGCATGTTGTGCATTCCGGTGGTGGTATTCGCTGCTTGGACATACGGTGATGATGAGTGAGCCGTGTGTGGCCTATGCGAAGACGAGTCAAGATTACTTCTTCACGACGACGATTGAGGACTGTTCCGTCAGGGAGCTTTATGGTTCGAGAAGATGAGGCCCATGAGGATACGTGTTTCTTGACCTCCCATAGTTTCTGGTGTTCCATTAATTGCCACTCCGACCTCCAATTATTCCAGATGGCTTTATTCACAACGGATTTGTAGTCAGATCTTATGTGCATGAAAGTGGATGTCGGCTGTTCCGTGGCTGCCCTTGCACTGATATCTGCGACTTCGTTTCCGTGTATTCCATTATGTCCAGGAACCCAGCAAAATGTAACGGAATTCCCAGAAGCATACATTTTTTGAATTCCAAGCAGAATGTTTTCGACCAAAGGATGAGTGTCAACACCTTTCTTTACTTCTTGCAATGCACTTAGAGAGTCGCAGCAAACAACTATTCTACTCTCTGTCTCATTTATCAGTGCGATTGCTTTGTGTATTGCAAAAAGTTCTGCTGTGAATATGGATGCATTTGATGGGAGAGTAAATTTATATACACCTGAGTCAATTTATACAGCGCTCCCTACACCACTGCTTGTTTTGGAGCCATCACAATAGGCAATCGTACAAGGAGAATAAAAGGCAATAATTTCATCGGGAGTGAATCGTAACCAGTAAAACATATCAAAAATCGCCTTGAAAACTACAGCAATTGTATCAGCTGATAATATTATTCCAATGGAATTCTGACTTCCCGAAATCGCATTGATTATAACTTCTGAATCCTATTGGGCTTGTGAAGCGTAGTTAGGTAATCAATTACTTCAATTATTTCAATTTATTAAATTATTGATTAGTAAATACCTAGGAATTTTTCTTAATTATATTATTATTTCTATTACAATAACAGAAAGTTAATTAATTCCGAGTCTACCAAGGTCGGGACGTTTTAGCCAATTTTCTAAATAAAAAATAAAAATGAAGCTATTGCTGTAATATTCTCAGTTCTCGTGTACCTCCGAGGCTAATTTCTTTCCTAATCGACTCACGTTGCTGAAATTTAATGGAGCTCATTCGGGACACTTCTAAAACAATTACGAGGTTCGGAGGATCACTGAATAGTTGATGGGACCTATGAGGCTAATTTCTTTCCTTTTCAACCTGCCGTTTTGTTTTGTGGTTTTGACATTTTTAGAAATTTTTCCTACATTCACCCACTATGAACCGTAAAATTGTGGGGTCCTGAGCTGTACTTGAAGGTATGAGCTCTTTTGTGAGGCAAGAAGCGCCAAGTTTTGATAATTTATTAGATATATATGGGGCTTAATAATAATTATATATACCAGTGATCTGCGTAGAAGGGCTATCTAATACAGAAATAATAAACCGTTGTGTAATAATTTGCAGCGTTTTTTATAGAAGATGCTTAACTTTTGGGCAATATATCCTCATGTATACTATTGCTATGCTATACTATGTATGCTATTGTATTAAATGCAATATAGATTACTTGCTATAGGTACCTGCTAATAGAGAGTTAAGTTACACGAAACCGACGACGCAACCGGAACGAAAAGAGTACTGGTGTACCAAGTCTTTAAATTATAATTTTTAGCATGGAACAAAAAAATTATCTTTTGAGTTAACATACAACCAAGCCTTTGGTATAGGGAAATGGAACTTCCGCGGTGTTCATCGCACAGAAATCGTTCACCATTCGTTGAAAAGCTCTCATTTAACTGAAGATTAGTAAGATATTCATGTCGTAGTTTTATATTTATTCACAAGATATTAATCCAATACTTGATATGTTGTTATAAATGGTCATTAAACAATAATATATTATAGTACCGCTTGTAAGCTTTGTTTTGTCGGCACTTGGTTGAGGTGGTAATCTTGGTTATAATTGTGCCGCTTGAGTTATGCGCATTATAGTCTGCAGTAGCTGTAGGAAAATGCGACCCCGAATCAGCGAGAAGAAAGCATGCTCCACGTTTCAGCTTTTTATAAATAAATAATTTATTGCTGATTGAATTGTTAACCCATATTTCCGCAAATCCAAATAAATATTAATTTTCTCCAATTTACTGAAGCAAATTCCGTAATTCAGAACAGTGAGTTTTTATAATTTAATAATGATTAACAGGACGTTTCCATTTGTTTTCGTCACGTCACGAGCGTCAGGTCACGGTGGGGTTTTCTATTGATTTCCACGTACAACCAATGCGTTTTCATAGCAGTTTTCATAGCAGGAAAATTGTTAGCCACTTTTTGGAATGCTCTCATGTTATCACAGCATCTCATAATCCCTAAGCCTCTGTAGTGTCAAGGAAAGCTGATTTATTACGATCAGTTATAAACTAATATTGCTAAGTAACCATAATGAACTAATAATGTGTAAAATTAATCATTAATGATATGATCTGATATGATCATAATTAAATTATCTGACTGTAGAACCGTAGGTCTACCGTCCGTTTTATTAATTTATAAATGGCAGTAACACTCAAAAGTCGAGTGAAACAATGTCATTTATGTCTTCCAGTTAATGAAGTTAACTCAGAGTAAAATATTTTGGGGATTTGAATAAAATAAATTCAAAAGTACTATCAATTACGACCAAAATTACATTAGTACTATTTTCAGCTAACTTCATCAATAAATACGATATCGCCTGAAAACTTAGACTTTTTTCTATTAATCTTATTCCTACAAGTTTCCACTATTGAATATATTAATAACTGTGGTACCTATGTAAGCCTTACTATCGAAACGCTGTGCAACGTGACGATGCCACACATTTCGGCCCTGTGATGCATCAGCAGATAGTTACGGTTTTGATAGTGAACGAGAAGGTTCTATTGCCTTCACTTTTTGAAACCTTATGTGAGACGAGCGAAAATGAGGACACTGCTGATGGGTGTTGGTGCTCTATTTTGTTTTCATTTAGCTATGATGCACGAACCATGTTTCATGAAGCTAACGTCTGCAACGATCAAACCCACGCTATGCACACACCCGCCACACCACAGAACATAGAATAACTTATTTATTCTATGAGAAAATAAAAGAGAAGAGAAAGAACATGAAAATACGTTCATTCTATGTTCTGCGCGCCACACCCACAGCCCCATTCGAACCCCAGTCACGATTGTTCTCGTTGTGTTTTCGTTAAGTACATAAATATCAGATTTTTTACATTTCCAATTTTAGACTTCTCATATTTTGTAATACTATGGACGTTTCAATTAATTAAGTACACAAGTGAAAAGTCCTTTGGCTTATATCGTCGAAAGGTTAAACAAATATAAACGACTTTCATACTCAATATGGGACGAATCAGCCTGAGCTTGTGATGCTTCTGCTCTTTCTCGATTCCTGCAAATGTTAAGTACATCTAAAGGGAAGTCCCTGGGCTATTAGGCTCCAGGATAAGGAGAGTCTCCCGGGAGCCCACCTAAAGGCACAACTTGCGCTTCCTTCTGGCATTCTGGGCAACTTTCAGTACTAGTCAGCTGATCGCGTATCATTTCAGGTGCTTTAGATTTCAGGTTCAGGCGGTTGTTGTTATTCTGTGGTTGTCACTGTCACGAGTTTTCTAGCCTGGTTTCACGTTCCTCCTCAGCGTTTGTTGATATAATAGATACCTATCGGGTTCCTTCTTTGAGTAATAATAAGATGGAGGGCTCTGAACCCAACGCTGTTTCCCTGTCAAGGCATACGTGCCACTTCAGTCGAGTTACCGTTGCTAATATATATGTGCCTACATGTACCTATATTTATTGAAAGTTTTTTGCCTACTATATGTGATTTTATGACTTCAATACCACCAATATTATTCATTTACGCAGCGCAGGCTAACCTACTTTTTTCAAGAACAAAGTAAAGTTCCTACTAAACCTAGGTAGCCTATCATTTTCAGCTATTTGGCTCGTCCCGAAATTTCATGGTTCCAAAGAGATTCAGATTTTCAAAAAGAAAGGACGAGTTCTTTAGCCGTCCCGATCAGATTAATGCTGTGGGTCGAATTTCGGAAAAAAGACGTTGGCCACAAAACCAAAAAAGCGTTTTTGGTCGACAATTACTTCATCACCTTTTTAACGCTGAGTCAGTTGAGCGTGGTTAAAAACTGTCCCAATCACACCAAGAGATCCTAGCAAGCACACAGAGATGATTGAATGACTTATTATTAACTCTCAGTAAACTTACATAGGTATATTTCCAGCGATGCTACAACATAACTAAAACTAAACTGAGAACTAAAAGAGCAAATTTTCGTTAACTTTCTCTCCTCTTTTCGGGACAAATTATCGGCCAATTATATACGAGTATGTAGGAATTGTACAAGAATCGTCGCGAACACAAAGCTTCCACTTTTTGTTCCGCAAAGAGCAAAATACTGATAGCATGGAGGCAAAAAGAGATCTGCCCTAGACGCTTGACATGAGTGTAAGCGAGGAGAGCTGCAAAAAATGAAACATCAAGATGTACCTATGTACACTCAACACTTATTAGGTAGGTACCTACTACCTACCTATACAAACTAGGTATGAACCCTACCTATACAAACTAGGTACCTACCTAGGTACTTCTTCAAACGCTAAAAACACTAATTCCACCTCTGATGCTACCTAAACCTATTTTGAGATGGTTGCCAACCGCTTAACAAAATTACTCGTATTGGATCCATTTCGAATTCTCCCAGCTTCACTAAAAAGCAACGAGATTCAAGTGTAAGCGGGAAGCCAGCGAATACACACTTCAGGCACCCGATCAGCTGACTAGTAGCCCGGAATGCCAGAAGGATGCGCTAGTTGTGCCTTTAGATGGGCTCCCGCGAGACTCTCCTTCCAGGATATCCTCTAAGTGTAGCAGGTTAATCGCCTCTCCCCTTTGAAGGAGTAACTACTCTCATCCTATCTCCTCTCGTCACAAGTTCTAGGGTTTTCAAAGAAAGTACTAGTGTTAGAAAGGAATAGAAGAAAGGATCGAAAAATAATTTATAACTAAGTAAAAAAAATTTTACTACAGCTAGTTGAATCGTTAACCCAAATGTTGATGTTACTTCTTGTTTGTGGATAGTTTTATTTTTTCATTAATTTAATTATTCCAAGATATAATTTATGATAGGTAACGCATTGGGACAAAAAAAGAAAAAGGAACAAAAAACAAAGATTATATAATTTCCAACCAAACAACAATTTTAACACAGAATGTGTTTTGGCCTCGGCATCTCCAACTGAAAACGAAACGTTTATGTGTAACGAAAATGTGAAACGGAAAAGTGTAACGAATATGTGTTGCAGCAATTTCATGATTTCCGCTTACAACCAAGTCGTTGCTACGGAAATGGTACTTCGTCATTTTTCATCCCACAAAATTCGTTGCCCATTCGTTTGAAATCTTTCGATTTATCCAACCATATATTATGTTAACTTTTGCGAAGTGCGTGGCCAACAAGCTGAGTTATAAGCATGGTTATTTGAATAATTGTTTACACATAGGTGATCATTATCAATAATAACTGATATTTTGAACATGACTGCAGCCGCTTGTTAATTTCTAATGATTTCATTGAGGTGGTAGTGAGTCGTTGCGCTGGTGATAAATAAATTAAACAATTCGACATAGTAGTAATAAGATACACCCCAAAATCTGAGTCAATTTTATATGCAGGTTTCACGGATTTATGTGGAACGAGTGAGCTAAAACACATTCTGTGTTTCAATCATTTCATTCGAAGTATGTGAATAGAGGTAACCGGGGGTCCAGGGGGCTTGACCCTTGGCGGGGCGTGGAGCGTCGGGTTTTCGTCAAAATCTTCTTGTACACTCTCTCTTTAATATTAGCATACTTGCGCTGAGGGTAGGAGTCACTTTCCGGAAATTCATCACTTGATAATTATGATATCTCATGATTGGGTTGTTGAATGCATGCAGCCTAATTTTATTATTTACACGAAAAAATACTGAGTAGTATCTGGTTCCTTTACTGATACGTTTAGATACTATTGTGCAGATTTACGTTCCTTCAATTATATATTCTTTCATTCTTTCTTAAAACTATTTAATGATTCTAGATTTCTGATTACTATCCCTGGATCAATTCTAATAGGAATCAACTTGTTAACGAAGCCTTCCCTATTAGACATAGCTTCAGAGATTTAAAAAGCGTCACAAAGTCATTTTGTCCTATTACTTAGGAAGGTCTAACTGAATTAATTGATTTGCCGCAGTCACGTTTAGCCCCTTCGCAGCAGAGAACTGTCGACCAATTGTAGTTGACAATGGGTAAGAGTTGGCGACATGGAAGGAGCGTGGCGCTACAGTTCTCCCGAATGGCAACCCGCTCAGCCGAACGAGTGATTCCCGAACTAATTCAAGCAAATCAGCCCGGGATTGTAATATCAATTCACCTGAGCAGATCTGGGGTTCCGATTCCGAGTTCGGACACAAGGCCAGTGATCAAAAGCAGCAATAAAGTTCGAACGATTTGAATGGTGACTTTAATAGATTTACGGCCGGTTTATCAATGCTCAGTCAAATCTCTGACTAACTAATTGCTGATTACGATTAGTCGGAAGTTAAAGTGTGTGATTTGGTTGGTTTTTTGATTGGGTGGATTTTTATGGATAAAACGATATCGTTTATCATCGTGAAATGACTGCTGACTATCTAATCAGAATTTACCACGGGCAAAACAAGGGTGCTACAACAACAGCAAAATATTCTCACAAAATCTGGACAATGCGCAGTATTTACCTAGTTGTTTCCATAGCAACTGCCGGGCCTCAGCTTTCAGCATTTTTCTTCCATAAACTCAAACAAAGTCCGCACATCACCGATCTCGCTCAAATTTGGTTGTTAGTTGGGGGATGACAATTTGATCATCCCAAATCAATTTCAACATTATTGTATTATTAATTGCTACTGCGTACGCGCCAATGTGAAATCCTTGTATAACCACCTTTATTTCCACAGTTTTCATCCAACTTTGATGAAATTGTCAGAGAATGCGCGGGTTGGATTGAAGATGGTCCAGTTCATTGTTATCAACTCATCAGTTCATCGCAAACGCAAATCACATAGAGTATGATTTTTTCGTTTATTAATTGACCAATTATGACGTTTCACTCTACTTCTTGATTTACTCTTTTCCGCTTAGGAATTTTTTCAAGATCATTTAAAACTTTTCAATGATCTATACATTCATGATACGTGAACGAGGAAGACTCATCACACTTGGCAGAGGCTTTTTCATTGACTTATTTCCGCAAACATAACTCTTTTTACGGCAGATTGGTGCACCTCATCAAATTAGCTGAAAACCGCACTCAAATTTCATTAATATTTTCTGAAAAATCCATAAGATCTACAAAACAAAGACAAAATGTATAATCCAAAATATTTTTTGAATCACAGAATTTTACTTAGTAGTGTTTGCCATTAATTTGGTTTTTAACAAGTTCTTTGCACTCAAATTGCTCCAATTTTAATAAAATTTCACTAAGAATATGGTAGGTATAGTTTCGGGGAATGAGTCAGGAGTTTCAAATTTCATGATGGAAATCTAGTACACTTGTGAGTAAAACTAGTTTTTTAAAGTGTAAAACTCAATTATAACTGAGTAGGGGAGATCTGCAAGTGTTACCAGCGTGAAAAAATTCGGAGAAACCGGTCCCAGACTCGTATTTTCATGGGAAGTCAATTTTCAAAAACCCTCGTTTTCACTGAAAAAACCCATGTTTTTTAACTCTTTCTATCAACTTCGATTCTCTTCTTGCTTGCTTGCTTGAGACAAAATTTCAGATCGATTTTTAACCCACTTCCCGATATCCAATCGACCTGAAATTTTGCACACGAGTTCATGCTGGCGTACATTTTAATCTATCAAATTTTCGAGAAGAAAAATTCAGTTATACTATAAATTTTCGAAAATTTAAAATTTAATATGGGACACCTTACAAGTGTTGTGTATTGTAGCGAGGAGGAGGAGGATGAGGGAGGAGGAGGAGGAGTGAGGGAGGAGGAGGAGGAGGAGGAGTGAGGGAGAAGGAGGATGAGGAGGAGGAGGAGGAGGAGGAGGAGGGAGGAGAAGGATACTATTGAACGTCTGCATAAAATGACAACGAATCCAGGGTCAATAAAATATTAAATGATTTTCCTTGTCAATTTAATTTAAGTTATTATCAATGTGATTTTGAAACAATGTGATTTTGTTTCAATTTACTTACTGTTGCCAAGAAACTACCAAATATTGAAACAACAATAAAATTAACTGAGAACATGAGAAAAAGAAAGAGTTACATTAAAAACTTGTTTTTATGGGTTCATTTTTCAAAAATAAAGTATAAGTAATGATCTCATCTAAGTTGCAGATTAAAAGAAAAATTGACTATACCATTTAAAAGCCAAAATTCGAAGAGAGTTTTCCTTGTGTTAAGAGCGAATCGACAAATGGAAAAAAAGTCAAATTCTGTGAAGTTTTCAGAATTAGCGTTTTTGCCTCTTTTTGTACGTATAAAAGGCGGCTCAAAAAAAAAAAAAAAAAAAAAAAAAAAAAAAAAGTTTCGCATCAGGTAGATCAGAAAATTAACGCTCTTCCCAAGATGCCCTTATGTTTGAGTTTAACGAGATTCTAAGGAGAGCTACTGCCGTTTCAATGCCATAAAGTCGAAAACACGAGGGAAAAAATCTTAAAAAGTGAATTACTCGAAAACTTAGCTTAAAAAAGATATCTAGGACTTCTAGGAGGACTTTCGATCAGAAATGAGCTCTGAAATCGACCGTCAGAGTTTAATAAATTCAAGTCGGGACACCCTACATACATATTATGTAAAATAGAATAAGCCTCTGAACACTGTAAAACGAAACATACAAAGATACTTAAGAAACGCTACTTACCATTATGTTTGATTCTTGGAACGCGTTGAGAACAGAGATCCGAAATATCCGACAGAAACAATATGCGAACTGATCGAAAATTAATGCAAATGCCATTCGTGAAATATGAGTGCGCTGACGCACATCCGGCCGAGCCCCCTTCGATAACCCGTCTGCTGCTGCAGCCCATTGTGATGTAAACACTTGGGAACTCAGTTCAAAGAACTCGTTCCTGGAGCCACCTGGAGTTGTTTACTTGACTGTGTCAAGGACAGACACTTCTGCTAAGGCTTCTCACAGAGAGCGCTGCCGTAGGCTGGCCCGATCGCAGTGCCGGTTTCTACACTCGTCAGTAGTGAAGTGATCCTTGGTTTAGTCAAATTGCTCCCTCACCGTAAGTATCTAAATCAATATTTCCTTGTTACCCTTTTCAATTTAATTCGTTTCCACTGCAAAGGAATATATTTACAGATCTTAAATTCACAACGAAAAATACATTACGACTTGCACAATACGGAAAACTTTTCTTGCCTTGTAAGCCTGACACAGCAGTAATTTGTGACTATTTCAAACATGGAGATAAGATAGTTATAGCAATTTATACTACAAATATAAGTTGTCCTCCTTATTTCGAAGTAATGAAAAACATACTGAATACCTGCTTGGTTTACGAGTTATAATAGTAATTTGTAGCCATTTCAAACATTGAGATAAGATAATTACCTATCTATTGTAACTATTCATACTTTAAATATATAGGTTGTCCTCTTTGTTTGAATGTAATGAAAACTTTAGGTATACCTACTGAACACCGACCTGGTTTACGAGTGACACTTGTTGAATGAGTAGCAAAGAAAACCCCCATCAATCTTCTATATTATTCAATATTTTTGTGGGTATTCTGATTTTATCCGAGAGTAAGTATGTTGGCTGTGTGTGAATATTTTCAAATAATATTATCGGGGGAGCGGCTGGGGAGAAAAAATCTTGAGAGGTGTTGCGGAGCTTTCCTTGTGAGGTAAGAATTTATTTATTTATTGGCACTTGTTACACAAGCCTCAAGGGCTCTTTTAGTCGTAACATAAAAAAATTAACTAATTAGATAAATACATTCTTGGCCTAAAATACCTTCTTGCCTATAAATACATTCTTGTGCGGTCTCATGAGTAAATTACTTCTGGTCTAGCCATTGCATTGATAGCAGGAACATTGTTTTCACTTTCGGGAGAGAAAAAAAAAATTTTTGTACACAAAATTGAAATAATTTGTGTTGTTCATTCAAATTTTTCGTTATACATTCTGAATAACTTTCGTTCCGTGTCTGTTTGTCTGTCTGTATATATATGTCTGTCGTCTGTTCGCAAACCCTTGTAATTTGCATAAGTTCCATAGTTTTCATCTCATTTTTGCTTCCTCACAGGTGCAGGTTTGTGTTCGTGATTGAAGTCGAAATAATTTTCGTCCTTCAAAATCAAAATTTCCACTTGTTTTTGCGTTTCAGAGCTCGCTGATCAATTTCGGTTCCATGTCTGTCTGTCTGTCTGTCTGTATGTGGTAAATCCTTCTCACTCTCAAACTATACCATGTTATTGTCCGATTCCGATGAAATTTTCAGGGATTGTGGGGGTTACCTTCTAGACGGTCCCCTATAACTTAAATAATCAATCAAGCAAACGTTAATTTATTATAATTTATTGTAACGTAAATTTAATAAATTATTATCATTTTACATATAAAATATATATATATTTTTTCACTTATTTATCAATCTTGAAGATCTGGGAGTGGTTGTAATCGTCTCAGCGCTTTAAAAAAAAAAGCGACTGTGACACCCCACATGCCCTGTTGTCAACATTTTGTCGATTATGGGCATTTGTTACCTAAAAACTGGTTTTTCTTGCCAATTATGAATCTTAGAGACATGGGAGTGGTTGCTTTGTCTACAACACCCTACATGCCCTATTTTCAAAAACCGATTTTTTAGCATTTTTCTGGCTACTAAATTTAGTTGTGAGCCTGTAATATTGGAGCTTTCGACGGATTTTTCTGTGTTGGAACGAATTTTTACGCGTATTTTAAGGGAGTTATCGTCTGGAAATACACCCTCTATATATATATATATATGAATATGAGTGGAAAATGAAAAGGGAAAAGGTTTTCTTCTAAAATTCGCTGAATGTTCCATGAGAGAGAGGGAGAGAGAGAGAGAGAGAGAGAGAGAGAGAGAGAGAGAGAGAGAGAGAATGTAGTATATTCAAGAGTTTACACATGCAGGAACATGATAAGAAAATACTTTTTGAATATTTTAGCTTGTGTCAATAGGCAGAGCCCTTGTTGACAAGCTAGAGTCCCATTCCAATCCAAACTTGGTTCGACCAAAGACATTTTCGAACTTGAAGAGTATCATGTACAACACAATTTTCACCTAGATAGACAACGTTTTAAGAATGTATAACAGGCAGTATCGTAAACGTACAGCAATCACATATTCGGGAATGATGTTGTATTAATAACACAAAGACTTTAACTATAATCAACAATGCTCATACGAATGAGGTTTAATGGACGTACACGCGACTGAGAATTTCACCAGCATTCGCTGGTCCCAAACCAATGAGCGAGGTAAAGATGAGCCTCCAAGAGAGGGATTGAATTGAAGATCGGATAAATCAAATATTGAGGGCTGTGATATGAGGAAAACACAACAACAGATTTGAAAGTCGCGGAAGTATTTTGTAACACAAAAACTTCCTGTGATATGAAAAAAATATGAGTAAGCGGATTATTAATATCTCGACAAGTTATGAACGTTCTTGTTTTTATACAAAAAAAAAGATTTAAAAAAAAAAAAAACTCGGCGCTCCGCGCCTCGCCAGGGGGCAAGCCCCCTGGACCCCCGGTTACCTCTATTTACATACTTCGGACGAAATTATTGAAACACAGAATGTGTTTGCGTTGTCGCGCAACCAAGTGACAACCAAACAAGCGTCATTGTTTACTATTCATTTATAACATCAATTTATATAGTTATAGTATGAAACTACGAAAAAAAAAAAAAAAATACGAAATAAATTCGTGATAAATCAAGAGCTTTCCAACGAATGGTGAACGATTTCTGTGCGATTAAAATGGCGGAAATTCCAGAGCCACACATCTGATCCGGACCCTGAGCATCGTTAAGTAAATGTCCTAAAGAGGCTACAAACGAAATTACAGCTTCCTAGAGTGTAAAGTATAGAAATTACCTATTCAAATTATTTAACCTCCGCTTCACAAATCAAACCGTTTTCGTAATACTCAGATCACCTGCTATGAATCAAATCATCGAAACACATGCTCAATGAAATCATCAGAAATTAACAAGCGGTTGCAATCATGTTCACAATATCTATTATTGAGAATGATCACCTGTGTGTAAACAATTATTTATATAACCATGCTCATAACTCAGTTTGTTGGACACGCACTTCGCAGTAGTTAATATTGTTGGATAAATCGAGAGCTTTCGAACGAATGGTCAACGAATTTTGTGGGATGAAAAACGACGAAGTACCATATCCCTAGCAACGACTCGGTTGTACGTGAAAATCATCCGTCACACATTTCGTTCCCATCCCGCGTTCCATTTTCGGCTAGTTAGTCCATGGCTAAAACACATTCTGTGTTAAAAAAAAAAAAAAATGCAGTCATTGACACGATTGATTGTATGATCGAATTTTTGTGAAAAATCTTATTGCGTCTTGACACCTGGTTTAGAAATGTGAGCACTAGAGTGCAAAGAAATTCCCAATTTTATGGCAAATAACCTTGCTCATAACTCAGCTTGTTGGCCACGCACCTCGCAGTAGTTAACATAACTGAAACACAAATTTTATAGTAACTCGTAAACGAGTTCCACTATCTGCTTTACAAGCAGATACCATGTTACATGGATATGTCTTTGATTGGGGATTTCATAACGGTTGTACACGAGAGTTGTAAACAAATCCTTCAACTTTAAACGAATCCCGACTAATTCCAACAAAACAACGGTTTACTTATAGAAATGTTGAAAATAACTGTGGAGAGAAGCCACTACAATGAGTTGTTGTTAACAGTCGACTGTTGTCAAGTGGATGAAAATGTTTCCTATGGAGTGGAGTAAATTATGCTATTGCTTTACGTTAAGAATATTGTAACCGGCTTATTAAAATTGTTTATAGTCCAATCAACTTAGTTTAGGAATGTAGCCAGGTACGTAAGGAGAGAGAAATTGGTAGCTTGAGATGTGAACATTTTATCACATAAATCAAGCGCCTTCCAACGAGTGGCGAACGATTTCTGTGCGATGAAAACTGCGGAAGTTCCATTCCCCTAGCAACGAATGGGTTGTACATGAAAAACACTGAAATTGTGACACAAATTTTGCGTCATGGAAATTTTTAGTTGACCCCCCAGAGCAAAGACATATCCATATCAAAACTCATTATAAATTATATTCCGGGATTCAAAATAATTTTTATTTTTCTTCTTAGCGAATTTTAGTAAAAATTTATGCAATTGTAATGGCCCCAAAAATTTTAAAATTTTTGTAAATTTTTTTCATTGAAATCCGATTTGAGACATTCTGAGACGAATATTGAATTTAACGCTCTTCTGTGTGCAAAAACCTACCCCAAACTCGTATTTTCATTGAAGGTCATTTTTCAAAAAAAATTCTCGATTTCATTGAGAAAACGGTGTTTTTCAACATTAAAACATAATTTTCTCCTCCTATTAGCCAAGTAAAAGTAGACAACAGCGTTAGAAAGGGGAGATCATGGCGCAGTTTTAATTTGATAAAATATTGGTTCTCATAGTTCAATCCCCGATAGAAAAAACTCGGTTTTCCAAATTAGGTAAAATTTTCTTTTTAGAGGGGTTTTTTCATGTCTCAAACCTTAATTCTTAAGAGAACTCAGGAATCTCTCCAATAGGAAATCTAATGTTCTTCCCAACGTTATCCTCAAATTCGAATTTATAGTGCAAATTAAAGGAGTTATGATCGTTTTAATTAACAAAAGATCAAAAACACGAGAAAAAAATCTTGAAGATTAAATTACTCAAAACCAAATGGTTTAAATAACTCTATAACAGGAACATTCGATCAGAAATTAGCTCTAAAAACGACCCCTGGAGTCCTGACCACCTTATGCGGTACAAACTGCATATGACTAACAAAGAGCTTCATTCATATCTCAAGCTGTTATTATTTGTGGTGTATCGGTTCCTAAATGCTACAAAGACTTACGACTTGCTACAAAGACCTTCTAAATGCTACCAATTCTACGTCATTCCATAATATTCTCTAGATTTGCTTGAACTCTTTCTGAGTTGGCAAATCCACCAGAACGTCAACCCAAGCCAGAGAAGTTGAAAAATGATTGCGTCCATTGAATGACTGACACATCCTCGACCACCTGTTTTACCTGCGCGAAGATTGATGGGGGTCTCATCGATTCGCGATGACAAATCGACGGTCTTCTCAAACCCCTAAAGCCGTCTTTTGCTTGATCGGCGATATCAATAACCTGCATCACTGTTTCTTGAAATCTCCGTTCCCTGATAGCTTGGCCCTCTGAACCGTTGAATTTCAGTTTCCTATGGTTTATTATTTTCAATAATGAACCTTTGTAATCGACCAAGTCAATTTTTTTTAATCCCTCCTTAAAATTTGTTGGATTAGGTACCTACGTTTCAATATGCGTGGAATCCAAAAAGTTCCAGTCATGCAGCATTATCGTATGAGCGAATTTTCGTAAATTATCGTATTGTACAATGTTAAATTGTTTTGAAATTTGAGCTTTTTGAGTGCAAGGAAATTATCAACTATTAATTTTATGGCATAAAATGTATTCCAAATAATAATTTCCTATCCAAATAGAGGTTTTGAAGTTTTACCTTTTTTGCAGTTTTTATCAATTTTTTAGCAAATTGTAATAAATTTTAAGTAAGTAAATTTTTCTATATAATTTCGTACACAAATAATTTTTGAGTGTTCTATTTTATAGTTATTAAACATTATTTGAGCAATATTCTGCCAAACAATATAAATTCAACGATTTTCAGCCGTTTTTGGACAGTTTTAGTGATTTTTTAGTACAGTTTTTGAAATGTGACCATTTTAATGTGCTCAAAAAGTGCTGGCCAACGAACTCATCCTTTCGATTAAAAATCTTGATTTTGGGCGCAAGAACGGAGTTTTTATCTCAATCCTAAGGTGAGTTATCGTCTGGATTGACAAACATACACACACACACATATATATATATATATATATATATATATATGTATATATATATATATATATACCTATATATATATTTCTATGAAAAAGCGTTAAACTCTAGGATTAGTTTCAGAATTCCTAAAAACAAATTTTAATGAAGAAATTTTTCAAAAATTTTTATTTTAAAGTTTGCCAAGCCATTGAAATAGCTTATTTTCTACGAAAATTCGCTAAACTCTCATTTCAAAAAATCCCGCCGTCCGCTGTCCAGAGCTTTTCTCCAAAACTACTTGACGAAACTTTATGAAACTTGGGGCAAAAATCACATTTAGGGTCTAGTTGATTCTAGAAGCTCGGCATCGATTTTTAATAACCCTGAAGGGTAGCATTAAATGGTTAAATATTCTAAAATCGAGATCTCGAAAACTTTCAAGGTAACGGTAATGGTTTTTTGCTTGTCACTAATGAATATAATCCCAAAGAATCGATTTATTCCATTCACAACGCTGTACGTTGATCCGCTCGCTTTCCCTTAGAGCTAGAACTTCGAAAAAACACCATCCGATTTTTAAGCGCAAGATCATAGAAAAATCATGCGCTGCTAGCGAATCTATTGATTAGCCAATCAATCTATAAATTCCATCTATGATCGCTTGACAGTGGGACTGAAAGACATAGAAATTGCCCCATAAAAATCACCTGTACAATACTAATCGAATTATCGGGTGATATAGTTCCAATGGAATTTATATTCTAACTTTGCGAAATCGAGTTAATCAACTATTTTCCATGCTGATGTAATAGTTGAGCATTGGTTGATACTTATTTCATCTCATAAATTGCTCGCGAACTACCTATACGTAGCATAAGCATTGTTTTAACTTTTGAGAGATTAAAAAGCTTTAGTCTCCAGAAAACAAACGGTTTTTGTTGTTTTACAGTCGTAAAATTTCCACTCGTATTTTACGACTGAGACCATTCTGAACAACTACTTTCGTTCCGTGTCTTTCTATGTGTGCATGTCTGTCGTGTATCCGCGAACCATTGTTACAAGCATAATTTACACGATTTTCAACAACATGTTTATGAAATGTTCATGGAATATGCGGGTCAGTGTGTAAACGTGTAAATGGTCAGTTTCTTTTTCCCCGAGTCAATACTTCACTCAGCGCATGCGCAAACCTAAACTTCATCAAGCATAATTTTATCACGCCCCCGTCGTCCGATCTCGACAAATTCAGAGAATCGATCGAAGAGATTAATTTGAACATTCCCAAGTGATTTCAACATAATCTTACTAATAGGTACTGTATACGAATGTATACACTTCCGAAACGCGTCAAAATCGAGACTTTCAGCAGTCCTCAGTTATCTGACTTCGATGTTTAAGTTTTGCACGGTTCCCTTTAATTGCCCTTGCGTTCAAAAGGTTTATGTGAGGTGTGGTAGGAAAGTGAAACTCTCTCACTAAAACGTCATATTTCCAGTAAGAATGTTAATGGCGACTGATTTGGTAAAGGAAACTTTTCCATTTAAAGGGCGTACCTAGAAAAGAATACAGTGAAACCAGAACCAAGAGTTTAGTATTGTTATCAGCGAATTCCGAAATTTACGACGGAGCCGCTATCTCAATCCACGCGTTCGCTCAACGAGCAAACATTTTTAGAAGGAGTAGCGCTGGTTTTAGAATGTTTGTATCTAGAAATTGAATTACTAATGAAACGACGGCTCCGAGATAAACAGAGTGGCCGAAAATCTTTTAAATAATTGCTTTAGGAAAAGAATAATATATACCCATGGCCCCGGCTCTAGGGATTTCATTTGCATAATGCAAATGTAAGGCCAAATCAACAACGCCCGTATTAATTCACAGGAGGGGCTACGAAAACGACGGTCGAGGGAAATAAAATCCATTTTCATTTGGGGATATCACGTAGAATCAGACGATGATGAATTATATAATATGAGGTTTGGCACATACGGGTTGAATTCGAATTATATTACGGCTAATGTTGAGAGTCGCGAAAAGCACTGGATATCGTGAAAGGGAGATGACAATTCCAAAAGCTTTCTGGGAAAAAAGAGAGTCAGGAATATTCGGAAATTTTAATGTTATTGATGTGACCGATTTCGTGATTTTTATTTTGATTCATTACGAATGATTCATTTTGAACCGTATGTCAGGAGTCCAAAGTTCATCTTGGGAGGGGTGAATGGAGGGGGTAATACAGATAAATCATAGTGTTTTAAAAATTCTCGTCCGATTGTTATGATTCTTCTTTTGTTCAACCATGAATTTGGTCTAGTTTTGGATCGTATATTAAGAACTTCAAATTTCATCATGGAAGAGTGTGAATGGAGGGGGCAATACTGATAAATCTTGATATTCTAACTATTCTCATAAGATTTCCCTGTTCATTTTTTTGTTCAATTATAAATCTGGTCTAGTTGCATTACTTACCAATATGTTTTATTTGTTTATTTTGTAATTTAATTATGTGCCCTCCGCCCCTCCGACTGGAACTTTTTCATTTTTCAATCATCTTACGAAGGTGTTTCTATAGAAAAGGTTGCTTGTTCTTACAATGATACAAGAATACTTCCTTAGAAGGTGGTTATTGGTAATATAATTTTATAATTTTCTACAATAAAATTCTGTGAGGACCCGAGTCCTGCTTTACATAATCAAAGTAAAATAAGCGTTATAAGCATCTTCCATGTTTTTGTAATTTCAGCCGTAGGCTCCAAGTAGGGAGATCTAGGTTGTTAAAAAAATTAATTAATTTAAAAAAAGAAGAAGATTAAAAGAATAAGATAAAAACAATAATTCTGCGTCGATTTTAAAGTGTTCATATTGAAAAAACGATGTAGAGAGAATTGAATGAACAACTTGAATGGAGTGCCCATTACGTCACATCTACCCTTTGTTCCTCATTCAAAACGACGATATTATTTTCATTCATTGTTATTTTACCTAGAACAATAATAAACTCGTATTCTTCCGCATGAAACACTATGCTATGAACAATCGTATTCCCACCCGTAAATAATTACATTAATTTTCAAGCGGAATTTCATTGACCAGCGACATTGTTTTTATTTATTTATTTATTTTTATCTGGATTGCGGCGCGGCTACCAGTTTAAAGACGTCGTTTAAAATTTCCATACAAGTAATTATTCGTGTTAACTCATATGCGTCTTCAAAAATTGATATTCAATCAACCTAATTACAAACATTTCAAACGTACCTAACTAAGGTTTTATTGAGAGGACGCTATTAAATCAATAAAACAATAAATATTATCAATGGTGAATAAATATTAATTAACTTAACTATCAAACATTAACATGAAACTTGATTGCTGAAATATGAATTGAAGACTTGCGGGGACTACTGGGTAAAAATAACAATAAGGTACATTAAATGTAGCTTATTTTTTTATAATTTTTAAATGTACCAAATTTTGGGAAAAAATGACCCGATTGAAATTGCCAGTAGATGTGGGTCCGTGCAATGCACGGGTTACCGGCTAGTACTCCACAAACACGATAAAATCTTGTTTCATTTAAATTAGACGAAGCGCTGAAAGTTTTACATTTGTGGTAATGGAGATCGATGGACCAGGCACCTAGGAAAGTCGTTTTAAGTTCAGTGGACATTACACAACTGTAGAAAGTTGATTTCCAGAAGGTCAAGTTACTAATTTGTTGAGCTCATTCGTCGGTAGGTACCGAACCGGCCCAACTTTTCGTTCCCCTCCTAGCTCTATTTAAGATCACCTTTTTGAACCGTGCCAAAACTCGTTTTAAAAACAAACTCTCCGGTTATTTCTTGTCTTTTCCCGTCATTCGTCGTGACCGATGCAATCGTCTGGCTTTGGAATTCACACTCAGTATTACAATAAGAAATTTCATTGTGACTAGCGGTGTTTATGGTGTTTTTAACGGTAATAAAGATTCAGTTTGTTACACTATCTTTAGTCGTGACATAAATTATTGACATCTCGTGAATGGAACAGCCTCTCTTAGTAGTTGTGGTTTATTCATTCAGAAACTATCAAATAATATCATCTAACGCACTGTATTCTTCTCCACTCAAAATGGTTATTTTCACGTAGCGTGGCGTGAATAATTCTGATATCATATATTTATGAGGAGGTTACTTTCAAAAGGGAACATATCCACTTTTCTTCAAAAATGTTTTTTTTTTTTTGCGATTATCATTATCTTTGATCATCTCTATCGAATGGTAATATCCGTTTCAATCAAAATGGCTCTTACCACCTTGAAATTAGCCGTTAAAAGTAGGTGTTTCACCAAAACGGAACATATCCATCCCCGTAGTAAGGGTACCCAACGTTTCATTCAAAACAGAACATCTTCATCGCTTTGTGGTGAAGGTGAAAATGACTTTTTTTCAAAATGGCACATATCCAAAACACAATCTAGCGGAGTGTTTGAAAACTATAACTTCTATAATATGCCAAGAGATCGCTTATGAGGTGTTAGCATGTTGTTAAGCTAGTTCCATCCACAACCATGAGACGTCGCTCACTGCCACCTTGGGCTCTTCTTCAGAGAGCTGGGCAGCACGTTTCCAGCGATTTCACGTTTTTCACGTCATTTTTTCTAGTTATTAATTAGTTCCTACTAGGGAATAGGAATAGAAATAATTTCTAAGTATATATTTTTAGTAACTAGTTCCTACTAGAAATAGGAATACTTTTTTTTTTTTTTTTTTTTTTTTTTTTTTATTTTTTTTTTTTTTTTTTTTTTTTTTTTTTTTTTGTAACTGGTTCTTTTTAGAGAATAATTAACCTTTTTTGTTTTTATGTAAGCCAAAGCCAATGAACGTATTCAACAAAAAATTTTAATAGTTGTTGATTTCATCCTGTCTCTCATTAAAAAGTCCAGTCATGCAGCATGACCCCATGAGCGAATTTTTGAAGAAATCTTCGACATTTCAGTCGCTAATGATCGTGTAGAGAAATTTTAGTTTATGATTTTGATAGACAAACACGGAATCAAATTATTAAAAATAATTAGGAGGTACTCTTACTTCCATAAGAGTAGTTCAATCTGAATTTGGACAATGTTTCATGCAAACATTACGATTTTTACAACTAGCGAACGGCATTATTTCGATTTTTGACTGATTTTTCAACTTTGAAATTTTTGAAAACTTGATACATATTCTTATAGGATATGTTACGCTGATTCCGAATATACCACATGTTAGTATGCTGAAAAAATTATTTCGCACAACAAATCACAAAAAACAGGCTATTTGTACTCAAAAAAAATGGCTTTTTGAAAATTTCAACCCGAAGATTTTTGGTAATCCAATCATGCTGGTCAATGAACTTAAACTTTCGTTTTGTGTCCTTAACATTTTAAAATTTGTTTGAAGTTTCTAGCACAATTCTACGGACAGTTATCGTCTGGAATGACACATACATATATACATACATATATACATACATATATACATACATACATACATACATACATACATACATACATACATAAAAAAATGCGTTAAACTTCAGAATATGATTCAGAATAGCCTGAAACGGATTTCTGCATAACTTTTTTTCAAAAATTCACATTCTGAAAATTTTGAGGCGAGAGCAATAGCTTAATTTTCTTCAAAAATTCGCTAAAAAAAGAGTTTTTCCCTTGATGAGATCAGTGTTTTTATCAAAAAGGCACATATCCAGCTTTTTCTATCATAAGGGCACATATCCATATTTAAAATGGTGGTAACTCCTGGAATTGTGATGAAAAAAACTTCATACTCCATTCTCAATTTTGTCTTACAGAAGGGCGATATAAACTCTCCTTTGGTAAGCAATACGATTTTTGCATTTCCTGTAAAATTTTGTCAAGTGGATATGTTCCCTTTTGAAAGTAACCTCCTCATATTTTGTAACTTTACAAAACGCTGCAAATTATTACCCAATGGTTTATTATTTCTGTTTCTTCTACGCAGATCATTGGTTTATAATTATTAAACCCCGTATGTAATATATGTTCAGGACATGGCTCATCGTGTCTCCGAGAAGGATTCACAAGCCACGCAATCTTAGCTTCACAGTAATGATGTTTGAAAAAACGAGAAATCGATGCTGGAAGTAATTTACGTTAGCGCATGCGCAGGAGCTTATAATGATGCAATCAGGTTGGAATTAACATGGAAAAATTAAACCATTGTCCCCCAACAATGCACCGAATTTAAGCGGGATTGGAAGACTAGGGCGTACAAAAATGATGCTTGAAGGAATTTACCTTTGCACATGCGTAAAACGGAGTAATGATTTGAGAAGAATGGAATTAATAGTTGACCATTTGCAGCCTAACCCGCACATTCCCTAAAATTTTCATCAAAATCAGATGAAAACTGTTGAAATTGGGCTCGTTTAAAAAGGAATACATATTTGCACATGCGCAATAGCTACTAATGATAGGATTATGTTGACATTGTTAGGGAATGCTCACATTCACCTCTTCCATATATCCTCCAAATTTGAGCGAGATCGGACAACGGGGGAGTGAAAAAATTATGGTGGATGGAATTTACGTTTGCGCATGCGCCGAGTGAAGTATTGGTTTGGGAACAACGAAACTCATAGGCCACCATCTTCACCCTAACCCGCACATACTATGAAAAATTCATGAGAACCGGTAAAATATTGTGGAAATTAAGCTTGTTACAAGGATTTGCGGGCATACACAACAAATACACGCACAGAGATAAAGAGAGAATGACACGCAACGAAAGTTGTTCAGAATAGTCTAAAAAGTAAAATGCGAGTCGAAATTTTACCACTGTAAAAAAAAAAAAAACATCAGCCGTTTGATTTTGTGGAGACCACAACTTTTGAATCTCTCGAATGTGAAAACAATGCTTCCGCTACCGATAGGTAGACTTGGGAGCAATTTAAGAGATAAAATTCAACATTTAGGCTCCAATACTTCACTAGTTGGTACATCGCACGGAAAATAGTTGATAAGCTCGATTTCGCAACGTTATATTAAATTCCATTGGAACTATATCACCTGATAATTTCAATATTGGCATTGAGTCACCTGATATTTACAAGGCAATTTTTATGTACCTATTCCAGTATCACTATCTAGCGATTTTTGATGGAATTCCGAGCTTGATCGTCTAGCAGCGCGTAATCATCTCGCGCTAAGAAATTCGAGTTTTTTTTTCGGTGTTCAAGCTTTTAGGGAAAGCGAACTATTCACTGTACAGCGTTGCGGGTGGTTTTAATCGATTCTTTGGGATTAAATTTATCATTGACAAGCAAAAAATTAGAAAGTTAGCTCGAAGCTAAAGCATATTCCATGCTAAAATAAAGTAATATGACTCACCTGCAATATCCTACGTTACGAAACTCGGTGATATTCTCCCAACATGATCATTACCATGAATAAGCACATTATTCTTAGTGAATAATAAAAAATAAAAATAATCTAAAATTATGTGTCGGATTCTGTCGATTCATCGAACGTTCTTACGTAAAGAAGATCCGGCTTATGAACTCCACCTCTATGCATATTCTAAAGCTGTATTTTCTATCAATAAAATATAGGAGGAAAAACTGAGGGGGCAGAAAAAGTCTACACCACCCAGATTGTTTCCTTAAACCTGGGATGCTTTTAAGCTCGTTGAATAATAAATAGCCCCAGCACTCAAGAAAAACCAAGGAGGTTTACCTAATACCGCTGGATTATAGGGTACCATCAATCTTTGCTTAGAGCATAGTGATGGAAACTTGAATAACAATGTATTTGTTATAGTTCTGTATAATATTAACTTCATTGATTGCGACCCAACTGGTCTATTGTTGGAAGAGAAATGGAAAAGAACTTGTGCACGAGAGAATTGTTGAAATCTCTATCGGGAAGAGTTCAGTTCCCATTTTGTATACCGAAACAATGCACTGAAGTAAACTTTGAATTCAAGTTGAAAATTTACAGCCTGAATGGTGATTGAGTTTTCGTTAAAAAAAAATACCAACCAAGCTGCTCCCATTTGAGATTCATACCTATGTATGATAGTCTACGTATCAAACAATTCTGAAAAGCGTATAATCTCACGCGTATCGAATTTTCATCAGTTTTCACCTATATTATAATTCCGTTTTTGTATTCCTGTGAATTCCAAATCTTGAACGGGCAACTCTCCGGCAGGTCAAAATCTGTTTCGATGAAAATCTCAGGAATTGTTGGAGTAACACCGTAAATGATCGTTTGAGAATTGAATCGCAGCCGGATCAATTCACAGATTCAAAATTCGTGTAACAACAACAACATCTTCAATTTTCATTGAATTTCGTGTATTTTCTTAGGGTTCGAATCGTATAAAATCGGATCGACATGTGTTCCATTATTACATACCTGATCAAAATGATCAGGGCGTACGCCCAAGCGCGAACATAAAAATCCTCGAAACCTCTGCTTCTACGCCTCTATTCATTCTGTTATGCAATCATCTTCACATTCCTTAATTGGTAGTCGCAGGATGAGCAGGTGGAAATAGGCATCCCTACGATTTTAATTGCATTTGATACAGTAAATATCTATAATAAATTAGATTGTAAAAAGCAGAGACTACACAGTTAGATCGAATTCCGAATATCAAGTGTATTTTTCAATTCTAATAAAACATATGAAAAATACCAAGCATCTGGTAAATCAAACAATATTGAAGTATAATGAAGAAGCTTCAACTTGAATTTCCACACTTCCCCTCCAGTTGTTACTTCTTCTTCTTCAATTGATTCCAACTCCAATGAAATTAGTAAATTGCTTGTGTTTACATGATGCTAGTGGTTTTGTAAACATATCTGCTGGCATATCCGCAGTACCCATATATTTGAATTCGACAATTTTTTCATCAACACAATCTCTTATAAAATGAAGCCGAATGTCTATATGTTTGGTACGTGAATGGTGAGCCGTATTCTTCGCGAGTTGTTGAGAACCTTGGTTGTCATTGTAAATCACTGTTGGTTCTTGACATCTTTTCAATCCCAACGCACTCAAAAACTGACGGAGAAATATCGCCTCTTTTGTGGCCTCTCCAAGAGCTAAGTCCGCCTCAACACTTGAAAGAGCCACAGTCCGTTGTTTTCTTGCCTCCCACGAGATCGCTGCTCCTCCAAATACGAACGTGTACCCTGAGTAGGATCGTCGATCGTCGAGGCAATTTCCCCAATCCGCATCTGCGTATCCTTGGAGTGGTTGTCCCGTCTTCTTGAAGGTGATGCCGTAATCGGCTGTTCCCTTCAAATACCGCAGTATTCTTTTTGCTGCCATCCAATGTTCTTGTGCATAGCAATTATTGAACTGGCTCAAATAATTAACAGCATAGGTGATGTCGGGACGAGTGCTGACTGACAAATACATCAATGAGCCTATCAACCGTTGGTATGGGTATTTTTTTAGATCTTCTTGATTCACAACTCCAGGTTTTTGGAGTTTTAACCCAGGTTCTAGAGGGGTTTTAACAGATTTAGAGTTTTCCATACCGAAACGTTTTAATAAGTCCAACGTGTATTTGCGTTGTGTCATGTAGATCTTCCCCTCGTCGAGGTGTTGGGCAAACTCAATCCCTAGTCCAAAGCTGATCTTCCCTAGGCATTTCATCTTGAAGTAGCTCATTAATGTGTTCTTCGTGTCTTCTGTCCACTTCGGGTTAGTTGATGCAATCCATAGATCATCAACATATATAGCAAGTATCAAGAAGTCCTTTCCTCTCCGAGCATGGTAAACACATGGTTCCGAGTGAAGAGGTTTCAATCCTAATTTCTTCACTTTTTCGGTCAATTTGAGATACCATTGTCTCCCAGCTTGCTTCAAAACGTACAGCGCTTTTTGAAGACGACAAACTTTATTTCCATTTTTAACTTCCTGCAACATTTTTCTCGCTTCGTTCTTGATTTCAATCGAGGTTGCCCTATCCGCTACAATATCTTCTAGCATTGGAACAAATTCCTCAGGTATTTTCATGAATATTTGTTCATCAAGATCGCCGTTTAGAAACGCAGTAACTACATCAAGTTGATGTATCTCCATATCGTATTCGACCGCCAAAGCCATAATCATCCTGATCGAACTCATTCGCACTACTGGAGCATAAATTTCATTATAATCTTCTCCTTGACGTTGATTAAAACCTTGTGCGACGAGCCGAGCTTTCTTACGTTCCACTGTACCATCAGCTTTTAGTTTTTCTTTTAAAATGATTCGACAGCCGATAACGTTCTGTTCATTTTGACGATCAACGATACTTAACGTTTTGTTTTCAATAATGGATGCAATTTCAGATTTAATTGCTTCTCTCCATTCTTGGCTGTTTGGTTGAGATAGCGCTTCTTTCAACGAAATATCAGCAATTCCTGCATAATCTTCAGGACCCAGAGAAAAATCGTTTACTTCGAGAGGTTGTTGTGGGTGCACCTCCACTTCACAGTAAACTTTCCTTGGTCTTCCTCTGCTTCCTGAACGCACAATATGAGGTCTACCTCTCCCACGAACTGTTAGTGTAGTTGACGTGATATTTTCGTTAATTACACTCTCTACTTCTTCTGTAGATGATTCAATGTCATTATTCGCATCTGTATAATCATCATTCGAATTTTCGGTATCAGTTTCATTTTCCTGTTCATTGTTCACGTTTCCTCTGTTAAGTTTCTCTTGAGTAGGTATCCAAACTGTTACATGGTTGTTACCCGAGTTATTTGTTTTGTCATTCACAGATCGTTGATTGTTTTCAGAGATGAAATCCTCAAATCCATTTCCATCTGCTACTCCTTCAAGGAACTTCACATCTCTTGAAACGATTACTTTTCTGTCTTCTGGTGACCAAACACGATAACCCTTGGTTTGTTCAGAGTAACCAATGAACGTACATGGCTTCGCTCGTGGCTGGAATTTGTCTTTATTTGGAGCTTTATTTAGAAAATACGCTCTACAGCCAAATGTTCGGAAATAAGAAACGGTAGGAACTTTCCCCGTCCACAGCTTAAACGGAGTTTCTCCACCAATGCTGCTTGAAGGACACCTGTTTCTTATATGATTTGCAGCGAAAACTGCTTCAGCCCAAAAAGATGGGGGTAACTTGGCTTGTATCAACATACATCGCGCTGTTTCTACCAAAGTCCTATTTTTTCGCTCCGCCACGCCATTCTGTTCAGGAGTATGACAGACGGTCAATCTCCTTGTTATGCCACAATTTTCCAAGTATGAATCGAACTCTCGATTACAATATTCCTTCCCATTATCTGACTGGATACATTTAATCTTCTTCCCCCTCTGATTTTCAACCAAATTTTTGAACTTCTTGAATTCAGTGAGGACTTCAGATTTTTTTGAGATGAATCTAACCTCACACCATCGAGAATAATCGTCTATGAGGGTTAGGAAGTACTTCGCACCGCCTTTTGACTGGACTCTCATAGGCCCACATAAATCACTATGAATGATGTCCAAGAGTTCCGACGAGCGATTTGATTTTTTCGGAAAGGGTTTTTGTGACATTTTTCCTTGAGCACAAACTGTACAACTTGCCAGCGATTGATTTTGATTTAAATCCATTCCTAATACACGTTTCTGGGCGTGAACGACCTTTAAATCTGCCTCATTCAAATGCCCATAACGTTGGTGCCACAGTTCAATTTTTGATCGGGTACTGGGTTCAGCAGCTCTTGCATTTTCCAGAGCTTTCTCCTCAACATAGTACAACCCATTTACCCTTTTGGCTACCATTATTATATTCCCTGCTCTATTCTGTACTTCTGCTGACGTATTGGTAAACGTTACAGAATGTCCATTGTCAGTAATTTTTCCCACGGAAATCAAATTTGAGCGTAAGTCCGGAACGTGGAGGGTGTTATTCAACTTCAAGATTTGTGTTGAATTTCCAACAGGTACGCTCGTCTGAACCGTTCCTTTGCCTAAAACACCAACCGATGATTGGTTTGCGAGGTTCACTTTACTACATTCCGTAGGTACTAGTGACATGAATCGCTCTTTGCCATTGCACATATGTGAGCTACAGCCACTATCTAGACACCACTTTGCAATGCCTGAGATGTTCATGGCCGCTTCACATGTAGTGAGCAAACTTTCTTCCGTCTTTTGGACTGTTTGTGTCCTTTTCTTCTGACTACAGTCGGATGCTTTATGCCCTTTTTTTCTACAAAGATTGCATTTAAACGGAAACGAGGTTTCTCTTTCAGATGGACGTTGATTTCGAGCATTCTTATTCCACACCCTCTTCTTTGCCAATAGACCCGATGCCTCAGAAACACCATGCTTATCCTTACGAGAGTCACTTTGCTCTGTAATCTTGATTTTAAGAGCTTCAGGGGTTGGAAGATCGTCGCGAGCTTCAATCGCACCCCTGAAATTTTCGAAGCTTTCCGGTAAACTGTACAACAACATGATAGTGAGTAGATCCTGATTGATTTCTACACCCATGTCATGGAGCTTGTCTACAGCATCGAAAAATTTCCCAAGATGCTCTCGCACGTCATCTTCCTCTCCCATTCTGTGGAGCATAAGCTGCTTCAGCAAGGTTGCTTTCCTAGCAGGCCCCTTTGACTGATATATTGACTCAAGTTTCAGCCACATTTCCCTGGAAGTCTTGCAGTCCTTCACCTGCTTCAATTCCGAGGGTGATATTGAAAGAACTAAATCAGCCTTCGCTTTCTTGTCTGCTTGGTTCCACGCTGCCTTCTCTGATTCCGAAGTTGGGCAAGGGATACTTCCGTCTACATATCCTACCACATCATTCTTCACGAGAATAGCATCCATTTGCAGCTTCCAAGTATCATAATTCTCTTTGTTCAGGCACTCGATTCTTGTCACATTCATTCTTAACGATTTCACTCGAAAGTCGCGGAAACACTAAATTCAAATTACACTAATATGAATTCACCGCCAGAAAATTCCGATTCTCGTTAATTCACTTCGAAATTTCGACCTATCCCGCGTCAGACCTATAACCTATAATAAATTAGATTGTAAAAAACAGAGACTACACAGTTAGATCGAATTCCGAATGTCAAGTGTATTTTTCAATTCTAATAAAACATATGAAAAATACCAAGCATCTGGTAAATCAAACAATATTGAAGTATAATGAAGAAGCTTCAACTTGAATTTCCACAATATCAAATGAATAAAATTTGTTGTGACATACGATGTTTTTGGAATTGATGGATCTCTAAAGCCAAATTTTCATGACATTTCCCGACACTGCACAGATCAGCTCTTTTTTCTATTGGATCGATGGTAACATTCGTAAATATGAATTTTTAAAATGCAACTTTATTCCCCTCGTTCATTAGGTTTTAACCGGTTGGTGATCGCAAAAACACCTTGTGTTATTTTTTTCCCAACTGAAATTATTTACAATTAAATTTGAACTTCAACAAATCGCTTCAGATCACAAATTGAGAGACCGTGAAATACTAAATTTAAAATCGTGTAGCTTGATCGTACGAGCGAATTGTCGTAAATTATTGTATTACATTTAAGTTAAATTGTTTTGAGATACGAGCGCTTAGGTAATGTTACGATTTGTTATGGAAATGTTGTGATGTTATAGCAAAAAACTTATTCTAAATAATGGTCTGCTATTCTAAAAATTATTCAAGATTGATAGCTTGTTCAGCAGTTTTTGTTGATTTCTTAGCGAATATTAATGAAATTCAAGTACATTTTTTTTTTTCAGGATAATTTTGTGCATACATTTCTTAATGTTCTAATTTATAGTTGATAAACTTTCAGTAATATTCCGCTAAAAATATAGATTTAACGATTTTAAACGTCTTTGCCATTTTCGGTGCTTTTCAAGCTCTTTTTTCTAGATTTGACTAATTTATAGTGGTCAAAATGTGCTGTCTAACGAACTAATCCTTTATAATGAAATAGCTCATTCTTTATTTGAATATTCACTGAAATGACAAAAAAAAAAAAAAGAAGTTTGACTTTGAAATTTTTGTCAGGGAATTCTGAAGTTCGGTCAGGGAAATGTCAGGGAATTTTTAATTTTCCACCTGTTTTAGTCTTTACACATTCTTCATAGAGTTTAAACGCAGTTTGACCAACGGTTTCCAGCGGGCTTCAAAAGGTTATTATCAACAAGTGTTTTCCGTTTCTTGTTGGCAGAGGATCCAGTCGAGAGAGGAGGATTATCGATTCTGCCCAGACCAATGAATAAGTAGTTTGTACTGCTCCGTCGGTAAACATCTTTTCCCTGACAAAGATAAATTAACTGGTTCTTACGGTTTCCTTAGCCAAATAGTTAGGCGAGTTTTTACTAGAGAATTTTTTATCGTGAAACACTGCACTAGTTTCTCATTTCTATTTCACAGATATTGACTTCCATCTACTAGTTGACGAGTCTGTACATTTTCAACCTTAGTTTGTGTTAATTAACATTTAATGACGTTTATCGTATATTTCTTGCTGGAAATTTACGATTAATTTGCATTTGAATTGTTTCAGTTCACTCTCAGTACTGAACTTCTGATATATAAGGAGGCCTCCAACGAAATTATAAAGGTCAGTAATAAGTGAATCCATTATTGAAATATATATTATTCTCTTAAAACACAACTTGTTTCTGTATGTTGATCTGAATTATCTCGGCGGAAGCTTTCCAATGAAATGCAATATACAGGCTATACATGGGTTGAAGATTGAAACTAGAACTGGTCTGAAATTTCAGTTGAAATATAGTTTGATATGAGAGCTGAATCTCTATTCTATGCAGAACATGACAGATTAATGTACATAGGTACCTTTCCTCTGCTTCAATTAATTCATTTGCTTTCCAGATTGAATAATGAAAAATTCAATCTTTTTGGTACGAAATGGATTAATACCAAGAGCTGTGTAACGGCAGCTGATGTTCAAAAGCCAAAATGGAAGCAGTAAACCTGTTTAGAGGACAAGAACACATTCCAGTAACAACCACTAGCTGCTTAAAGAATGCGGCTGTCGAATGGAAGAGAAGAATCGAATCTAAAGTGAAGAAGTGAAGTAAACAACCTTTTCATGTTGAGGCTTTCCGGGCGAATGCCTCGGGCTTTGCGGAAGCCATCAGCTGTCCTCCTAAGAAGGGATCAGAATTCGTTCTGGTGATTTCGCTTAAAGCCACTCATTAGAGAGTTTCAGTGGCACAAAACCTACAACGTATCCGCAAACGCATCCGTATTCCTTGGCAGGAAAAGTAGCGCACCATGGTAACCACGTATCTCTATATTCGCTCATAGCTGTTACGGAACGATTCTATAACCTTCACTTTTTGAAACCTCGTGTGAGACAAGCGAAACTGGGAAGGATATTGAGTGCTGTTTTTCTTTTTCTTTTCACTAAGTAGGCCATGTTCCTTGTAGACTGAATTGTTTCACTACTACCTACTCAAATTTTGTAATTCGATGGATTTTTAATAATTGGTCAACTAGTAATTAATAAGGTGATTCGTAAGAATAAAAATAGTAAGAAAGTGTTGGTAATGTCTGAAAGAAATCGGCGATTTTCTGTATTTCGCAAAAAGTGGAATCAACCATGAAAAGTCAAGGAGGCCTTTTCTCTTCCAAATTCAACCTCGAATCGGAAAAAGCAATAAAAAAGGGGGGTCAAGAGGAAACCGTAAGTTTCAATCAATGATATGAGACATGGAAAAATAAAAATCGGACTTCCGCATCGTGAAGCTGAGTTGAGATACTATAAAAAGATTCTGCGTCGGTGCGTGTGCATTAAATAAAAGAACTGACACGCAGAACCTGAGCCAATGTTACTCCAATATAATAAGGAACCATAACCATAGACCAAACCACCATTAACAACCTTTTCTGCTTTCTTCATAGTTATACCTACCGCCCTTCCTATTATTAAAAATTCAAAAATTCTCATTTATGACCGAAACCGTTAACCTTCCACCACTCTTATTCACAAGAATGAACTAGCACAAGTTATCCCTTAAAGGGTTACCTACTACCCGCCTGTTCCACACCTTCAGTGTATAAACAGTGCTTGAAGGAGGTAGAACTCCCTCAACTGTCCGACGCTTTTCAGCCTACTGTAAGTAAATTCATACCTATATATTTTTAAGTCATTACCACACCTAGAATAGACACCACAAATAATTATAAAAAACAACACCACAGATTCCTATAGTATACCTTGTAATTCTTATCTTCTTGTTGTAGGGCTTGAAAATAGAAATAAAAAATTTCAGAAACGTCACCAAATCATTGCATTTGTGATTCAACCGACCGATCCTCAAGAAACTACAAATCTACATATTGCTCCAACGGTCAATAACGAAACAAATCATATTATATATATCGCACCCGTCCTAGAAGAACGTCACATCTCAAAATTTTCGATTTTTGAGTTAGTGACGGCAAATAATGCAGGAAGGCGTCTAGAATGTATGTAGAAGACGGTGATTATCGTAGTTCGTTTTGTTTTCGCTTAAGCGCTGATGATACGTTATCCGATTAGGGGGGTTAGTCCATTCCTGTCCATGGAAGAGTGTGACAACTCAGTAGAGTTACGGTCAGCAGACCTGATCTGATCTGTGATATATTTATATACATCTAGTCGTAGTTTTGTTTCACTTTGCTGATTGTATATAGTATCATGTATATAGTTGTTAGCCTATTTTACATCTAGTCTTAGTTGTATTAGGTACCTACTTTATTTTTGGAGTTTTTTTAATCCACTTTGGGGGCTAAACAGTGTTCGTAACTGTACCCCTAATTTTTTCCCCTCCGAGTTGCCAGTGGAGTCCATGATGGCGCTCCTTTTTAGTAAGGATGACAACATGGCTCCCCTTGGAATCGCGCCACCTCCAGTGTCCCTTTGGACACCTTGTTCAATGCCGCTAAAGACCCTTCTGGTTGAGGTGCGACTTAAACCTTAAAAAAAACTCCCATGCTAATTGAAACATAAAATTCAATTTTGGAAGCTATTGAATTTTCCTATAATAATGTTTTTTGTTATTATTTCCCTAAAAAATAATGATTTCATAGTTTATTATTCTTTGATTCTTATGATTCTCAATAGTCTGCCTCTTTAATTTTTTTCATGACTGATTCTCATCTAGTCTAGTTTATGACTGTGATGTTTACCTAATAAGTCAGTGATTTATAGAAGTTTAAATTCAGAACTTGACTTTAGGGGGGGGGGGGGGGGGGGGGGGGATGTAAAAGTCTGAAATGCTTTTTTTTCTTTTTTATTTATTTATTTATTTATTTATTTTTTATTTATTTATTTTTTTTTTTTGATTGGCAGTTATGATATCATTTTTATCATAGGTACGTAATTTAAAAACTACCGCTAGGTTTAATATTTAGATCCTGTTCTGATTCTACCTAGCCTTGGTAATTATTTTGATGATCTATACCTATACTTTTCTTTGTTCCTTTGTTTGAATAAAATGCGAAAAAGTTACAAAATATAACGAATTATACCTTGTACACACTAATGTGTCTAATTTCAAACATACCAAGCTAAATCAACAGTAGGAAATAAAATTTCCGGAGGTAGCAACAAAGAAAAAAGGATTAATTTGTAAAACTATTATCCAGTTAGGAATTGTAACAATTCAAAAAATACAAACATAGTCCGCAGAATAACGTAACATCTGCAATTTTTGAGTTAATTAAGACATTTATGGCAAGGATAATGGAAATAAAAACATTTTTTTCGATCATGGGTGACTAGGGTAGTTTTACGGACAAAAAATTGTAGGACAAGGTCCGTTTGGTAGTTTTGAAGAGATTCAGATGCGAAAAAGCATGTGAAAAAACTTTGATCACAATTTCCCAGAATTCGCATTTTTTGAGTTGTGACGTTCTTCTATGACGGGTGCGATATATATATATAAATCTAGATTGGTTTCTTTGATGTATGCAACGGATTTGTAGAGAATCCCTGACCCTACCTACCTTACCACTTTTAAAATTTCAAAGCCACCTAAATAGCTCATTTTTTCTTTGAAAATTGGCTAACAACTAATTCAAGGAAAGAAAGGCCTTATTTTGCAAAGTCTTGTTATAGTTATTACTACCAGTGAAGTAATTACTGTACCGAACTATTGCGCACCAATTTGAGGGAATGAGCGAGAAGGAAGACATCTACATTATGTTGGCGTTCGGTAATTGAAGCTCACGAGATGGCGACCGACGTCTCTCAAGTGCACCGAAGCGAGAAATCGATTAAGGCCCAATTTGTTTGAGTAGTTGGATGTCATCAATGTATCAGGCAAGTTCATGATGATGTCGCTATGGGCTCCACTGACGGGGTGTTAATTAATGTCAGCTGGATTCCAATCAGCCGATGGTACGTTGGTATGTTTGACATAATATGGCAATAATCTAGTCATTGTCAAACAAGCAATGATCGAAATTGGTAAACACTCTCTGCACGAATGAATTACTCCTAATGCCTGTTTGAAATACGTGTACATTGACGTTTATCAAACCCCGACTCATGTGTTCCATGACAACATCTGTTCACTCAACATGCCATCAATTTACCTTCAACTACTGTTTTAGGGCTCGTTTCACCCAAGTTTTTAATCAACGTTTACTCATTAAACCGAAGATCCCAGATTTTAAACAACGAAATTCGGTTTCACCATCCCCGGTTCAGATAAATGATCAAACGCGCTAAATCAACGATCAAAACCAACCAGCCGGATTTGGGTGGTTAGCATTCCAATCAACGATTATTACTAGGTAGGTCTTTTCTTCATCTTTGTTTACATGACCGAAATCCTTTTTTGCTACGTGTTCTTATTTGTTTTGCTACATGTTGCTAGACATTTATTGCGTTTTCCTACATGCAAGAAAATGAGCCACAGAAGATTGATTAGAGCATTGGTTTTGAGGACGAATTCGACGAAGCTGATGAAGGCTACTTTATTATTCACCGTCCTCGTTGGATTAAAACCAGCGCGCTAAATTTTTGGTACGCGTATTTTCCAAAATTGTTTTGGTGGACAAAATATTAATAATGTATTACTATTACATTACTCACAACCGGAATGACCCAACGAACTCTGTTCATCGAGTACTGTGTACAAATTTTTTAGAAACCTTCTACTAACTACCAACCTATCTACCAATAACTGTTAAACAAATTTGAAAAACTGATTTGACTCAGAATTGGGCGATGAACTTGTGCCGACGAATACACTCGAATATTTCAACCAGATATCTGAAAAGAAAGGATGGGACAGATTCGTTAAAACCAACGTTGCGTAAGAAGATTGTCTGAGGAAGATTACGCAACTGACAGATTACGATGGTACCACTTTATCGATAAGTCTTTATTAGTAATGACTGCGAACGTGGGCAACAAATAGTCGCCGATAAAGAGTCCGTAACTCGTGAGTGTGTTGATAGATCGGAAATCCATTCCGTTCATCGAAAACTCATTGCAATGGATACTATGTCTAAGAACTGAGTAATAAGTAAATACCAGATTTTAATGCAGCATAAATGACCTAATTATGTCATAGTAAAAACCAATGAAACATGCAACAAATATGTAGATTCGTCCAAAATTGAATCGTTCCATATTTATTTAATTAGTAATTTCTTCTTGAGGCCTCACAACCATTGTAAACACAACATTCGTATCGGGACCTAACATGGTTTAAATTATATACTTTCACAAAAGTGCTTATTGTGTATGGCTTACAGCTGTACTCGTGGGGTTTTGCAATTTATCATGGTGACAAAGATAATCGCGAGGACTTTCTTTAAATTATGTTCCTTTCAGGGAAATTCCCACAACCGCAATCGTCATTTCCAGTTTAATTGGGTTTTGATGTTTTCAAACTGATAAACAAATCTGATGGAGTAATTATTGGTTGATTGCGTTGGATTCAAAGGAACAAACTCCGGCTTCCATTTAAAGTTTTCATAAATTAAACGGGGTCGAGTGGAGAAGTTGTCTTGGTAAAGGGAGCGAGAAGTCTTTTGATAGGGAACTGCCAGCTGCCTGGAACCTTTGGTCTCCTTACAAGTCTTCTAATTGAGCGACAAATATGAAATTAGGCGGAAAACCTTGAAGTTTCTCTTTCAGTTTCACCTCTACGTGGTGCCTTATACACTTGATTTTGTTGGTGTTGAGGGTTGACGGGAAGACAACAGTTTCGACGCCACCCAAGCGACAGCAATTCAAGACATTCGCTTAACGCTTTAAACAGCTTCGAAATGCTATTAAACAGACATAATGATTACGACCAGTAGCGCTGATTTACAAACGCCTACTTCAGTATTCGATGGGATTTCCAGCAGTAAGAAATGAAGGAATGGGATCGTTGTGTCCAACTTTTGTTTATATCTCAAATCGTAGATAAAGATTGGATAACATGGTAGACACCGTCTACTTAACTTTTATCTTTTGATTGTGTCCTTTATCGGATACACATGTTCCACTGTTTCTTTTATATTGCGCAAACAAGTCAGAGACTGGCTTTCTCAGGTGATATGGTATTTGTTTCTTCCATCACGGCCTGGAGAATATGAAGCAGTGTGATAGGACGCTTGGTAATACAGAATGTTGTTATCATTTAATTTATACCTGGGCTTCCACCTTAGGAGTAAACGATCAACAATACAAACTACCTCTTATGTTGCTGAAACCTGGAACGTAGTTCCTTTTTGGAGATCTGGAATACAATCAAAAAGTATGGAGGAACTCAGATAAACCTATGAAGCAAATTTCTTTCCTAATCGGCACACGGTTCTGTTATTTAGATGGAGCTCCTTTGGGACTCCTCGGAAACAAATACGTGGCACATTGATTAGCTGAGCGCCCTCTGAACCGATATTTTTCCTTGCCTAAACTTTTGTTTTTTAAACATTTACTGTGAAGAGTAAAATGGTGAGGTCTTGGAACTGAAAAGCTTCTTGCGCCGAAAAAATCAAGCTTCCCAAATGAAAGGATGAGTTCGTTGGCCAGACTGAAAAAATCACTAAAAATAGCCAAAAACGGCGAAATATCACTGAATTTATATTTTTAGCAGAATATTGCTCAAAGTTTATCTACTATAAGGTAGGACATCAAAAAGTGAATGTACAAAGTTATGCTGAAAAATGTACTTAAATTTCATTAAAATTTTCTAAAAATTCGATAAAAATTCCAAAAAAAAATTCCAGTCATGCAACATGACCATGTGAGCAAATTTTCTTAAATTATCTATCGTATTGTAATATGTTAAATTGTTTTGAAAATTGAGCGATTTCAGTATAAAGAAATCGTTAAAAACAAATTTTATGACAAAAAACTCGTACTAAATAAAATTTCATGATTCAAGAACGATTTTGGATTTTCAGGTTTGTTTTGCAGTTGTTATGGATTTTTCACCGAAAATCGGTGAAATTTAAGTACATTTTTCAGTATACCTTGTTTTGTACATAGGTAAATTGTTGAATGTTCTATTTTATAGTTAATAAACTTTATTTGAGCAATATTCTGTCAAACAATATAAATTCAACGATTTTCAGTCGTTTTTAGCAATTTTTAGTGATTTTTTCAGTACATTTTTTGGAATGTAACCAATTTAATGTACCCAAAAAGTGCTGGCCGACGTACTCATCCTTTCGTTTGGAAAGCTTGATTTTTCGGCGCAAGAATGGGATTTTTATCTCAATCCTACAAAGAGTTATCGTCTGGAATGACACACACACACACACACACACACACACACACACACACATATATATATATGAAAAAGTGCAAACTTCAGGGATCGTTTCAGAATGCCTCAAAACGGATTTCAATGAAGAAATTTTTCAAAAATTTTGATTTTTAAATTTCTCGAGCCATTGCAATAGCTTCATTTTCTCGAAAATTCGTCAAAAGCTAAAAATCCAAAATCTTTTTTTTAATGGCAGATTTTTATTTATAATACGCCCTTTGCCATTAATTAATGTTAAAAATTCTCTTTGAACTCAAAAAGCTCAAATCTCAAAACAATTTAACATCATTCAATATGATAATTTACGAAAATTCTGTCATGCGATCATACTGCATGACTGGAACTTTTTGGAATGCTCTCATTTTATCACAACATCTCATGATCCCTAAGCCTCTGTAATGTCAAGGAAAGCTGATTTATTTCGCTAAATTATAAACTAATATTGCTAAGTAACCATAATGAACCATAATGAATGTGTAAAATTAATCATTATACTGAGAACCGTAGGTCTACCGTTTGTTTTTTATTTTATTTTCCGATCTGACTGAGAACCGTAGGTCTACCGTCTGTTTTTAACTCTATTTCCCGATCTCATCGTTGTAGTGTGTTTCATCAACTTGGTCGCTTATGATTTATTTCGTAATGGTATATTGTTGAGATGTTCTGTAGTCCATGTAGTGAATTTCCCCACATATTGGATACAAATTGGTGGAATGTGATACTGAAAAGTATCCACAGTTTTTCATCGATGATGCAGGCTCCCTCAACGGTGAATCGCAATCTAATGAGTTTCGAATGCCCAGCCGACAGACCCTTCTCAAGTTTTTCCTGGAACAGGTTAATATAGGTGACATACTGCCCTATTTCAAAAGCCGAGCTTCCATCTACCTATGACCTCGCAACAAACGGAGTTATTTCAGCCGTCTACTCTAAGAGGACCAATTCTAATCCACTTTTAGTATAGCAAAACTGAACGAGGGAGTGAACAGAAAAAAAAAAAAAAAAAAAAAAAAAAAAACGGCTGCTACCACCAATTGATCCTTTCGCCCTTTATTGGTTCAGAGATCAATCAACCAAGATGAGCAGCACCGAGCGAGCGGCTTGAACCGCGTCGGACCAATTTATTGAAAATCCCCCTCGCGAGCGCATCCTCCCGTTTATTCTCCTGAAAAACCCCCGTGGGACTTTTATTGGCTACAAGGGAGCAGTAGGGGCGACTAATAGCTCTTTCCTTTTTCTAATACGACCGGACTATTGCGAGTGGGGAACGTATTCGACAGGAAGAGGGAAACGGCAAACGCCTTTTTAGGACGGGCTTTGTCGAATGAGTTCAACTGCTATGTGAACTAGTTCGTTTTTGGGCTTTCCGTTCTATTAGTATGAATGCATAATAGTGTTCCATTAGGGTGGTTCAAAAAAAAAAAAAAAAAGTTCTGGGATTTTCGGTCCCCATTGCGTTTTTGCTTCCTCGGTATGTCAGGATGACCCTCCTAAAGTTTTAGCAAAAAATATTAATCCTAACCACTTTACCTGGGTCGATTTTTGCCAGTTATCGACTGCTATCGTAAACCAACCTCTAAATTGGGGCCGACGTGATGATTTGAAGGACGGATTTCAATTTTTTTAGGTCTATTTATGGGTTTTCGCATGCGCTGAACACGATGAACCTATTTATTTTACGCTCCGTCCACTAGTTATCCGGTAAACTGGCGGAGGGCACTGCTTGAAGATAAGTAAAAATCGAAAATTTCACCGAAAATGCTGTCGCCTGGTTAAGAATCGTACTAGAAACATGCTATTATGGTCGGATAATATACATGCTTTGGCATGTTCTGAACATGATTCCGTTTTTTACTATACTTTTTTACTTCGTTTATCGGCCATAAACCTCAAATTACTTGTAGGGTAATAGACAAATTCACCCTAATTTCACCAGAAATTATGTCGCGTTGATAATTTAAGGTCCCAAAATACCTTGTGCCGATAAAATTTGGTATTTTCCAGGATACTCGATACAAAGCCGTAGGTAATTTGGCAAGGATCTGAACCGGCATTGTACTTATTCGCCAAATATAGCGGCGCGAAATGGAGAAAATAGCTAAAATTTTCCCATTTTTCTGTAAAATTCCTTAGTTTCCATCGGTTTTCCGGGGTCAAATTCATAGTTCTGAATTGTCTGAACTGTGATTGGATTGTTAAATAAAAAATGATGCAGTATAATTGAAAAACAATATGTAATATAATTTTAGTTTCACAAAACATAACATTTTAACGAGAATAACATAACAAAAATATACAAAAAAAAAAAATTAAACACGATGAAATATCGAAACATAGATAAAATACCAAATTCTATCGGCACAAGGTATTTTGGGACCTTAAATTATCAACGCGACATAATTTCTGGTGAAATTAGGGTGAATTTGTCTATTACCCTACAAGTAATTTGAGGTTTATGGCCTATAAAAACGAAGTAAAAAGTATAGTAATAAACGGAATCATGTTCAGAACATGCCAAACCATATTATCCTACCATAATAGCATGTTTCTAGTACAATTCCTAACCAGGCGACAGCATTTTCGGTGAAATTTTCGATTTTTACTTATCTTCAAGCAGTGCCCTCTGCCAGTTAACGGATAACAAGTGGACGGAGCGTAAAATAAATAGGTTCATCGTGTTCAGCGCATGCGAAAAACCTAGTGTTCCATGGTGTTGCTTTGCCTTTACACCCTCCTTGTTCACTTATTAGTTTACATTTGATTCAGACTGTATTTGGTTCTTTTCCCCCACGTTGATGGGGTAATCATGTAAAGGTAAAATTTGATTGCTTAAGGGCCGGCTAATCAATGCTCTCTCAAATCTCTATCTACTGATTAAAATTAGTCATAGTTTAAAATTTGTTGGACGTTCAGATACCGTTCATCAATCTTGAAATGACTGCTGACTAACTAATCAGAATTTACCACGGGGAAAACAATGGAGCTATAACAGCAGCATAATATTCCCACAAAATCAGGTTGGAACACTGCGCAGTATTTTGTTGTTTCCATACCAACTGCCAGGCTCCAACTTTCAGGCGCATTTTTACTCCATAACCACTTTCTTTTGCATCAGTATCATTGATGAATCCTTTCTTTCGCCAATCGCTGAAGTTATCTGTTACTTTTGGTTTATTATTTCCAATAATAAGCCTATGTGATCGTGTAGCAAAAAATTTTTATAACCCCCCCTCAAACTTTGTCACTTTACGTTTCAAGGTACGTAGAATCCAAATTTGAAATGTCCGTCCGCCGTCCGCCGTTCGCCGTCCGCCGTCCGGGCCATAAAAGGCCTAAGAATTGACTTTAAAAACCCGTTCTTTCGCACATAGACTCCATTTGGGGTCTAGTTGGTCCTATAAAAGGCCTAAGAATTGACTTAAGCCTAAAAACCCGTCACTTTACTTTCGCGTAGAATCATAGACTCCATTTGGGGTCTAGTTGGTCCTAACGTTTAACCATCCCGATCGCTTTACTCGCATAGATGCTATGGGCCAAAAACGGGCGAAAAAGTGTCATTTCAAGGCTTTGTTAGACTTACGCACGCACGCACGCCTGGCACGCTTGGCAGGGGGTCACGGTGGGTGGTGAGGGGGGGGGGGGTGGGGGGTGAGGGGGGGTGGAGTGAGAGGAGGCGCCGCGGCACCTTGTGGTGGGTACGGCGCGGCGTTCCTTCGAGGCATGAATATATGTTTTTTCTAGGTCATATTTCTGTGTTAATACCAATGCTTTTCCTACGCATATTTAATAACATATCCTCTCGACTTTTCGTACGTACTTAGATAATGATATTATTAAGGCAATAACTATTTGAATAGATAGGAGCTCAAATCGAGAAATATAAATATGCGTATATAATTATAGAAGTATAGGTTGTGGCAACTCGAAATAGGACACGCCGAGGAGTCTGGACGGGCCTTATGACGTACGCTAGCCAACTAAAACTATGATCATACTCAATAGAAAAAATAATAAACCTTTGTGAAATAATTTGCAGCGTTTTTGTACAAATACCGATAATTTGTACAAATCCCTGATTGGAGCTCAGTCTATTTGTCTCAAATCTATTTTAATAGGACGTCCCTCTGAAGCTATGTAAAATTAGTAAGGCTTCGCATATTATAGGAGGGACGCCCTATTGAAATCGATTACCGTGACGTATTTTTATGGGTTGCATTCATGTAATCGCCGACAGACGAATACGATGACACGAATACGAATGTAATTGCAGTTGACTCAGAATCAACGAATAATTATCGCGATTACAATCGCATTCGTACCTATTCGACGATAAGATTATGTTTTGTCTTTATGCCTAAGGTACATTAAAATTGTCTAAAACAGAATAAATAATGTACCTTTCATTAAATGATATCATGTAAGGAAATCCACATCATCCACTACCAAGAGCAAAACTGCACATGGCCTCGCTCTTACCCAAGCAAAAAAGTCCGTGAATTTTTCATCTGAGAAATCGGAATATTCTAATCCCCAGTCAAAATCAAAGTTCATAATTTTCAATGACGAAGAAAAGAAACATGAACGATATTAGATATAAATTTATTACAATAAACTGTCACGAATGATTCCATTACTCATTTAACTGAGAAGTTAAAACGGTAACTGAACCCCAGGCGTCCGTTTGAAATAATCAGCGATTATCGGATAACTTCTGAGCAGTGAAACTGAATTGATAAACAGGTATTTCGAAGATAGTCAGAGATGTGGCTGAGTCATACTTTAATCAGGCTAGCAAATGCGATTCATAAACCGACCCTAAGTAGTTCAGTTTCAGACCAGTTACACTCGAACGAGTAATAATTATAACAACTAAGAGATTAATGAACGCAACCGACACGAGCCATTGACCATCTTGAAATTAGATTTGGTATTAACGTCCATTATCACACCTCCATTATCTACCTAACAGGTCGTAACAATATCATGAGACACATTGTTCAATACAATATCGTTCATACTGTACAATTGTACAATATTATTCAATATATTGTTCAGTACAATATTGTTCATACTGATATGACCAAATACCTATTGTTGACACTGCACGTTCACTTCAGTATATTTGCCACGTTTGAATCAATCATGCACCTATTGAAGCCTTGACATTCGTACATACAGACAATAGAGAGTTTTAGTGGCAAATAAGAAAAACGTACCTATCTTTTTTACGTGTCCCCTAATTCGTAGGGGTTACGTTGTCACTAAAACGTCAGCGGATTGGCGTTGCCATGGGCGTCGTGCTCACGTTTCCGGCCACGGAATACGGTTGCGTTTGCGGATGCGTTGTCACTTTCGTGCCAATAAAACTCTCTAATGAGATCCGATGATCATCAAATATCATTTTAGCGAAATTTCGTAAAAAGTGAAGCAATTGCAATGGGTCAAAAAATTTTAAAATCAAAATTTTTTCATTGAAATTCGTTTTGAGGCATTCTGAAACGATTCTTGAAGTTTTTTCATATATATATATATATATATACCTAGGTATATATATATATATATATATTTTTTTTTTTTTTTTTTGTGTGTGTTAGCCTGCATCAAAAATGTAGTGAAATGCCCGCAACCGCATATTTTTATCTCAATCCGTAGTCGAGATATGATTTTTAAAGTTTTTTTTTTCTTTTTCTTCAAGGAAACCGTGTTTTTTCCTTTTAAACTCAAATTTTTCCTCTTTGCCTCATTTAATTTTAACTTTTGACCTCATTTGCGGCATCAGCATTGAATTTTATATAAGAATAATGTACTTGAGTTCTAAAAAGTACCATCTGAAGACTTTCACATCAGCTCAAACATTGACGATTTTGAAAAATAAAATTTCTGAAAATCGTTGAAACTTTACTACTTTTTCAAAAAAAAATCTTGAAAACTGGCAAATCTCATGGAAACTGTTTCATCAGGGAAATATGACCCTCTTAGAACCAACGAGTATGGGGTTGGTTTCTACCTATTTTTTACGCTGAATAGAATGGTAACGCTTGCAGGTCTCTCCAACTACGTTATAATCGTGTTTTACACTTTGATTAACTATCTTTACCCCATAACACACATACATTTAAGCGTAACAAACAAACTAAACATTTGCGAGTTTAAGTGTAAAACTCGGTTATAACGGAGTTGGAGAGATCTACAAATGTTACCGTTCGATACAGCGTGAAAAAATACATAGATCCTCGAATTATAGCGACCGAAATACCGACCCCATACTCGAAGGTTCATGGAGGGTCATATTTCGAGAAAACCAACAAATTCAATGAAAAACCCATATTTTTTAACATTAAAACATAATATTCTCCCCTAAATAACAACATAAAAGTAAAATTGATTATACCGTTCGAAAGAGTATTATATGAAGCAGTTTTCATGAGATTTTCCAGTTTCCAGGATTCTTTTGGGAAGAGTAGTAAAGTTTTAAAGATTTTCAAAAATATTGTTATTTCAAAATCTTCAATGTATGAGCTGATGTGAGGGTCTTCGGATGGTACTTTTTAAGAACCCAAGTACGTTATTCTTATAGGAAATTTAATGTTGATACCAAAAATGAGGTCAAAAGTTAAAATTAAATGAGGCAAAGTGGATAAATTTGTGATTAAAATGAAAAAACACGGTTTTCCTGAAAAAACCTTTAAAAAGTCATATCTTGAGTGCGGATTGAGATAAAAAATATGCGGTTGGCGGGGTTTTACTACATTTTTGATGCAGATTAACAGAAAAATTTTTTCGTCACTTGTCCCCTGCCACCCAGTATGTACGTATGTGTGTGTGTGGGTGTGCGCACGCGCGGGTGTTCGTGCGTGTGTGTGTGTGTCATTCCAAACGATAAGTCTCCTTAGGATTGAGATAAAAATTCCGTTCTTGCGCCAAAAAATCAAGCTTTCTAAATAGAAGGATTTGTTCGTTGGCCAACATTTTTTGAGAACATTAATTTATAATTTAGTCAAATTCCAAAAAATGTGCTGAAATCACTAAAAATTTATAAAAACTGCTAAAAATCGTTAAAATTATATTTTTGAGCAGAATTGTTCAAATAAAGTTTATTAACTACAAAATTGGACATTCAACAATTTATGTACAGAATTTTGCTGAAAAATATACTTAAATTTCATTAAAATTTGCTTAAAGAATCGATAAAAATCTCAAAAAATGCTAAAAATCCAAAATCTCTATTTGAATGGAAGATTGTTATTTAGAATACGTTTTTGGCCATAAAATTGGTAGTTAACAATTTCTTGGCAGTCAACAAGCTCAAATGTCAAAACAATTCAATAGGTACCATATAGTATGATAATTTACGAAAATTCGCTCATAGGATCATGCTGCATGACTGGAAGTTATTTCAAGTTTGCAACAAAATGGGTGTAGCTATTCAGCCGTTTCTGTATATACAAGTAACATACATACAACGAGGTTTATAAATGAAGATTTAAATCTTGATGAACTATTAGTTTTATTGAAAAATTAATTGATTAAATTATATTACTTTAGTATTTTATTATCAGTATTTTCATTTTGTTTTTATCAATATTTAATTTATTATTTTATTAAAGTATCATGTAATCCGTTATTATTTCCTTCGTCTCATACAACCACATACTTAAATTCTTTACGATCACAAAATTCGGATTATCATCAAGATTTGTTGATCATCAATGTGCTGCCATATGTACATTATGAAGAGAATGTAACATATTCCACGAAAGTTCTACTGGCTTCGAAGCGTCGCTTTTTTCTCCATAATGCAGTTCGAAGGCTCCTATGAGTCCTGTACATTATAAAAATGTCCCTGAACTGAACTGGTAACCATTTTGATGGGTAATGACAATGGGTTCCATCCATGAATGTGTTTTGCAAGTTATTGTTTTGTGCCAAAACCATGAATGTGGGACAAGACGCACTTTGGCGCAAAACCCCAATCAGGTCTTTGTTATAAAACGATGAATGTACCACATTAATCTTTTTATCATGATGTCTCACAATGTTAATCCTATTTACGGAAAGATGAATGCCACCCTCTGTTTTAACCCTTCATTACTCGCGTCACTTTACACACATGACTAGGTACTAGCGTTGAGTATGTTTGACCCAGTCCATTTTAAATTCAAATTTGTCATTTTAAGCGTTAATAAAATTAAAAAAAGGTCATAAATATCATCCAGAATATGATATCCACGACTTACAATCGTTCTTACAATAAGAACCGCTATGTACCTAATTAAAAGGTACCTATCATTTCATTCATCACGTCGTTAATAGTGCATCGTGAATCAAACTGTCGTCGTCTATTTAGTTCAGTTCTAACATCAAATTAAATTTGACGCGGACTCGTGAAACGTGCACAGGAGCGCATGCCAGCTGGCCCATCGACTGCGGTAACATGTTGGATGATTAGTCGCTACTTGATTGCTTCGTCACCGCACACAATGAATATTCATTCTAGCGGCCAGCCGTTATAATTATAATTCACTCGACGGAATGACTGACGATTCATTCGTTTATTCATCCAAGACGTCTGTAGCTGCATTGAGGTGGCATTTATGTTCTACCACTATTTATGTGCCATTTTCTCCATCTTCACTTACAGATAGTTACCATTTCGTACCATTACCTTATTATTTCTTTTTTACCATAACATTCTCCCCTAGAATATTCCTTTTTTCCATTATGAAGCCATTAATTTATTATCTTGTTTTTCCAATATTCTGTTTTTTTTTTTTTTTTTTTTTTTTTTTTTTTTTTTTTTTTTTTTTTTTTTTTTTTTTTTTTTTTGTATGTTTTTACTAAGTTTTGATTAACAATTGGTTGTGCGCGAGGTGGGACACAAATTTCCTAAGCACAATATTTATTATAGATTTATTATTGACATTTTGTCTTTACTTTGGCACATAAATAAAACTCGGCGCTCCGCGCCTCGCCAGGGGGCAAGCCCCCTGGACCCCCGGTTACCTCTATTTACATACTTCGGACGAAATTATTGAAACACAGAATGTGTTTGCGTTGTCGCGCAACCAAGTGACAACCAAACAAGCGTCATTGTTTACTATTCATTTATAACATCAATTTATATAGTTATAGTATGAAACTACGAAAAAAAAATACGAAATAAATTCGTGATAAATCAAGAGCGATTTATCAAGTAAATGTCCTAAAGAGGCTACATACGAAATTACAGCTTCCTAGAGTGTAAAGTATAGAAATTAGCTTTAAAAGCCACTCATCTGATCCGGACCCTGGACATCGTCAAGTAAATGTCCTAAAGAGGCTACATACGAAATTACAGCTTCCTAGAATGTAAAGCATAGAAATTAGCTTTAAGAGCCACACATCTGATCCGGACCCTGAGCATCGTCAAGTAAATGTCCTAAAGAGGCTACATACGAAATTACAGCTTCCTAGAGTGTAAAGCATAGAAATTAGCTTTAAGAGCCACACATCTGATCCGGACCCTGAGCATCGTCAAGTAAATGTCCTAAAGAGGCTACAAACGAAATTACAGCTTCCTAGAGTGTAAAGTATAGAAATTACCTATTCAAATTATTTAACCTCCGCTTCACAAATCAAACCGTTTTCGTAATACTCAGATCACCTGCTATGAATCAAATCATCGAAACACAAGCTCAATGAAATCATCAGAAATTAACAAGCGGTTGCAATCATGTTCACAATATCAATTATTGAGAATGATCACCTGTGTGTAAACAATTATTTATATAACCATGCTCATAACTCAGTTTGTTGGACACGCACTTCGCAGTAGTTAACATAATATTGTTGGGTAAATCGAGAGCTTTCGAACGAATGGTCAACGAATTTTGTGGGATGAAAAACGACGAAGTACCATTTCCCTAGCAACGACTCGGTTGTACGTGAAAATCATCCGTCACACATTTCGTTACCATCCCGCGTTCCATTTTCGGCTAGTTAGTCCATGGCTAAAACACATTCTGTGTTAAAAGTGTTAAGAAAAAGCGTTACTGTTGGTTTTCTGATGATTTCCGCTTACAACTGAGTCGTTGCTTGGGAAATGGTACTTCGTCGTTTTTCATCCCGCAAAATTCGTTGACCATTCGTTCGAAAGCTCTCGATTTATCCAACCATATCATGTTAACTACTGCGAAGTGCGTGGCCAACAAGCTGAGTTATGAGCATGGTTATATGAATAATTGTTTACACACAGGTGATCATTCTCAATAATTGGTATTGTGAACATGTTTGCAACCGCTTGTTAATTTCTGATGATTTCATTGAGCTGGTGTTTCGATGATTTGATTCATAGCAGGTGATCCGAATATTGCGAGAACGGTTTGATATGTGAAGAAGTGGTTAAATCATTTTAATAGATAATTTCTATATCTTACACTCTAGGAAGCTGTAATTTCGTATGTAGCCTCTTTAGGACATTTACTTGATGATGCCCAGGGTCCGGGTCAGTTGAGTGGCTCTTAGAGCTTGCATACGAGTCTGCAACCAAAGACATAAAATGTCCCTATGTGTTGCAGACTCGTATGCAAGCGTTTCTTATGTTATTACACAAAGTTTTCACTAAAAACATTCCCTGACATTTGGTGGTTATTCGTTGACTATTCTGCTATTCTTTCGTCATTTAATGTGGAGGAAAAACCACTCATCTCTTCATAAGCTGATTTCCTTCAAATCGTTCGACTAGTTTTATTATACTGAGCCGTTTGACAGCTTCTGCCAATTGGTTTCTCCTCCAAATCGCCTTACTCCAAAGTTAACATCAGCTGTTATTCCGAATGGGAATGTATTTGAACAGTTGCCTATCTGCTTGCAGTGCGTTTGTGCCGCCTAATCTGATTAAAAAAAACTCTGTCCTTGTAGATCATTTCGTATTAGTTCCGCGATTTCATTCACTGCTAGCAAATTTTCAAAAAGTTCGTTAACTAATACATTTATAATGAAAACAAGGGGCGAGAAGCTATTTGCGATTTTGGACTTAACGGTCGCACCAGCAACACAAGCAACCTCCAACTGAAGAAGAAATCATAACTGTGGTGATCCAAACTTCTATTAAATCTTCATCTTTAGTAGTAGTTACAGATTTAATGGATGCTAACACTCAATCCACTAATGAAAATCTCTCATTTACCGATTTAGATAAACACATGAAGGAATATTTACCAACTTCCAGTCACGTTTTAGATCTCATACGTCCTTATGAATGTCGGGCTTGTGACTGAACGTTCTCAAGTAATGTTACCTAATTCTGATGATCCGCATCACCAGTAATAGAAGTAGGTAAGTAGTAGGAAAAAAAAATTAAAAAAAAAAAAAAAAAAAAAAAAAGCACGAGCGGTTTTTCCTCAACATTGGAACTAGAATGAAGTGGTTTTCCCGCATATAAAGTTCGTTTCATAGTTGTAGGATATTAAGGAGAAACAGATCATGTGGTTTTTCCTCCAAACCGGTGCAAGAGTTTTCGTTATTAATTGTGAAAAAAGGCTTTACTATAATTAGTCGATACAAAATCGACGTTTTTTGTGTTCAATTGATGCAAGAACGATCAATAGGATGTAACCAAACGACTGATAGAAAAATTGGATTTATAACTTTAAACTGGAGCCAAGTAATGAAGTGGGAAGGTTGAAATCTGTGGGTCATTTTTTGTCAGCCAGAATTTTAGAGAGTTTTTCCTTTTCACGGCAGAAATGTAGACTAAATAACCTCGATTTCGTCCTAATACCTCAGACTCCAAATCTCAGATGCATACATGAGTACAGAGCTGGCCAGGGAATCAAAAACCTGGCTGGAGGCTTCCCAACTTTGGCATTTAGTGTCAACCAGTATACCCTCCTCGCACCTCCCCAAGCCATTATAGCCTTAAATATGAAAGTACTTTATAAGACTATTATTTCATTTATCTTTTTAATGGAACTCCATATTGTGCAGGATGTACCTTGATCAGAATACACTGACACGTCAGGTCGTAAATAATAGATAATAACGGCCTTGAGTTCACACTAGCCCAGACCTATTAGAATGGATGTCAAGACCTGCTGTGGCCATACCTCCAACTCGTAAATTCAATTTTGTGAAACTGGATTGGTTTTTTGAACCACTGCTGCGCGATGGTTTAGAAAAACATCGATTGCATTTCAATTGTTGGTAACATTGTTGCAATCGACAGTCGTCCATCCCTAGTCTACGTGCGTTACCATGCCCGACATAGACGTTCTAGTTACGTCCCGTTTGTTGATCAAGTTTATAGTTTCCAGAAAGCAGTAAATCTGGAGCCATTAAATCGAACAAAGGAACACCTCTAGACGAATTCACAACAGCTGTCGCCCGTTGCTCGCGAATTGCTTCGATGGCCATTGTTCGTGCCGACATAAAACGGTTCACCCTCAATAATAGCCCTTGCTCTATATGTGTGTCCTGACTTATTACTTTAATGATAACGGCTTATCTGCCTTTCTTGGAGCTACTATATTACTTGCCAAATTATCGGTCCCTCTCGAAAAAGAACGAAGAACTATTCGTAAATCCCTCACGATAAATCTATGGTTTCTGTTCTTTGCCATGAAACTAACATGCATACCTATACCGTTTTTGCTGTACATCTTAAACGTGAATGTAATTCGCTACCGAAAACATCAGTTTCTTACTTAAACATATCAAAGGAATTAATTAATTAATGGACTAATTATGGAACATTCATGTTTCATTGGTACCTGGTGTTTTATAAATACTAATCGCGAAAAGAAGCCTTACCTATTGAATCATTGGTTACATATCTTCTGTTAATTGTTGGACTGTTTCATTAAAATTATAAATATGCACATTTCTCTATAAAGAAAAATGAATAAAAATAGTCATTTCCACAGTGGAGTCACATGTCACGTATCTGCATGAACATTTACGGTTAGTTCAAATATTCGCACAGATGTAAAATGTGCCAACAAGTTGTTTAGCAACCATTCATAGCTGAGCGATTCTAGTCAATACATGACCGCTTGAGTGTATATGGTACTTCATTATTCACAAAGTTATATACAGTTTTATATACAGGGTGTTAACCTATGGTACTTGCCACAGGCCTGGTATCGATAGTACAACTAATTTGCAACAAAAGATTCCCTATAACATCTTTTATTTACTTCGCTTAAAATCCGTGTTTTTTCACTTTCAAGATTTTTTTCTTGATTTCTACCTTAACTCACTAAAACGGCCTTAACTCCCAAAATTGCCGAAGAAAATTGAAATTTGATTAAACCGTTGGGAAGAGTGTTAAATTTCCCACCTCCCTAATGTACCATAAAGGTTTTTTAAGATGGTTCAGTTGGTGAAAAATCAATGTGAAAAGTGAATTTTGTCAAATCTTCGGAATGACTACTTTTGTCATACGCTGTAGGACTAACTATATTCTACATAGTTCTAGAATATGCGCCCAGAACTCATCTTTCCAACGGTGCAATCAATTTTACTTCTACCTTGCTAATTAGGGGAGAAAACCATGATTTAATTTTGAAAAACATTGTTTTTTTAAATGAAATCTAGGGTTTTCTTGAATAATGAGCTTCTATGAAAATACGAGTTCGGGGCCGGTTTCTACGTATTGTTTTACGCTGAATCAAATGGTAACACTTGCATATCTTCCCAACCCCGTTATAACCGAGTTTTACACTTTAACTAACTAGATTTACCCTTAAAATGCATAAAATTTATCGTTCCAAATGGACTCAAACTTTTGACTTAAAGCGTTAAACTTGGTTAAAACGGGATTAAGGGGAATAGCAAGTGCTACTATTTGATTCAGCGTAAAAAAATACGCAGAAACCAACTCCAAACTCGTATTTTCATAGAAGGTCATTATTCAGGAAAACCCTCGATTTCATTTAAACAAAAAAAAATTCCAGTCATGCAGCATGACCCCATGAGCGAATTTTTGAAGAAATCTTCGACATTTCAGTCGCTATTGATCGTGTAGAGAAATTTTAGTTTATGATTTTGATAGACAAACATGGAATCAAATTATTAAACATAATTAGGAGGTACTCATACTTTATTATTATTAAACTAATCTTGTAGATTTAAAGACAATCTGAATTTGGACAATGTTTCATGCAAATATTACCGATTTTTACAACTAGCGAACGGCATTATTTCGATTTTTGACTGATTTTTCAACTTTGAAATTTTTGAAAATTTGATACATATTCTTATAGTAAATTTTACGCTGATTCCGAATATACCACATGTTAGTATGCTGAAAAAATTATTTCGCACAACAAATCGCAAAAAACAGGCTATTTTGAAATTTTTGGCTACATTTTTGAAAATTTCAACCGAAGATGTAATCCGATCATGCTGGCCAACAAACTTGAACTTTCGTTTGGTGTCCTTAACATTTTAAAATTTGTTTGAAGTTTCTAGCACAATTCTACGGACAGTTATCGTCTGGAATGACACATACATACATACATACATCATACATACATATCTACATACATATATACATATATACATACATACATAAAAAATGCGTTACACTTCAGAATATGATTCAGAATAGCCTGAAACGGATTTCTGCATAAAATGTTTTCAAAAATTCACATTCTACAAATTTTGAGGCGAGAGCAATAGCTTAATTTTCTTCAAAAATTCGCTAACAATGTTTTTCAGAATTAAATCATAGTTTTCTCCCCTATTTAGCGAGGTAGATGTGAAATTGACTATACCGTTGGAAAGATGAGATCTGGGCTCATATTTTAGGACTACAGGCTGAATTTAACATTTACAATATAGTTAGACCTACACCGTATGAAAAAAGTAGTCATTCCGAAGATTTTACAAAATTCACTTTTCAGATGGATTTTTCGCCAATTGAACCATCTTGGAAAACTCTTATGGTAGGTACATTTAGGAGATGGGAACGTTAACAAAGCCACCAGGCTTCCGTGCTTGGGGCCCAAAATAACCCCACCCTCTGAGTCTTCCTATACATCTACCCTATATGACATTAGCACACAGATATTCCTCACCTTCATGGCGGATTGAGATGGTTTTGTCCAAACTCAAATAACGCGAAATAAAGAAAAAATTCGTTTTTTGGAGGAAAACGTTGATTGGAATAATTCATTCGATTAGTTGGGTTTGTTGTGCCCCATAACCCTTTGAGCATCGAACTTCAACCGGAGTTGTGGTATATTCATTCGGCGACCGGCAAACCACTTGCCGGATCCGATAAGGAAATTACGTTTCCCCTTTTCAATTTCCATTTTTATTGCCGGCAACCGCCCGATCCTCTCTCCAACCATTTTTCTCCATTACCTCCCTTCCCATCTTCGCTGGTTGAAGGTAGAGAAGGAAGTTGACATCCAACTCCTCATGAGAGCGAATTATTCCCATATCTCTTTCTCCCATTCTTCCACCATCCCACGGGAGAGATGGCCGAAATCTATTCTAAAATAAGCTTCAGCACAAAAATCTCAAAGCGTCCCAATCTCGAATAAGAGAGTGATGTTTAGGATGAGTTATATTTCGGCGGATCCCAGGTCATAATATGTCAGGTCATAAAATATTATTTCAGGCGCATCCCGGATACATATCTGAGTCTTATGCAGCTGGTTGTGGAGGGGAGTTAATTAGAGATGTAACCCAGTGGTGATCATCAATATTTTATTCTCTTTTCGCCTGTGTAGGCCTCATCAGGAGCTGTTAAAAATGGAAAGTAAATGTTTTTTGTTGGAGTATAGGTCCAAAAAGGAAAACAAGGTAAAAATCCAATGGCGGTACGTGGTTAGTCATTATTGTTTAGGTAGTCCTATACTGGGTGTTCACACTTAAGATTGCTAACCTCCTAGTGATCGATTCCACAACCAATGTCCATCAAAAAGTTTCTCCGAACAAATCAGTTTGGATTTGCAACGTCCTTAAACAACGTCCGACGTCCTTAAAACAAATTCAACGATTGGAGCCCAAGCCTATTTTTCTCAAATCTATTTCAATAGGACGTCTCTCTGAAGCTAGGTAATATTAGCTAAGCTTCGCATATTATAGGAGGGACGCCCTATTGACATTGATGACCGTGACGCATTTTTATGGGTTGTATTCGTGTAATCGCCGACAGACGAATACGATCACATGAATACGAATATGATCGCAGTTGACTCAGAATCAACGGATAGTTTTCGCGATTACAATCGTATTCGTATTCGACGATAAGACTATGCCCGACACTGACTCGTACTTCTTCAACTAATTCTATACGTCCATGTTACTGTATGTGAGGAAGCTATACTGCCCGCCCAACTTGGGAGACGTTTTTCTCAAATCTTAGAGCTGTGTTATACAAATTCACTGGAAGCTGCATAATTTTAAATGTGTAAGTTCTATAACTTTGCGATGGGCGTTTCTTTCGTGATATTAGGTGAAAGTGTACCTGTTGTAACCGGTAGGTATAGACAAACCAGTCGTTTGTGTCCATTTAGAAAACTAGTTAGGTGAGCCGTATAATTGAATGCACCTCCTGAAAGGACCATCCCACGTTCTCACTCCGCTCCAAGGATTTCCAGGTCTAATCTCAGTTTAGCTCTTCACCCCATCAAACTCCTGACTCAGTTTAGTCCGTTGGCAGCCCGAGCGATGTAGAACGCATTGGGACTGCACCGATCCGCATTCCACCGTTGTGATTCCGTTAATCGCAGATTCATAACCTGTATTTAAATCACACACGAATCCAATATTCATGATTTGGAGGAGCACCTACTGTTCTTCGAACATCGAGACAGATATCATAATAATTGTAAATGGAGGCTATACTGTCATGTGATATATACCGACACATGATCATTGATAAGCACTTATTGAACATACATATTTCATTCCCTTCATAAGCAGTTCTACGAAATATCGTCGAATCACAAGTTCACAATGGAAATCACAATCACAACAAACTATAGGTACCTACTGACTATTCCTACTGACACCACCATTGCTATTGTATGTTTTTGGTTGTCTGGGTCGAAATTAAATGATGTCGAAATGTGGTTATTTATTGTCTCATGCTTGGGTTGTCCCCCTCCCCCTGGATCATATTCCAATAGATCTTTCCTCTAAAATAAGGAGCCATGCCCGTATGGCCTAGCTTGTGAAGAATGTCATTAAAAAAAAAAAAAAAAGTTTTTCATCATACATTCTTTTCTCCCGTAATTAACTAATTAAAATAAAAATTGATCATACCAGGGGATAGCAGAAATTTCGGGCAAGTTTTTTCCGCAACGAGTACGGTTTTTTACAATTTTGTTTTAATAATTAACGCACCTTAAAAAAAAGATTTTCTATAAGTGAGAAATTCTTGTGTTCAATCCATTATTCACCTGCTGTAAAAAGAATCCAAATATCTCAGGAAGATAGGAAATTTAAGCTTTTTCCAACAGTATATCTATTTTCAAGATTTTATTGCAAGTTAGGGGAGATATGATCATTGCAGTAATGATAGGTCAAAAACATTTTAAAAAACTTAAACGTGAAAAAACTCCAAACATCAAGGGTTTAAAAAAAATTTCATCGGAATCAGACTGAAATTCGGTATTGTTTTGGGCGTGACAAGGATTTACCACAGACAGACGCGGAAACAAAATTGATCAGCAAGTTGTGAAAAGCAAAAAACAATTTAAAATTTTGATTTTGGAGGGTAAACATTTTTTTGACTTCAATCACGAACACAAAGCTTCCCTGCCTTTGGTTGTGAGGAGGCAAAAATATTAGAAATAAATAATAAAGTTGTCTAATCTTCCATACTTTGTGCCGTCCATTCGTTATAAACACGAGTAAGTCATTATTGAATTTTCGAAAAAGAGCATACCTGTAGTGATTCATGAATAGTTAGTGGTTATATTCATAAGTTCTGATCCGTCATTATGAAACATGAATTCATAATTTCCTAAGTATCAGGCTACAGACTAAGTTAGTAAATTGCAACTCAACCAACCTATTGTTCACAAGAAGTTTGCTGTCTTATATCAACCTAATACATTGTTACAATGGCATTTTTCATCAGTTTTGTTTTCCGAAAGTAATATTGTAGTAACATAAAGTCAATTCATTCATTCTGAAACGAATACTAGAGTTCAACTTTTTTCATATGTATAGGTATCTATATTAATTGCTATGCAATTCTTAGGCCGACCACCAATAATTTTTTTTTGTCCCGCTACGCGAACCCGCGAGGTCGTGGGTTCAAATCCCAGCCAGGCTTGAAAAAAATTTTTTTTTTTTCGTGAGACGAAGGTTGTGGGTTCAAATCCCAGCCAGGCTTGGAAATTTTTTTTTTTTTTTTTTTTTTTTTTTTTTTCCGTGAGACGAAGGTTGTGGGTTCAAATCCCAGCCAGGCTTCAAAATTTTTATTTTTTTTTGTTTGTTTCGCGAAGCCCCCCCTGGCGGGGTCAAGGGGCGGAGCCCCTTGCGAGGCCCGAAGGGCCGAGTATATATATATATATATATATATATATATGTGTGTGTGTGTGTGTGTGTGTGTGTGTGTGTGTGTGTGTGTGTGTGTGTGTGTGTGTGTGTGTGTGTGTGTGTGTGTGTGTGTGTGTGTGTGTGTGTGTGTGTGTGTGTGTGTGTGTGTTCCTCCAGACGATAACTCTCCTTAGGACTGAAATAAAAATTCCGTTCTTGCTCCAAAAAAGCAAGCTTTCTAAACGAAAGGATGAGTTTGTTGGCTAGCAGTTTTTGAGGACATTTAATTGGTCACATTTTAAAAAATGTACTACAAAAATCACTAAATACGGCTAACAACGGCTAAAAATCGCTTTAAAAAAGCTTTATATTTTTTGGTGGAATATTGCTCAAATAAAGTTTATTAGCTATAAATTAGAACATCCAAACGTTTATGTACAAAATCATGCAGAAAAATATACCTATGTACTTAAAATTCATTAAAATTTGCTAAAAAATCGATAAAAACTGCAAAAAACTAAAAATTCAAAACCTCAATTTGAATAGGAGATTATTATTTAAAATACGTTTTTTGTCATAAAATTAATAGTTAACAATTTCCTTACACTCAAAAAGCTCAAATTTCCTTACACTCCTTAAAGGTCTAAATTCAAAACAATTTAACATTATACAGTACGATAATTTACGAAAATTCGCTCATACGATCATGCTGCATTCGACTGGTTTTCTTTCCACTGCTGTCCAGGACTGTCGGTACACTCCTCAAAAACTGGCTTCAGGACTCCTTTCAAAAGCAAGAGCAGCCGAGTCAGTCATCAAAATATGGTTGATGGGAAACTTTCCTGTCAACACTGAACTACCTTCTATTATTACAACTCAAGGTCACCATGAATACCAGGCTAAACCCCTTACTTATATTTTCTTTGGGATGGCGTTCTGGTTCTTTGGGGGTCAACTACTCACTAGTACCTAGTCTCTCTGATTCCATACGACATTACTGAACAGTACAACGGAGTACTTTGAGGAGTACTTATTGGGAAACATTTGAAGCGAGACGTAGAAAAAGGTCCGTTGAAAGCTTTGAGTGAGCACAATCCAAATGTTCATTCCAACGTATATTTGAGTCTTGAGATTATCTCATATTTTTCACTGGTCAATGTCTCAATCTGGCTTGGAAGAAATTGAATATTAATACGGGAGATCGTGCCGCTTCATTGCATTTCTTATGGTATGATCGGCGATTCTGGGCCTACAACCAGGGGCGTCGGGACATTGCCCCAGTACATTTGGGAAAAAAGTAACAAACTGGAATGAAGACTTTACAAACAACACATCGTTTCAAATTAGAACAAAAAGCGAGGTGTGTAGCTCCATGCTATGGCTCCAAGGTGGATGCTAAAAGGAATAGGTTTACGCTCCATCCAAGGAGGTTTAAGATCCATCTACCAGCGAAAAAGTACGTAGATTATGATAATATCACTCTATTGAGAGAGAAATTTTGTCGATTCAGGTTAGACTGTGAAGGGAAAAAAAGGGAAATAAAGGGCAAGAAACGGGAAATAAAGGGCAAGGAACGGGAAAAAGAGGTCATAACAGACAGGGTTTCCAACTTTTCTAAAGACCGTAGAATGAAATTTACGTTATGAGTGGCTTCCACTAGAGGAGTTTCGGTTTATTCCATTAGCCAAACTGATTTCTTCTGGTCACTCCATGCTAAGAGTTCCCTGTTGGTAGTAATGTTTTGTTGTCTCTGCAGGTAAATATGCAGGTAAATATTCATGTTCGTTCGGGCATGTGTTTGTTCCCAAGAATTTACTCTAAAGTAATCAAACGTAACAATCTCTGCACTAACTGTCTTTCCCCATACCACCGAGTGATGAACTGTACGTCTAAAAGAAGGTGTAGTGAGTGTAATGAACGTCATCACTACCTTATATGTGAACCCGTCATCAAACCTGAACAAAGACGTAGCCCTACCTTTGAAAGGGAACCGTGCGTCCCAGCAATGCGTCCGGTGGTCTGGAGAGGACGCTCCTACCGCCTCAGGATTCCGCCCGCTATCGCAGTCAGTCAAGTGAGAGAGATCTACTCATGTCTTTAGAAATATTTCTCATGATTTTGGGGGCTTTGCCCCAGACAGGGTTTCCAACTTTTCTAAAGACCGTAGAATGAAATTTACGTTATGAGTGGCTTCCACTAAAGTAAAGTCCGTATTATAGCTTTGTGTTATAAGCACCCATTTTTATTCAGTCCTAAGTTGTTGAATACGTCTTTTGTAATGAAGTCCTTTGTATTGTCGGTCGAGTTGGAGTGCGTTGTCCTATGTGTAGAGCTAGGTACATAACCGCTTTCCGTCGGTAGTTACGAATAGTTACAAAAAGAAATAACAACAACACTTACAACGATCACTTTGAATAGAATTCGCACCGAAGGACGACGTTCATCGACGGATTTAGGTAAGTTGAAGTTTAGTCAGGTAGTGATTTTGACATTTTTGACGTTTTCATGTCTTTGCTTTGGCACATAAACTGAAAAATCGTCACGAAAACTTGCTCACGAAAATATTTTGATGATTTCCGCTTACAACCGAGTCGTTGCTAGGGAAATGGTACTTCGTCGTTTTTCATCCCACAAAATTCGTTGACCATTCGTTCGAAAGCTCTCGATTTATCCAACCATATTATGTTAACTACTGCGAAGTGCGTGGCCAACAAGCTGAGTTATGAGCAAGGTTATTAGAATAATTTATTGTGTACACTCAGGTGACCATTCTCAATAATTGATATTGTGACATGATTGCAACCGCTTGTTAATTTCTGAAGATTTCATTGAGCTGATGTTTCGATGATTTGATTCATAGCAGGTGATCCGAATATTGCGAGAACGGTTTGATTTGTGAAGCGGTGGTTAAATCATTTTAATAGGTAATTTCTATACTTTACACTCTAGGAAGCTGTAATTTCGTATGTAGCCTCTTTAGGACATTTACTTGACGATGCCCAGGGTCCGGATCAGATGAGATACTTAGTAAGTAGGTACCTATAAGATAGTATTTTTAATTTAATTTGTTTATCTAATTTATTTATATTTAATTTATCAATGCTATTTAATGATGATGATTGATTATTATTTAGTAGCCATATTCTTTCATAACAGTTGCCCAAGGCAAGACATGACCCAAGTGGGATTTATGTATCATGTGTTTAGGTCAAAGTTAATTCACATTGAAAACAAAACAAATGGAAGAAAAACCTCAATGCTCTTCTTGACTGTCAAATAGGTAAATATTTCTGTGCCCCACTCCTTTTGCAGACCACCGGCCGCCACTGCCTACAACTAGCATGGGTCATGTTTAATTTCGCATGTTTGACGACATTCCCATCTATTTAGTTTCCATGAGGAAACTTTTCAAAAAGTGTCGAGTTCAGATTTTTGATGAGTTCCCTTTCGATGAGTTTTTAGGGATCCCGTGTACGTCATTATTTCGCTACTCAGCCACTGTCAGCGTCCTTACCGTACTCCGTAAGTCTCCTACGTTACCAAGAAAAGGAGAGAGCCAAGGACAATCTTCTCAGGGTTGTTATGCCGTTTAGAGCGGTAATTTGTGGATTTCGAGCGGTTCACGGTCATTCAAGAGTTACCATTACAATGTACACTCAGCAGGTCTTGAAATGTTGAAGGGACCTTCACTAGCGGTAACTTAACATCCGATTTAGTATCTTTCAACTCATGGTTTCAAAAGTAGATCTAGTTCATCTATAAATAAATACTAGAGATGATTTTTCTTAAAAACTACAGGTAACCTACCTAATAATATAGATCGAGTTTTCCAGTCGGCCATACTCACAAACAATCAACTATGCAACAACAGAGACAATAACAACTGGTGACAACTAAAATCGACTTAACATGAACATTCAAATTTTATGTAGAAAATTATGCTGAAAAATGAACTTAAGTTTCATTTAAATTTGCCCAGAAATCGATAAAAACTTTAAAATAAGCTAAAAATTCAAAACCACTTTTTGAATGGTAGATTATTATTTAGATTACTTTTTTCCATAAAATTAAAAGTAGAAATGTCCTTGCACTCAAGAAGCACAAATTTCAAAACAATTCAACATTAATGCCAGCTATTGGTAGTTATAAATTATGTGATCTGTAGTGACTCACTGAGTACCATCTAGGCAATTAGGGGCACATATTCATATGATCCCCTAATACAAAGTCTGTGTGTTTCACTACACCGAGCCACAACATTAGGCAAAAAATAAAATAAAAAAAATAACTTTTATGTGGGTGGCAAGCCAAGTAGGTATCCAAGGCAATGAGTGTGCTGATGCCCTAGCAAGGAGAGCCATTGGTGATGACTCCATCGAAATGTTACCTATGCGCATTGAGGATCAAATCTCCTACATGCAGCAAATAGCCAATTCCATCTGTCTCGAGCAGTGGCACGGCGAGGCCACTGGTATGCGTGGAGTCCTTCAGGACCTTTGCTCGGTTGATCCTTTCGTGACACACATTCCAAGGAGGGACCGAATAGTGGTCAATCGGGTAGCCACTGGCCATATCCGCCTTACTCACTGACACCTGCTAGATCCAGTAGCTCGTGATGTTGTGTGTGGGAGATGTGGGGGTGATTTGCTATCCGATACTTGTTGGAGAATTGCCCATCCCTCATGGACCTCAGGGTCCAGCATTCACCCCATCAGTGGATGGATGTTCTGTCAGGACCAGACAAGGTCCAGTCTCTGTTGGTGTACCTGAAAGCCACTGAGCTTTACAACGAACTGTGATATTCTGATCTGTGATATATTTATTTATTTATGTACATCTAGTCATACCTTCATTTAACTAAGATGTACAGTATTTATCATTATGTATTTATCGATAATATTTATGTATTTGTAAGGATCATCTAGTCGCAGTTTAGTTTTATTACAGGGTATTTTTGTCTGCTGAAGGGGTTACAAAGCGGTCATCGCTGTATCCCTTGAGGCAGAGTGCGGCGATGCCTTGTTTTGCGGGTTATTATTATTATTATTATTTCTCCCCCTCCAATCGGCCAGTGGAGTCCATGACGGCAATCCGTTTGGTGACGGACGGTCAGCACGGCTCCCCTTAGAATCGTGCCCTGTCCTTTTGACACCCCCCTTTTTGATTGCCTCTAATGGCCCTTCCGGTTAAGACGCGGCTTCAATTCTTAATTTAAAAAAAATTAACATTATACAATAAGATGATTAACGAAAATTCGCTCATACGATAATGGTCCATGACCATTCAGTATCAGTTTCAGTCCATTCAGTTTTCAGTATCTACGAATGAGTACTTTCCGATCAATGATTTTGTTAAATGAACATATTCCCATTGTTTACTCGATTATAGTTTTGATTTACTTCCTTCATTACGGTTCAAGGCATAGTATTGATCCACCATTCGTTTATCTCAACGTATACCTCCATTCTGACTTCTCGGCTTGTTAGCGGAGCTTCATTCTCTCTTTGATTCCTTGTCATTCCAGACAGAAAAGGACGCGGAGTCAAAATAATAAGCGAAACCGAATGTCTCAAGAACGAAGGGAAAACTCAAGCTGACAAAGGTCTTTAGAAACAAGCCCTTACAATTAGAGATTCAGAGCCCTACAGCATCAGCCCAGCCGTAAACGATAGCAATGCAGACAAAGGTGCTTGAGACTCGTGGGTTTAAACTTGTCGGGATTACTGCCGGAGGTGCTGCAATATCCTGGCTCAACTGTCCACCGCTTTCAGCTAATAATGTTCTTTCACGAACTAAAACATCCTGCTTTCCACTTTCTGCCTACAGAATGTTTAACTTCAGTGTGCCTATCAGCATCACTGATATTGTAATTCATGTTATCTTCACATTCATGATTTGCTGTTATAAATGAGTCTTTTAGCGAATTTTTGTAAACAATAAAGCAAATACGAGTACAAAGGCCTCAAAAATTTTACAATAAAATGTTTCGAAAACTGTCTCCATTGAAATCCGTTTTGAGACATTCTGGAACGAATCCTAGAGTTTAATGTTTTCTGTTTTCCATATATATATATATATATATATATATATATATATATATATATATATATATATATGTGTGTGTGTGTGTGTGTGTGTGTGTGTGTGTGTGTGTGTGTGTGTGTGTGTGTGTGTGTGTGTGTGTGTGTGTGTGTGTGTGTGTGTGTGTGTGTGTGTGTGTGTGTGTGTGTGTGTGTGTGCCACAGCAGAAGTTGCGCCTCCTTCGCACGTGTTACTGCCAAAGCTAACCTATGGGTTAGTCTTTGGTAGGCTTACTGTGGGGAGGCTGCTTGAGTTAGATTGTGAAGTTCGCTCTGCTGTGCGTTCTTGGCTAGTCTTTCTAGTCTTTCCACCTGGAGTCCCAAGTGCCTATATTCATGCACCGGTCAAGGGCGGGGGGCTCAGTATTGTCTCTCTCAGCCAGCATCCCATCATTACGCCACCAGCGCCTGCTTGCCCTTAGGGGCTCGAGCTGGGAGGTCGCCCGCACTGCTGCTGAACTGGACTTTGTCCAGCAGCAGTTTTTGTGGTGCGATTGAGCAACACCAACTGCTCCAAAACCCAGCTCATCTGCTGAGTTCGCTGCTGCACTGCATGAATTAGTAGATGGTGAAGAACTCTGACAGTGCTCTTAATCCCCCATTTCTACCCAGTGGGTGGAATGGGCTTCAGAGGGTATTGGGGCCCACGACTATCGCAATTTTCACACAGTCCGGGTGGCTACATCAGCCACCTTGGTCGTGTTCAAGGAGTAGTCGCGAAACAGTAGACACCCTTTGCCGTGCCTGTTGTGGTAAAAATGAGAATCTATATCATGTGGTGCAGCAACGTCCTCGTACTCACGGTGGCAGCATTTTACGTCACGATGTGGTTGCCAAGCAGATAGCTGGTGCTTTGTCATCTAGCGGTTGGGATGTCGAGAAGGTAGATTATATCACATACCGAGTGACCGGGGCAAGAAGCCAGATATCGTTGCGATCAAGCCTGCTGGGTCTGCCATAATCCTGGATGTCCAGGTTGTCAGTGGCAGCGTGGACATGGAGCAGACCTGGCGGGATAAGATAAGTAAATATGATAGGAATGATCTGCGGCAAGCGGTATCTGAGCTAAAAGGAGTGGCAACGAGTAACATCAAGGTCAAGGCCGCTACCGTGTCAAGAAGTCAATATGAGTGCACACTGCTCAGCTGTGGGATCTTTGTGCCTAATTTGTTTCTTAATGGACATGATTCCGAAACCTGAAATGTAGCCTCCTTTTGGTGATCTGGAATACAATCACAAAATATGGAGGGACTCAGATCAGCATCGGAACCACAGAGACTGAATTCCTTCCTAATCGACTCACGGTATTGTTATTTAGATGGAGCTCCTTCGGGACACATCGGAAACAATTACGAGATACAGAAGAGGCGCGCTGATAAGCTGAGGCACGCTGATAACCTATATTATTTCCTTACCTACCTATCAATTTTTTTTTTTCCCACTCCGAAGTTGATTGCGGGGTCCTGGAAAGGTGTGAATTAAAACCCTTTTGGGAGGCACGATGAGCCAAGTTCTGATCATATATTATATACGGGATTTAATAATTATAGACCGCAGATCTACGTAGAAGGGCTATCTAACTCAGAAATAATAACCATTGTGTGATAATTTGCAGCGTTTTACGAATACGTTTATTTTAACACTCGACTTGTATGAAATGGTTTTAGTATTTCACCGGAGAAGATTGGTTGTTTCAGTAATTGACGGTGAATATGCACGAAGAATGAAATGTGTAATTGACAACTTCAAAGAGAAGTGAAAAATGGGCGTGTTATTCGAACGATTCCGTTCATCACACTAGATCCGTTAAAAAAAAAATATATATATATATTTTACCTCTGCGAATCTCTATATACATTTATATTTTCTCCCTGCCCTTCCGAAATCGTTATAGATCGCCCTTTGAAGAGCTTCCTTTCTCATCTCCGGCCTTTTTGCCCTAAATGCGGAAGCTGCCGAGGCACAAGGGAAAAGGTGAGGCGGCCCAAGGGCGGAAGTTGTTTGGGAATATTCCCTTGTTAAGAGGTCCCAGGAAGGCAAGGTGGCTTTCGCGGTATTTTCTCTCCCTCGCCGCTCATTCCGGTCTATAATTTTCAATGTACAATGAACCTTTGTAATCGACCAAGAAAAAATTGTTACCCCCCCTCTCTCATGATTTTTCGTTTACGTTTCAAGATGCGTAGAATCTAAAAATCTATTTGAAAACTCGGCCCATCGGGCTTCGTAGGACCTCCGCCCTGTGAACCTTCCGGTTGCTTTCCGATTTGAGCCTTCGGGTAAAATGCTAAAACTTGGAACATGCTTTCTTCCCGCTAAATCAGGATCGTACGTTCCTATCAATGGACTATTATGCGCATAACTCAGGTTCCGTTGAAGTACAATGGTACAGTATTAAGTTACTAGGTAAACTTCAGTAATGGTAGTTATGATGTTAGGCCACCAAGCGGAACAACTATAACCTAGATTACCACCACAAAACCAGGCTTACAAGCGGCACAATAATATTGCTTACCATCCGTTCATAACATCGCATTATTGGATCAATACAATAAAACTACGACATAAATATCTTAATAATCTTCAGTAAAAACCATAAGAACCGAAACTCGTAAACGAGTTCCACTATCTGCTTCACAAGCAGATACCATGTCGCATGGATATGTCTTCGATTGGGGATTTTATAGCGGTTGTCATCGAGAGTTGTAAACAAATCCTTTAACTTTGGACTGTAGGCAACGAAATTAGATCTTGCTTTCTTGACATTGAGTTGACTTGGTGAGCCACTGTTTTATTTGACAAATCCGTTATATTCGGATGTTTATAAATTTTTTCCTGGACACACCAAGATCTGAAGATGTCCTCAGTAAGAGGACGAAACGTTATCAAATAAAACAATAAATGAAATAGTTTACTTTATTTTCCCTGGGCCGCATCCCGACTAATTCCAACAATACAACGGTTTACTCATAGAAATGTTGAAAATAACTGTGGAGAGAAGCCACTACAATGAGTTGTTGTTAACAGTCGACTGTTGTCAAGAGGATGAAAATGTTTCCTATGGAGTGGAGTAAATGATGCTATTGCTTTACGTTAAGAATATTGTAACCGGCTTATTAAAATTGTTTATAGTCCAATCAACTTAGTTTAGGAATGTAGCCAGGTACGTAAGGAGGGGGAAATTGGTAGCTTGAGATGTGAACATTTATCACATAAATCAAGCGCTTTCCAACGAGTGGCGAACGATTTCTGTGCGATGAAAACGGTGCGGAAGTTCCAATCCCCTAGCAACGGCTGGGTTGTACGTGAACATCATTAGAAATTGTGACATCAACTTTTGCGTGACGAAAATTTTTGGTTGACCCCCAGAGCAAAGACATATCCATGTCAATGAAAGCTTCCCAAGGAATAGTGATCGATTCGATTTCTTTGAGATGAAAGCTGCGGAAGTTTAATTTCCCTACATGCGGTTTGGTTGTACGTGAAACTCATGAGAAAATTTGAGTGACAGCTTTTCTTGACATACAAACATTTTACAATTTAAAACTAAATTCAGCACAGAGTCATCACTTAAAAAGCGGAATCCTAAGTACCTTAGCTTTTGGTTACACAGTTGAGGACATTCACCAATTGTATGGATTAAAGATTCTCATTTTTTGTATGGAACATGCTTTAGACTTGAGCTAACTGCCCGAAAACGTTACGCGGAAGTGTCACGAAACTTGGACTAACTGGCAAAAAATGTTACGCGGATGTCTCACGAAATTTTTGACATTTTATGTCTTTGCTATGGCACATAAACTAAAAAAACGTCACGGAAAATAATTGCTCACGAAAATTGCTCACGAAAATTGCTCACGAAAATTGCTCACGAAAATTGTCCCAAGTGGCCACAACGATGATGATTACCATCAGAAATGACGTTGATTTGGTATGTAGCCCCTTGAGGGACTTCTGAACACAACTGACCGATCCCAAATCAGCTGAGTGGCTCTAGAATCCAGTTTTTTCCCTAATTATCCCACGATTCTGAGATTTGGTATGTGGGCCCTTGAGGGACTTCTGAAGACGACTGACCGATCCCAGATCAGCTGAGTTGCTCTAGAATCTAGTTTTTGACATTTTATGTCTTTGCTATGGCACATTGAACTAAAACAAACTGACACGGAAATTGCTCACGAAAATATTCTGATGATTTCCGCTTACAACCAGTTTTGCTAGGGAAATGGTACTTCGTCGTTTTTCATCTCACTAAATTCGTTGTTCATTCGTTTGAAAGCTCTCGATTTATCCAACCATACTATGTTAACTACTGCGAAGTGCGTGGCCAACAAGCTGAGTTATGAGCATGGTTATTTGAATAATTGTGTACACGCAGGTGATCATTCTCAATAATTGATATGTGAACTAACTGCAACCGCTTGTTTATTTTATACGATCTGCCTAAAAAATGTTGTTATGTGTTGCAGACTCGTTGCACGTCGAGTTCAACATTATTTGTACGTCCCCAGCAGGATAACACATTCTGTCTTATTAATTTCGAATGTTCTATAGATAAATTTATTTGCGAATTTCAAAACTAGACTATGGCAACAGCTAAACGATCAATTCTACAAGTGGCAAAACAGAAACAAGTCCTCAGGGGAGCTCCAGTGGGGCGGAATCTCCACGGCAAAATATAACGATTTGATGGCGCAAAGCTGCCGCTGTATCCAGTTATTCTTTTGATTTTCACGTACAACCAAGCCGTTGCTGAGGAAATGCAACTTCTTTAGTTTGCACCGGACAAAAATCGTTCTCCACTCGTAGGAAACCTCTCGATTTATCACACATTTCTTTCGTTCTTGTCCTTCTATTCATGTCGTAGTTTTATATTTATTTATGTTATAAATGGATAAATATAGTAAACTATGCCGCTTGTTTCGTTGTCACTTGGTTGAGAAGTTAATCTTGGTTATAGTAATTGTAGACGCGCACCATAACAGAAACGCTGCAAATTATTTCACAAAGGTTTATTATTTTTTATGATCGTATTTTTAGTTGGCTAGCGTACGTCATAAGGCCCGTCCAGACTCCTCGGCGTGTCCTACTTCGAGTTGCCACAACCTATACTTCTTTAATTATATACGCATGTTTATATTTCTCGATTTGAGCTCCTATCTATTCAAATAGTTATTGCCTTAATAATATCATTATCTAAGTACGTACGAAAAGTCGAGAGGATATGTTATTAAATATGCGTAGGAAAAGCTTTGGTATTAACACACAAATATGACCTTGAAAAAAACATATTCATGCCTCGAAGGAACGCCGGCGCCGTACCCACCACAAGGTGCCGCGGCGCCGGCGCCTCCTCTCACTCCACTCCCCGCTCGCCCCCCCCCCCCCCACCCTCGCCACCCACCGTGACCCCCTGCCAAGCGTGCCAGGCGTGCGCGCGTCGAAAATGACACTTTTTTGCCCGTTTTTGGCCCATAACATCTATGCTAGTAAAGCAATCGGGATGGTTAAACGTTAGGACCAACTAGACCCCAAATGGAGTCTATGTGTGAAAGAACAGGTTTTTTAAGTCAATTCTTAGGCCTTTTATGGCCCGGACGGCGAACGGCGGACAGCGAACGGCGAACGGCGGACGGCGGACGGACATTTCAAATTTGGATTCTACACACCTTGAAACGTAAAGTGACAAAGTTTGAGGGGGGGTTATAAAATTTTTTTGCTACACGATCACATAGGCTTATTATTGGAAATAATAAACCAAAAATTACCTACCTAGGTACTCAGTTCTAATTTCGATTAGTAGGTAAAACATTTATGCCGTAGTTGTAAATTTATTTACATTTACGAATTAGCGGGAAGAAAGCATTTTCGATGTGTTAGCATTTAAGCCGAAGGCTCAAAGCGGAAAGCAACCGGGGGGTCCAGGGGGCGAAGCCCCCTTCGACGTCAAGGGGCGGGACCCATTGCGAAGCCCAAAGGGCCGAGTTTTTTTTTAAACATTTTTTTAACCTATTTTTTATGTTTATACTTTATTGTTATTCTGATGAGTTAAGGACTGTATATCACGAACTGAACTTTTTATTAGATAAGTACAAGTCATCATGTTAACTTGTCAACAGTTGAAACATTTGATAATCAACAAAATAATAATCAATATATTGGAGTTGTAGTAGAAACCGTCTACAATTATTGTAGTCATTTGTTGGGAGGGTTGAATGGCTTATCATATTTAACATTCATAAAAAATGTAAATACGAGAATAAATTCGTAGGAATATAATAACATTAATCCATTTTTTTTTTTACTATTACAGGTGAGCTATTTCAGACATCGGAACTATAAAAGGCAAGAGTTGGGTAGGACTATTATTTATTCAAAATCGCTTACTCGGATGTATAATACATGAAGAAATAGGAAGATCAATTGAAATCATTTAAATTATTGTACACTGGATGAATGCTTATAAAAACTTGGATGATACGCATTTTCACTACTAACGCACATTGAGCATCAATCATGAAATGATTTTTGTTTCTGCACTTCGCTATAGCAGCAAAAATCAGGGTTATACCAAACCAAACCTGCATAAGCAGCCTATTGACGGAAACGACAATGTACCAACCTAATTGAACAAGAAATTTACTAAAAGTCACAGAGTATTCTTTAAATTTATTCAATTTGGTTAATATACATTTAGGGTTGAGATGGGTAAGGCATTTTAGTCAGGAGCCAAAGCCCAAATAGGTAGTAATTTCAGAAAAAGGATTGACATTCAATTTTGAAACGCTGCAAATTATTACACAATGGTTTATTATTTCTTTGTTAGATAACCCTTCTACGCATATCATTGTCTATAATTATTAAACCTCGGATGCAATATATGATCCTTGTGCCTCCAAGGAGGGTTCACACTTTTACAGTTCCAAGACCCTGCAATTTTACGCTTCACAGTAAAGATGTTGAAAAAAAAACGGGAAAATGATGCTTGAAGTAATTTATGTTAGCGCAGAATGGAGTAATGATTTGAGAAAACTGAAATTGGTAGGGGGCATTCTATAGCCTAACTCACAAATTTGCAGAAAATGTAATCAAAATCTGATGAAAACTGGACCTTCTTCCTTGGGGTTTTTAGGCATGCACAGGAGCTAATAATGATGCAATCATGTTGAAATTAACAAGGAATAATTATTAAACCATTGTCACTCAACCATGTACCAAACCTCAGAGGGATTGGACGATGATGGTGTAACAAAATGATGCTTGAAGGACTGTACGGTTGCGCATGCGCCAAATGGAGTAATGATTTGAGAAGTATAGAATTTATAGTGGACCATTTACAGCCTAACCCGCGCACATTCCATAATCATAATCGGATGAAAACTGTTGAAATATGGCTCGTTTAAAAAAGAATACATATTCGCGTACAGGCAGTAGCTACTAAAGATAGGATTATGTTGAAATTGCTAGGGAATGCTCAAATCAACCTGTTCCACATTTCGTAAATTACCATATTGTATAATGTTAAATTCTTTTGAAATTTGAGCTTTTTAGTAAAATTGCTAACTATTAATTTTTTGGCAAAAACTCTCTAGGTGATTTTGAATGGCAAAATTAATGACGGGGAGAGAAGAGGACTGGCAAGAAAACAAATTAATGACCCCAAATCAAGTTTCCCAACATTACTGCTGATCTAAATATGAAAAAATTTGGCTACAAGATTCGTCACTCAGGTTTTTAAATAATTATGTGCGGAGGCGGTATTCCCCGACTTCGCGGTATTAACCCACTCTCCTGTACCTAGTGGAGATGGGGTTCACCCTGTTTTTATTTTTTAATCTCAAGGACTTAGAACGGCTAACGATATCAAGCTCCGACTTGAGCCAAAACGGAATGAATCGCGCTTCTTCATGGTTATCAGCTCTAATCAGACATATCGCTTATCCGATATCCGAGAACGGAATGAGATATCATTCTTAGATATTCTGGCTTCGTCGTCGTGTTCAGCACTAAAAATCTTTGGATTGAGGTCCCGTTTGGACTCGTCGAAAAATGAAAAATTGTTTTCCAAGTATCCAATATTCCTCTTAGGTAGAAAAACAAATTTTTGGATTTTTCGTTCTAATTTTTATCTGCTTAAAACTTAGTGCCTATCAGGCACCCCATAAACGCTCTCCAAGTTTCACCTCGATATCTAAAAAATTGTGGAAAAAAATAGGGGGGGTGAGGGTTAGGTACTTCTTTTGATGAAAATGCTCAGAATTCATTATGTGTTGGCTCTAGTGGGCTTGATATTGTTAGTCTTTCTCAGTGTTTGAGATAAAACAGAACGAACAGGGTGCATCCCATCTCCATTAGGTACCTAATCACAAGATATAACGAGAACTTTGTCCGAATGATCTGGGGTCTTCGACGTCTACAAGGAAAAAGTATCCCACGTCTTTTGAGGTGTGTATAATTAGACAGGCAATTTTCAAAAGTTAAAAATCCACGAATCGTTTCAAAGTGCTCCAAAATTGATTTTGAACATGAAATTTTCAAATACATTTGGAGCTATTGTGATTTTACGGAAATTTCTTCAACAAGACGGCTCACAGTGGGCCAACAACCGATTCTAGGTGGAAAAAATTATTGTATAAGCTATTCTCAAAGGAAATTTTGCGCTGGTTCCGAGTGTAGCCCATATCCGTACCACTAAAATGGTTTCTTCTACCCAATAAATCGATTTTTGACAATTTTTCCAACTTTTCTACCTTTGGAGCTGCCGAAAATTTTTTGTACGAAAGACAAATTTTAGAGGAAGATATTTGGTACCGAATGGACCGCCAGCTCTCTAACTCTACTCTTCGATTGTTAGCGATTTTTCGAAGTTTTCATGATTTACAACACTGGTTGAGGATTGGCATGGGATAGGGGTAGTAAGTGGTAGGTCACGAGAATTTGAAAAATTGCCGAAAGAAAAAAAAAAAAAAAACTCGGCGCTTTGCGCCTCGGCGGGGGGCTCCGCCCTCCTGCACGGGGGGGGGGAGGGGGGTTTATTTCTTTTTCCATACTCTGTATGAAATCATAGGAACACAGAATGTGTTTTTGCGATGAAAATTTCCTTACCAACGGCTTGGTTGCACGTGAATAGGTAATAACAATATTTGGCAATAATAAAATAAATAATTGTTAGACATTTAATTTGGTCTAAAACCCTATAAATATTATATAAATAAATATGTAACTACAAGAAAAATACTATATAAAAGTAAATGTCCTAAAGAGGCTACATACGAAATTACAGCTTCCTAGAATGTAAAGCATAGAAATTAGCTTCAAGAGCCACACATCTGATCCGGACCCTGAGCATCGTCAAGTAAATGTCCTTAAGAGACTACATCCGAAATTACAGCTCCCAAAGTTGAGAGCTTTCCAACGAATGGTGAACGATTTCTGTGCGATTAAAATTGCGGAAGTTCCATTTCCCTACCAACGGCTCGGTTGTACGTGAAAATCATAAGAAAATTTACAAGCGGTTGCAATCATGTTGACAATATCAATTATTGAGAATGATCATCTGTGTGTAAACAATTGATTCAAATAACCATGCTCATAACTCAGGTTGATGGCCACGCACTTCGCAGTAGTTAACATAATATGGTTGGATAAATCAGGAGCTTTCCAACGAATGGTGAACGATTTCTGTGCGATTAAAATTGCGGAAGTTCCATTTCCCTACCAACGGCTTGGTTGTACGTGAAAATCATTATAAAAGGCGCATAACGGTTTTTTCTGTCGGTTTTTTGTGACGATTTTTTTTCGGTAGGTCATCGCAAAAAACACATTCTGTGTTAAAAAAACGAAAAAACGAGGTAATGAGTTAGAGAAGCGGCGGTGGTCCCATTCGATGTATTATTCCATCCTTTACAACTTTTCTTTCGTACAAAAAAATTTAGGTCAGTTCCAAAGGTCAACAAGAGAGAACGATTGTCAAAAATTGATTCCTTGGGTCGAAGGGACATTCGATATATAATAATTTTGTCCACCTAGAACCAGTTTCTGGTCAGTTTTGGCATAATCTTATCGTCGAATACGAATACGATTGTAATCGCGATAGTTATTCGTTGATTCTGAGTAAACTGCGATTATATTTGTATTCGTGTAATCGTATTCGTCTGCCGGCGATTACACGAATGCAACCCATAAAAATGCGTCACGGTCATCCATTTCAATAGGGCGTCCCTCCTATAATATGCGAAGCCTAGCTAATATTACCTAGCTTCAGAGGGACGTCCTTAAAGCGAAATCAACGATTGGAGCCCAGCCTATTTGTCTCATACCTATTTCAATAGGTCGTCCCTCTGAACACTGTTTCTTCTGGCCCAGTGTGCGGCAGGGAGGTGTTGCTTCATTCAATCCTACGCCCAGCAGAGCGAGTGCGAGACGATCGTCCTCCTTCTGTCCCTCGTCTGGCTTCAGGAGTGGGCCAAGGACCTCGGAGCTTGAAGGCCTACCCCAACATCACGAGGGGTCTCCGAACTCCCGCTCCCTCGCGATATATTTTTCGATCTCTCCGGTAATGACTCACGTGGTTGTTATCCATGATCTGGTTGTTCACAGATGCAGCTCTCCTTGGGGCTCAGAGAAGTCGAATCAGACGAAGGAACTGTAGTTTTGTTTCCATTGAGACTATTGAAAACACATTCATGTACGGGAGAAAGTAATTATTGCACAAATACTTGATGGTTAATAAATATTGTAATTCGGTCAGAACTCTTACAATACAAGACTAAATCATGATATTTCTTCGGATGATTGCAGTCTTCTGTCCTGTTTAGCTTTCTAAACTGCTTTGCTGTATCAGCTTTCTGTTCAGCTTTGCTGTTCTTTTCTGGCTGAATCCCAATAAACCGTTCGGTTTATGAGGGCTGGAACGTCGTCAAAAGAACCTTCGGATTTCCTTCCACGCGCGAGGTGATGCACTTTTAATTTTGTTACCAAAGGAGAATCGGGAGCTCATCTGTTAACGTGTCGAACCCGAGAACTGAAAGCGGATGTTGCCGTGATGGTTCGTATCCCGGCGGCGGCAGCACAATTTTTTCTTCCTGGTCACTTTCAAGATCCTTTTATCTTGGTCACTCCAAGATTCCTTTTATCAAAATTTTTGAAAAATCTCTTCATTGAAATCCGTTTCGAGGCATTCAAAATTCAGTTCTTACGCCAAAAAATCAAGTTTTCCAAACAAAAGGATGAGTTCGCTGGCCAGCACTTTTTGAGCACAATAAATTGGTCACATTTCAAAAAATGTGCCAAAAAAATTACTAAAAACGGCTCTGAATCGTATAATTTATATTTTTTATACTTTTATATTATATTTTAAATTTTTTATTTCTCACAAATAAAGTTTATTAACTATAAAATAGAACATTCAAAACTTTATGTACAAAACTATGCTGAAAAATGTTCTTAAATTTCATTACAATTAGCTAAAAAGTCAACAAAACTGCAAAAAAGCTGAAAATCCAAAAGTTTTTTTTTTTTTTTTAATAGCAGATTATTATTTAGAATACGTTTTTACCATAAAATTAATAACAATTTCCTTGCACTCAAAAAACTCGGATTTCAAAACTACAATAAGACAATTTACGAAAATTCGCTCATAAGATCAAGCTGCATGACTGGAACTTTTTAGATTTTTTATTATTGAGTTTATCGTAACTTTTGTCACATACAGATGATCGGTGAATCTTAGGTGTATTATTTTATCTCATTAGGTAATTTCAATTCGTGGGTGCCTGGATCGATGTCGATTTATACCATTGTTATGTATTTTAACTATATGCAGTGTATGCAACCCTTCTATTTGAAGGGAAGATGACTTAATCGTAGATCATTTCGTTCCTCAACTTCACTATAAAGCGTGAAAGTATGGGGTCCTGGTGCAGTAATACAGTAAACCCAATTGGAGGCGCGAAGCTCCAAATTTCCCTAGTAAATATTACTATAAGCGGGGCTTAATAATTACGGCCAGTGTTCTGCGTAGAAGGTCTGTCTAATTCAGAAATAATAAACATTTAAGTAATACTTAGCTGCCTTTTATCGTGTTTTCTTCTTTTGAGCGTTGCGATACTATCCCTACAAGGCGGTACTCTATGGCAATAGATGTTGGTTACGAAAATATTTTCTAGTTTCTTATGAAGCTAAGAAATCTTGCACTAACTCCTCCATTATTGACATGAATTCCTAGCACATAAGTGCACGCACAGCAGATTGATGCACTGGGCCAAAAAATCCACTCTGCTTCACCCCCACCCCTAATGGATGAAGATTGCTAATTTACGTATGATAGGTGAGAGTGATAGCCAAGTCTAAAATAATAAACGTGGGGTTGTTCCTGAGACATTTTCTGATTTATAGTGGAGCACGGAACCTTTGAATCGAAACTAGGAAAAAACAGATTAGCGTTTTGGCGTGGTGGTAGCGTTATTAGAAATATTATACGACGGTGATCTATACCTACTTAGGTCCTGGACGGGTGACCAAAACTAATGTAGCTTAGGTAAAAAGTTGCTTATTCGTGTTTTTTAATAGCTCTCAAGACCAAAAGAGAGCTTCCCAAAAGGCGCCTGCCTCGGCTAGCCTGCCACGCTTGCCTAAGGCGAGTTAATATCGTAAGGAAATGGATGTAAACTATACGTGATAAAATTTGAATTGTCCCTCCACTACCAGCAGTGAAGAGTTACTGGTAGCAGATGGAAGACGAACATCCTACCATGGGTTTTTATGATCGAATTTTATTTAAATTTGAATCCGAGAAGTTTGTGGATGTTTAATCTTTTCCGCCATTAATTTGAATTTTAATTAATTTATCGGCGCTATTCTACTCTCAACAAACAAGAATCGATACTGATCGTTTCTCTGTATTTTTATCGAACGACTAGGAAAACATTGACGTTTACATACTTCGCTCTCACTTTTAGTTGGAAAAACAAGGATGCGACTTTTTTTTGCTACAAAAGCTCACAGTGTTTACGTTTCATTCTTTTCGAAGTTGTTTCTACGTCCATCTTTCCCATTTCCATTTCATATCGTTATTTGCGTGTTGAAAATAAACGCTTCCCAATGTTAGGAGAATACGGTTCGTCAGAATGAAATTCCTAAATTTATAACACCGGTTCAACGGTCTGTTGATTCCATAAATTACGATTGTTTGCGTGTAAGATGACTTTGGATTATAATCTTCACCATAAAATATAATATAGAGTAGTGATAATAAAAATCCTAGAGTTTAACGCTTTTTGAGCGCATTGTATTGGTCAATTTCAAAGAAATATGCTTACAAAAAAAAACTTGGAAGTTTTAAATTTACCGCCAGTGGAAGGGGAGGGGGTTAATTCCGAAAAATCTTGATATTTTTATTATTTTCTCCTTTTATAATTCTCTCCCAAATTATAGACAATCCATTCATAGACAATGTTTGAAACTTTTGGTTTAGGCTATTCTGAATATATGAATTTTAAATTTATGCACATTCGAAATCCCACAGATAGATCTGAACAAACAAAAACCGGAACTTCAATAGCTCTATTAGTTTTGAAGAAATATGTACCTTGAGGTCGAAAGAGAGAAAAACGCGCTTTTTTGTTGTTTTTTTTTCTCTCTATGCATTTGGTAGTTCCTATAAGATTTGTGTCTAGGACCATGCTTTCAATACCGTGAAATCAACACAAGAATATTTCATTTCTTGTTGTGCGTTCTATTATTACAGACTACTCAGCTGATGAGTTCAGACCAATCAGCTGTGAGCGCTCTTTCAGAGGGTTGAGCACTTCTCTAGCCATTTACGACTTTTTCCTTCGATGCAATAATTGAGTGCAATATTCCAACATCTTTAGAATCTTAAGGATTCTGATATACAAGATTTTGATATACAATAAATAAATAAAAAATATTTTTATTAATGTTTTTGATTTCTTCGTACTTAGCCCACTTAATTTTTATTTACAACGTACAATAGAAGTATTCTAGTTAATCATAGGTGATAGATAATTTCGTTCTGATATGAAATTTCCGCATATTTGTTTGAAATTGATTGAAAATCCACCGTTGAAAATCATATTAAAATTGAGAAGCTTGAACATACATACCAAACACTAAAACAGAATCATTTTAACTGGAGAATACTTAATTAGTAAGATCATCATTCTGTGAGCTCCGTTTTGTGTGATATCTAAATCGCTGATAGGCATTGCAAATTTTCCAACGCCCTTGCTATCACAAACCTACACGGTTTATCTCGTGCGGTTCACGTTTAGATCACGTAATCTACAACACTTATGATTCAAGTGGTAGACTGATAGCGGACGCATCCGAATCGGAGTCGATAGTTGTGAATTAAGAACGGGGAGGGCAACAGCTGGTACCAACATCTTAAGGAGTTGTCTGGATACAACTGCATTGACCAACGTACGTAAAAATCATGCTTTCTTTAACTACACTGTGATACGCTTACAGATATACAGGGTGTCCCATCTAAACGGGCCCTTCGGGAAATAACAGCCTTACGGTGTGAGCTATCGACAAATTGAACTGGACCTGTTTTATAGTATCTCAACTCAGCTTCACGATGCGGAAGTCCGATTTTTATTTTTCCATATTTTAGGGTCTCAAATCATTGATTGAAACTGACGGTTTCCTCTTGACCTCCCTTTTTTATTGCTTTTTTCGATTTTAGGTTGAATTTGGAACAGAAAATGCCTCAATGAAATTTTCTTTTTGGGGCTTCGTTTCTGAGTTATTCCACTTTTTGCGAAATACAGAAAATCGCCGATTTCTTTTAGACATTACCAACACTTTCTTACTATTTTTATCTTAAATTTTTGAGATGTTCACCATACTTTTGAAATCAGCATTAAACTATCTATCATCAGACCCCAGCGTCCATAATCAACAATCACCATCAGGGGGATGACATTACACTTGAACCGCTTAGGATTTAAAACAAGTTTTCCAAATCGTCGTTTGAAAAAAAAAACGCCCTCAAACTGTTCAGTACTATTACTCATTTATTAGAAGAACGTATGACTGGACTAATGTAAGGTTCTATAAATAATAAACATCATAGTGTAGACTGAACATTAAGTATCAAGAAGCTGTTGTTTTCTTGACCCTTGAATACTGTTTGCAGGAGAAGGAGCAGAGGCTGCAGAAGGAGCAGGTGGCATTTTCGATTTATCACAACACAACTGACTGGAAGTCTCCTTGTGGTACATTTTTTAAACTGTATTCTGAACAGTGATTCTGTGTGTACTGAACAGTTTGAGGTTTTTTTTTTTTTTTTTTTTTTTTTTTTAACGACGATTTGGAAAACTTTTTTTAAATCGTAAGCGGTTCAAGTGTAATGTCATCCCCCTGATGGTGATTGTTGATTATGGACGCTGGGGTCTGAAGATAGATAGTTTAATGCTGATTTCAAAAGTGTGGTGAACATCTCAAAAATGGAAGATAAAAATAATAAGAAAGTGTTGGTAATGTCTGAAAGAAATCGGCGATTTTCTGTATTTCGCAAAAAGTGGAATAACTCAGAAACGAAGCCCCGAAAAGAAAATTTCATGGAGGCCTTTTCTGTTCCAAATTCAACCTAGAATCGGAAAAAGCAATAAAAAAGGGGGGTCAAGAGGAAACCGTAAGATTCAATCAATGATTTGAGCATGGAAAAAAAAAAAAAAAAAAAAAAATGAACCCATAAAAACAAGTTTTTAATGTAGGTAACTCTTTCTTTTTCTCGTGTTCTCAGTTAATTTTATTGTTGTTTCAATATTTGGTAGTTTCTTGGCAACAGTAAATTGGAACAAAATCACATTGTTTCAAAATCACATTGATAATAACTTAAATTAAATTGACAAGGAAAATCATTTAATATTTTATTGACCCTGGATTCGTTGTCATTTTATGCAGACGTTCAATAGTATCCTTCTCCTCCCTCCTCCTCCTCCTCATCCTCCGTCACTCCTCCTCCCTCCTTCTCCTCCTCCTCCTCCTCCTCCTCCCTCCTCCTCCTCCTCCTCCTCCTCCTCCTCCTCCTCCTCCTCCTCCTCCTCCTCCTCACTCACTCCTCCTCCTCCTCACTCCTCCTCCTCCCTCCTCCTCCTCCCTCCTCCTCCTCCCTCCTCCTCCCTACAATACACAACGCTTGTAAGGTCTCCCATATTAAATTTCAAATTTTCGAAAATTTATAGTATAGCTAACTTTTTCTTCGCGAAAATTTGATAGATTAAAATGTACGCCAGCATGAACTCATGTGCAAAATTTCAGATCGATTGGATATCGGGAAGTGGGTTAAAAATCGATCTGAAATTTTGTCTCAAGCAAGCAAGCAAGAAGAGAATCGAAGTTAAAAGAAAGTCCAGTCATGCAGCATGACCCCATGAGCGAATTTTTGAAGAAATCTTAGACATTTCAGTCGCTATTGATCGTGTTGAGAAATTTTAGTTAATGATTTTGATAGACAAACATGGAATCAAATTATTAACACATGCACAGAGTAAACTCATCAGTTGTGATTACATTTATTTATTTATTTTCTTTTTAAAGCACCTACTACCTACGTTTTAAACAGCATGGTTCTAGGATTGGTTATACAGGGATACTTCCATAAGAGTAGTCCAATCTGAATTTGGACAGTGTTTCATGCAAATATTACCGATTTTTACAACTAGCGAACGGCATTATTTCGATTTTTGACTGATTTTTCAACTTTGAAATTTTTGAAAACGATACATATTCTTATAGGAAATTTTACGCTGATTCTGAATATACCACATGTTAGTATGCTGAAAAAATTATTTCGCACAACAAATCGCAAAAAACAGGCTATTTTGAAATTTTTGACTACATTTTTGAAAATTTCAACCCGAAGATGTAATCCGATCATGCTGGCCAACGAACTTGAACTTTCGTTTTGTGTCCTTAACATTTTAAAATCTGTTTGAAGTTTCTAGCACAATTCTACGGACAGTTATCGTCTGGAATGACACATACATACATACATATATACATACATACATATATACATACATACATATATACATAATATACATATACATACATACATATATACATACATATATACATACATAAAAAATCGTTAAGGAAACGGGCGCAATTCCGCTCTAAAAGTGCAATAAATGTGAAATAACTGAGTTTTTGAAGATATTCGATTGCTACATGTAATACATGATTCTGGAGTATTTTTTCGTGCTAAACCTCGTTATGTTCATTTATTGATATTTGCGGCATCAACTATGAAAACACCGAAAATTTGACCAGAATCGCAATTTTCTTACACATTTCCATAAAGAACAAAGCGTAGTAAAATGTAGGTTTTTTCGGAATTTTCCCTAGTTGGTGTTGCAAATATCAATAAATGAACATCATTACGAGGTTCAGGACAAATAAATACCACAGAATCATGTATTACATGTCGCAATCGAATATCTTCAAAAACGCAGTATTTCACATTTATTGCACTTTTAGAGCGGAATTGCGCACTTTTGGAGCGGAATCGCGCCCGTTTCTGCGCACTTAAAAAATCGCGTGATGGGTCATTTCTTCATGAAATTTTACGTAAATTCAAATCTGCAATAAAAAAAATGGGGGTTCCCATTCAAAATAACGAAGTTGATGTCAGTTGTGCACGTTTGTTGATTACAACGCGCAATTTTGTCATTTTTGAGAGTCTTACAAAAAACATTGATTGGAAAAAAATGAGCCATCACAATAGCTTCATTTTCTACGAAAAGTCGCTAATCATAAACGTAACGTTTTTTGTCCGCTTTTAGTGATTTTTTATCACTTTTTTGTTTGACCAATTCAATGTTCTCAATGAATTCTGGCCATTAAACTCATTCTTTCATTTGGAAAGCTTGGTTTTTTGGCCCCAGAACAGGATTTTTATCTCAATTCAAAGTTCAAAGGAGTGCCATCGTCTGGAACGACAGAGATGACGATGATGATATATATGAAAAAGCGCAAACTTCAGGAATCGTTTTAGAATGACTCAAAAAAATTTCAATGGAGAAATTTTTCAAAAATTTTGATTTTAATTTTTTTGGAGCCATTGCAGTATCTTAATTTTTTACAAAAAGTCGCTAACAAGTTTTGAAAGTGTTGAAACAATTCCAGTATAATGAAGCACTGATTTCAAAATTCGTATTCTGGAAAATATCCATTATTGAATATGAAAGCGCGACTCTTATCTGTTATACATAGATTAGGTAAATGTGGTCCAATTAAGTTTATATCCTGCACTGGAATGAGCCTCACATTAATAATTATCACCTTTAGTTACCTGCTCAACTTTCTAGAGTACCGCCCCTCAATAATTAGGCGTCGTGCACCTAACCAGGCAAATGAAACCCGTCTTTTTAGACACCTCGTTGGAAGCCATAATTATTTGAAACGGTACGTTGGTTCCAAGTCATTCTCTGTGTATTTAGGGGTCAGACGTTCAGCCAAAACCTTGAAGAAAGCTAAAATTGAATTCGACTTGTCCGTGGTCGCACATTTCTTCACTTTTTTTTCTCTCATTTAGCTGTAAATTTTCGTGTGTCAATGAAACGAATAAGCGAATATCTGGCGTGATCATGGTTTTAATTTAATCGAAACGCAGCTATTTCTTACGTATTGTCTTGTATATATAAAGGTAAATATGATTTTATTGGCATTTTAGGCACTAGAACCATTCATAAATGAATAAAGGAATAAAATGTGAAGGCTACTAATTTTAACCCATGTTAATTTCATACAAACTTCAATTATGAAAGTAGTAGAAAAAGTTCCAGTAATGCAGCATGATCGTATGAGCGAATTTTCGTAAGTTACCGTGTTTTATAAAGTTATTGTTTTGAAATTTTAGCTTTTTGAGTGCAAGGAAATTGTTATGGTCCAACTTTTTGGATTAAGATCATCAAGTATATTCTAAATCAGCGTAAAATCTCCAAAAAAGAATAGCGTGTCAAATAATTCTGATCGAATAGAATAGAATTGAATAGAATCATTTATTGCCATATGAAAAAAATATATAAGAAAAGAAATACAAATACTTGTTGTGAATAAACATACGCCTGCCAGTTAAAAAGTTCAAAGAAACTTGTGTAAACTGGCAGAGCCTAAACTCATCCAGCCGGTAGAGCATTGTAAAATGCCATCAATTAAAAAAAAAGAAAATTAAAATTTACAGAATAGCTATTATGAGAAAGAAATACATTTTGAAAGTAAAAACTTGTTAAAATGTTTCACACTAGTAAAATCCATAGTTTTAATATTATTATAGTAAAACAATTTAATGGCCTTCACAAAAGAGCTCCGATTATAAAATTCAGTTCTAGTCAAGGGTAACCTTATGTTGCTGTCGCTAGCAGTTCTAGAATGTGGTAAATTAGAAATAAGTGAGCCACATAAACCAGATTCAAACACTCTCAAACAAGAGGATAGTAGAAAACACTGCTTAATCTTCAATACATAACATAATAATAATATAACCGTTTTTGAACCCACTGTACGCGTATAGTGGATATCGTCCAGCTCAGAAGTACTCCGGGGGTCACGAAGCGAGATGAGAGGGAAAAAGCCTCGAAATATTGGACGAACTTGAATATTTGACCTTAGCCGAAAAAAAGGACTTCTTTTCCGCTACGTCACTCCAGTTATACGGCGGACCTGCCACTCCGCTCCGGAAAATAGAGAGGAAAGAACGCAATATGAATGATGCATGAAGAATTCAGTTCCCCTGGGGGGCATCGCTAGTACTTTGAAGCCGACGTGGGCGGTCCTAGAAATGGACGAGAAGTTTGGATTTTTCATTGGTTTCCACAAACGGAACATCTCTCGTACGCTCAGCAGGACTCGGGCTCCGTCTTTTGATGTATAATTCTTTCTTTGTCGGACTTGCCCTATGAAAATCTAGCAGTTATGCATTTCAGATGCATGGCTCTAGCATGATTTTGTACTCTCTTTCGAGTATGGTACATACAGGGAAAAGTGGAATTTCGTATTAGCTGCAGAAATGCTCGGCATTGACAATTCAATTTAGCCTTCAACCCAAAGATTCAAGGGATTAATTGCTAAATATATATATATATATATATATATATATATATATTCACTGATTTCTCATTGTACTCCACTGATGTGTTACTAGGGAATCACATGAGACATTGGAAAGTTCGTAATAGATCCGTAAAACACAATACGTCGTGCGGTATTGACAGTCCGGCGCCGTAACTCTGACGCAATGAGTTACGGTGACGCATCCTTCCGTACCGCTAACGGATCGCAATCTGGAAAAATCGTTATCGCCTAACATAACTTCCTTCCATGGACTCAAATAACCTCCTAGGGATAATTTCATCCTTCCATGGATTTAGCGTTACAACTAGATCCGATAAGGACTTGACGTGACTTTAAGGTGCGGTAAAGTTTCTCGTTACCGCACGCCGTATTGAGACCGACGGATCTCTGGAACTTTGAAGATGAGTATAATAATCTAGAGTAGACAATAGTGTTGATTATTTTCTGGAATTACATAAACTAATAGAAATTAAACATTTTCGTTTCGAACAGTCCGTATGTTCAAGCACGCTTTAGTTTCATTTTCTTTTAATCCTCAATTTCTTACATTTTCTACTTTCAGGCCGAAAACTGTGTGAATTATTATTTTTGTAAGCAGTTGGTGGACATTGCAATCATTTTATTGTAATGTTTTGAAATTTTACTCATCCTCTTCAAAATCAAATTGTTGAGTTACTCTTCGCGTATAAATGCCGTTGGTTTATTATTTCCAATAATAAGCCTATGTGATCGTGTAGCAAAAAATTTTTATAACCCCCCCTCAAACTTTGTCACTTTACGTTTCAAGGTGCGTAGAATCCAAATTTGAAATGTCCGTCCGCCGTTCGCCGTCCGCCTAAGAATTGACTTAAAAAACCCGTTCTTTCGCACATAGACTCCATTTGGGGTCTAGTTGGTCCTAACGTTTAACCATCCCGATCGCTTTACTCGCATAGATGCTATGGGCCAAAAACGGGCAAAAAGTGTCTTTTTGAGGCTTTGAGTGTTAAACGTGTTAGACGCACGCCTGGCACGCTTGGCAGGGGGTCACGGTGGGTGGTGAGGGGGGTGAGCGGGGGGTGGAGTGAGAGGAGGCGCCGCGGCACCATGAGGTGGGTACAGCGTTCCTTCGAGGCATGAATATATGTTTTTTTCTAGGTCATATTTGTGTGTTAATACCAATGCTTTTCCTACGCATATTTAATAATATATCCTCTCGACTTTTCGTACGTACTTAGATAATGATATTATTAAGGCAATAACTATTTGAATAGATAGGAGCTCAAATCGAGAAGTATAAACATGCGTATATAATTATAGAAGTATAGGTTGTGGCAACTCGAAATAGGACACGCCGAGGAGTCTGGACGGGCCTTATGACGTACGCAAGCCAACTATAACTACGATCATACTCAATTGAAAAAATAATAAACCTTTGTGAAATAATTTGCAGCGTTTTTCTATTATTTTGGTTCATGTAGTACCTATTTCATGGTGCTGGTAAAAACAATAAGCGTCACCTATAATGGGGGAGGGGGGCTGGTTGATTAATTTTCCATACTCCGCATGAAATTACAAGTTCTAGTCATGCAGCATGATCGTATGAGCGAATTTTCGTAAATTATCGTATCGAATAAAGTTAAATTGTTTTAAAATTTGAGCTTTAAGAGTGCAAGGAAATTGTTAACTATTAATTTTATGGCAAATAAACTTATTCTAAATAATAATTTCCAATTCAAATAAAGGTTTTGTATTTTTAGCTTTTTTTGCAGTTTTTATCGATTTTTTACGAGTTTTAATGAATTTCAAGTACATTTTACACACTCCGAGGAACAAGGTCTAGTTTTCATCATATTTTGATTACATTTACTGAGAACATGTGGGTTAGGCTGAGATTGTACACTACCAATTTCATTTTTCTCAAATCATTACTTTCTGCGCATGCGATAACGTAAATTACTTCAAGCGTCATTTACCCGTTTTTCTATACATCTTTAGTGTGAAGCGTAAAATTGCATGGCCTTGGAACTGTAAAAGTGTGAACCCCTCTCGGAGGCACGATGCGGCATGTTCTGATCTTACATTACATACGGGGTTTAGTAATTATAGACCAATGATCTGCGTAGAAAGGCTATCTACCTAACACAGAAACAATAGATCATTAAGTAATAATTCGCAGCGTTTTTTATTCGATTTTTGGATTCTACGCATCTTGAAACGCAAACCAAAAACTTTTAAGGGGGGGGGGGGGGGGGGGGGGGGGTTAACATTACAAAGGTTCATTATTGAAAATAATAAACCAAAATATAAAAAAATACGTGGGCACCGCTCATTTGGAAATAATTCAGTCCGATTTTATGAAATCTTTAGCCTTGTTTGTAACATAGTTTCATTGAACTGAACTATCTACTATTAGCACATGCTCTACTTTGAATTTATTGAATAGCTAAGATTTAATGTCAGTTTATCCCGGATCCAGCGAGACGCTAGCCTCGCATTGCCAAGCTTTCAATGAACCATTGCAATCGCATTGCCAAGCTTTCAATAAACCATTGCAACGAGACGCGGTGAGATAAGTAACAAAGTAGAACTTCGGCCCAACATTGACCCTGTAGGCTCAAACTTAATTTTCATTGCACACCTGGAGGGGAATGCCTCCTGGGTCGTCTGATGCCAAATACGTAACGGTAGATCGATTCAATATAAGCTAAAAAGAGGCGTCAAAATAAATGTTTTCGGACTTTCTTCTTGTTGACATACCGCTGGGGTGCAGCCACATTTTCCGACTTGCTACCCGTGTGACGCCAAACTCACTTTCTTTAGCAAACATCCCCGTTGGTTGGGAAATGTAGGTAACTCCGTTAGTTTTCATCTTGAAAATTGTTCACTAGGGTAAAAGCACCAATTGTTGACACTATAAGAAAGACAAATCATTCAATTCTGCGTTCTACAAAAGTGTTCAAGAAAATAAAACTTTTAGGTAGTTATTATGAATTGTTAGTTCCTTGTGAACAGTTTGCACGTATTGGACTTACCAAAATAGTTTTTTTTTATTATCACAAACGAATTTTTTCAAACATGGCTTTTTGCACCCAATGTTGACACATTTTTCTGCGAAAATTCCATATGTTGACATTAGCAGTTCCTAATGTTGACACCAATTTAAGTATTGACCCTTCGCTTTCCTGAAGTTATTACTCAAGGCATAAATGAACAAAAGTGATTCAGAGCATGTTAAAATATATTTCAAGAAGGTATGTGACATTTCAAAAAAGAAGCTAAGTAAATTTTTAGCATACCTAGGTAATTAAATTAAAGAGGAACAGTTACAGAAACTGGGAACACAAATTTATCGGGATTGCCCCTGTAATAACTGGGCTTGGGCAGTTTGTATTGTACGTTGCTGACCGATAGGAGATGATTCCCGTTGCTCGAAGGCTTAAAAACCGCCCTCAGTCTGTTGCATGGAAGAAGTGGTGTTACTTCAGCATTATCTCCAGAATCAATTTTGACAACCAGGCAAACGTATTCCGTTTCCCGTTTTCCGTTCCCCATACCTGGGTCGCTGTGACTGGAAAGCCAGCCATTGGTGTTGTTTTGATCCAGTGAACCAAAATCTGTTCTTCATTTTCTGACAGCACAGAAACGCCCTATTCTTCTTTCAAGAGGAGTTTTCCCTCTCACCTTGTACAGCAGAGTGATACGTGAAACGCCTTGGCGCTTTGCAGCTGTGGAAACTGCTGTGCCGAGCTGTAAGTCTTTTACAGCATCTGCCATTTGCTGAGTTGTGTACTTCCACATTCCATTTTTATTGGGAGGCATGGTTTCAGTCAATCTGTAAAAACGATAAGACAGTGTATGAATTCCAACGTAATTTTAAAATCACGGTTGGTACCTACCTAATAGGTACCTTGTAGGTATGGGTCTAAAAACAAACAGGTTCTGTTCCCACAACAATAACTATCAACCTAATGTATTTGATAAAATAACGTTTTCTATGCAAGTAAAAAAAAAGTTGATGTCAACTTTAGGAACCGAATGTCGACATTGAGATCAGATGATGTCAACTTAAGGTTCCACTTCGTTGAATTGAAAAATTCAAGCGTCCTGATACACTACGAAATTATTCAAATCCAAATATCACCTTAGCAATCAAATCAACTGTTTCCCCTAGTGTTGACACTGGTGTCAACATTAGGACACTAAACTATTTCGTGAGACCTAATGATGACACCGAACATAACCATGGTTTTCTATTGAAATTTAGGGTATTAATGCTTTACGCATTCTTCCTTATGTTATTCATAGAGCAGACGATGTGAAATGGTAATTTTTACTCACAATATTTCGCTTAAAAAGTCTAAATTTGTTGACTTACCTCACTAAGATGCGGGACAAGGTTGGCGTCGCTGGAGTATCTGCTGCAGCTGTCATCGGCTTCAATATCAGCCAGATGATTTTTATAGGATGTTATAACTAGTGGAGGAGGCCGACCTCAATAACTACATTCTTATCAGCAGAATGAAGCTAATTTCGAGTAGCTGCAGTGGCACAATACCTTATTTTTACATTTTGAAATTGAAGTGTCAACATTTGGATCAGTGTCAACAATTGGTGCTTTTACCCTACTTGTTGGAAAGCTCTCAATTTATATCAAAACATCACGTTGTAAAATTCTTCCTCCTCTCACTCCGTATTCCATAAAAGGTGTAAAACCTATATATGTATTAAATTATGACGAGATGACGTCAATGAGATTAAGAGGCGTATTTATCTTTCCTCGAACTAGGTGCTATCTGTTAGGTATCCAGCGGCAAAAAGAAGTAGATAGAAAAACAAGCAGACAGTGCTCTTACGAAGTGAGTCACATGATAGCACATTTTCTTGTAAGGAGATCCCTGTGAAATAGACGCTTCCTGCGTTCAGTTGGAGACAAAATGGCTTTGGAGCTCACTCAGCTAATCGATGACCTGGCAATCGTCTTCAGCATTCTCCCTTGAGCCTCCCTCTCAAATTTCAGCTTCATGCGTTGAATAGTAGACAAAATGGTTTTGGAGCTCACTCAGCTGATCGATGACCTCTCATGCGTCAGCGGCTTCTCATACCTACATTTTATCCTTGTCATGTTACAGATTACATCCATATCAAGTTTCATCAAAATCGGACGTCGGGAAGTGGCATTTAAAACGATTTTAAGAGGACATACATACACATACATCAACGGAAAAAGTTAACACAATAGCCCAGTCTTCCGTTTTTAAAAGAAAATGCGCTGAAAAACTGCCTACTAACTAAGTAATTATTTATGACATGGTTACCGAAACCCATCCTGATCAGCTGAGAGAGCCAAATTCTCTCCGGTTCATCCTCGGAATTTCAAACTTGACTGGGAGTTTCTCTGGGACAAAAAAAGTCGAATTGAATGACGGACTCCACCCTGATCAGGTGAGTGAGCTGAATCCTCTTCTGTTCACCCTAGAAATTTAAATTTATCATGGAGCCTCTCTGTTTTATCCGGAGACGAATAAAATGTCAGGCTCCATTCTATCAGATGGATGAGCTAGATTCTGTCCAGTTCACTCTAGGAAGTTGAAATTTAATACGAAGTCTCTCTGGAATATCAAGAGACGAATGAATTACAGGCTTTTGAGCTGTTGTTAACTCTTATTTCGTTCGAAATTCGGATGGAATATGTTTCGTTAATGAGTTGTTAGTTAAAATGTATAACCTCGGAGAAAAGAAGTGAAAAGAAAGGAGTGCAAATGTAAGAAAATTGTATATATATATAAATGGTGTCTACGTAATAGCCGTGCGAAAATAAACGGCTACAAATTAGATACCTCCAAGGCCGACGTCAAACTCAAGGGTCAGCCGAAACTTTCCTCGCTGTTATCATCCCGGCAGATAGCGAGTTCTATCTCCGATCGGATTTCTCAATGGGGGTCCTTGACCAATGGTCTCTTATATCTTGAGCAATCGCTAGAAAACAAAGATAAGTTTAGAGAATGATTTGAGAGGAATTGCAATCAATTCCAGTCATGCAGCATGATCGTATGAGCGACGTTTCGTAAATTATCGTCCAATAGTATGTTAAATTCTTAGCAAATTTTAGTAGAAAATGCTATGATGTTGCAATTGCTTAAAAAGTTTTAAAATGAAGTTTTGAATGAGTTCGTTAACCAACATTTTTTGATCACATTAAATTGGTCGAATTTCAAAAGTATACTAAAAAACCACAAAAAATGGCAAAAAACAGCGGAAAATTGTTATGTTGATACATATATATTAGCAGAATATTACTCAAATTAAGCTTAAAAACAACAAACTAGAACAATGTACAATTTAATCAAAAAATTGTAAAGAAAAATTTTCTTACATTTTATGTAGGTACCTACTTATATTTGCTAAAAAATCAAAAACCTGTCTAAAAAAGCTAAAATTTTTCAAATCTGTTTTGAATCTCAGATGATTATTTTTGGAACGAATTTTGGTGCCGTTGCACTCAAGGTGCTCACATTTCAAAGCACTGCATAATATAATATGATAATCCACGAAAATTCGCTCATACAGTCGTGCTGCACGACTGGAACGTTTTTTAAATTTGAGCTCTGATTAAAAAGAAATATTTCACTTCCAATTTTATGGCAAAATACTCGTTCTAAATAATATTCTGTGACTAAAGGAATGGATTTTTTTTGTTTTGTTTTGTTTGTTTGTGTTTTTTTGCAGTTTTTATATTTTTTGGCAAATATTGATGAAATTTAAGTATATTTTTTAGTGCTGAAAAACCTCACAACTGTTACAATTATTGGGTTCAAGAAATCTGAACACTTGCTGTTGAGTTGAGAATTATTGGTTTTAGCGTGACAATATTTTGTAATTTTATACAAACTTTTCTTTAGCTTTGTACCGTTCAACGTTGTAATGAAACACATTCATGGTTATGTTGAACATTAGGTAGGTAATTTTCCATTGCCAAGACATTGCAACGGTGGTGTTGAGTCCGTGTCGTGCTGTCGTCCATCGTCGCCCTTTTGTGAGTAGAAGAGCAGTAGAAACCGAACTTCATGTTAAATCCGAACTGAAGTGTTTTTTTGTTTATTTTAAGTGTTTGAGTTTAGCTCCGTCAAGAAACGGGCATGGAAGATAACGTCTTTCTTCTTTTAAAAACATATGGCAGCAAGGTAAGGAATACAATTTTAATTAATAGGGATAAGTTTGTGTTCATCAGTTTATTTAACACGTTACGATAGGAACCTACTGTATTAGTCTCTCGTTTACCGCTTTTGATAACGGTAACAATACATAATCAATAGCCATAATACATCATTAACCTACCTACTGTTTCGAAGAAGAAAGAAACGAATCGTGTTTTCTCAACTGATTGCAACCAGTGTTTTTCGATTGAAGTGTGAAACCTTCTGTTTCACATTTACCAGTAATAAACAAAAAATGTTTAAACAAGGTAATATGCTATTTGTATTTTTATCTTTAATCAAAAATGTACTTTGTTCACTTAATTTCATCGTAAGTGTTTATTAAATGGTTGTTTACTTCTAAAGTAAATTGAAAAAATAAAGAGTGTATTATTATTCAATCCTGTACTTGCAATATAAAAGTATAATTAATAAATAATATCACGAGGGCTGAAGTTCTCCAGCGTTATATGTTTCATTCCCTGCCTTTTTCTATATAATTTTGCCTAAAAATTACTTACCTATAATCATTTTATTTTTTGTTAATTTTATTTTTCATTTTTTTATTTATTTTTTGTGTGTACATGGATGTTTGGTAACCAAGCTAAAAGTTGTGCATATAAAAATTATGTTTTTCATGTTGATTTTTACATACCTGATATAAAGTGTGTGTCTTTATATAACCTCTAAAACTGCTAGTTTTTCAAGGTCATTTTTCAAAAAATTCCCCGGGGAGGGGGGGGGGGGGTACTCCCGGTAGAGGACCGCCCCCACCCACGAAATTCGATTAATCCGACACTGGTTCATAGTTGTGATGAAATTAAGGTAATTTTCCATTGCCTTGAACCAGCCCCCCCCCCCCCCCCCCACTCTCCCCGAATACTTTATCAAAGACTGTTCAACTAGGGAAATATCAATACATAAAAACCCTTCAAAAGGGGTTTCAACGGGCGAAATCCAGAATCTACACCGGTGGAATGATAGGGGGTTTTTCGCCTTCCCGCCGGTCGGCCCATCCGTGAATGGAGAACAAAAGAGGTCGGTAGGGTTTTTTCTTCCCTTCGTCCTCCTCTCCAGGGTCCCTCCAGCAATTATCGTGGTAAAAAGTCGGAAGAAACTCCTTAGGGCGGTTCGGTTTGCAGGGTCCCTCCCTACCTCAAGGGCAAATTATGGCGGTTTTTTTCCGGGACCTAATATATCAGACCTGGGATATTTCCACTCAAGAGTCGAGAGCGTTGGTAATGGATGGTTATGAGGATTCAGCCCTATACCTCGGCCGAAGTCTCGAAGAAATGATCGTGTCCTGATTCTTCAGCGGTAATAGAAAGCGTTTCTGGAAGCATGTAACTGGTACGGTTCTACGACTACTTACTACTCAACTACATCGACAGCATCTCAAGATTTCCCCCTGCGATGTGGGCTTCCAGTGAAATTATAACGGAACGAATCAACAACAGCTGCGAATCGTTCCACTCAAAGTTTAATAGTATGTTCACGACACCAGCACCTAATATTTTTGTTTTCATAGACGTTTTGCTGGGGATTCAGATTGAATTGTATACCATCCTCAGCAGTAAGCACATGGCACCTCCTCCAAAAAACCGTAAATTCCTCAGACGCAAAAAAAAAACGTGTTGAAAAATCTGTTGAGGAATATCGACATGGGCGGATTTCACGCTTTCATTTTTTGAAGGCATTCCGTCGACACAACGGTACAAAATAGAATATTTTTACCATTGTTGTTATTTTGACGACTTTTATGACTATTATATTATGTCCTGGTAATGTTTAAATTGAGGCCGAATGTTCAAATATATACGTATTGCACTTTTTCGCGATTATAGTATAACCATCCTAAACGACCGGTGCAGTTGATATGTAGGGGGGCTCTGGTGCAGTCAATCACCGGTGCAGTTGATGTGGGTAGCGGTGCAGTTGATGATATACCCCATGTGTATTTCCTTTACCTATAGTCGATGGGATGGCACACGATTATATCTTATCTTATATCTATCTCTATCTATACTATATTATGGGCGGGTTTCACCATCTAAGAGCTAAAATGAGGGATAACAAACTTTTGGAGTTAAGAGAATTAAGCTATTTCCGTGAGTTAATTACATGCACCAATTGGGAATGAGTCAATGAAGCCCAAAAACAAGTTGCGCTTTCCCTTACTAAATTTGATCGTATTTGTTAATACTTACTCGTGCCTTTCGTTTATGGATTTATAACAGCTTTTGGGGATCTTACAACCAGTCATTCAGAATGACAGGAAAAGTAATGCGATACGAATTGTGCGATAGGTATTGCACTTAATACCTGGATAAAGCAGGGAATAAAATCCGGGAGCTAACATGGTCGCAAACCCAGGGCTCATGATTATCTCGGAGCGGAGTGGACTAGCTCGAGGTGGTGAAACCCGCCCTATAAGAATGAAACTGCTGAGTGGGGGGAGTCTAGTAGTGATGGAATCTTCTTAGATTTCTCGGGAATAGTGTATAAGCAATTTTAAAATTTTCTAATCCCACCCGAACCATAGGCTGTAGGGAGGGAGGGGGGGTGGGACCCCGTTTTTAATGCGCGTTTTTCCCAAGCGCCCGATTTTTTATCCCCTGCCACATTAAAATTAGATCGAGAGCACTTCGTATGTCAGCGACAAAGTTACGTTTCAGGACCCGTAGAATACGATGGTGCCGTCAAATTTGCTGAAAGATGCTGTCTTCCCGGAGAAATCAGCGAATCAATGCGGGAAATGACGAAAAAAATTGTTCGCCGCTATGGTTTTTCCACATTAGACCGAGTAAATTTCGACGTTTTTTGCTCGGGTTGGTCTTAAAATGTTTGTTAAAGTTCCGATTTGGTCCCATGCGAGTTTCGAGACATGAAATTCTTTTTTCCGATTGTAGTGGACGAAAATGTAGACGAAAACGTTGGTTTTTTAGCTACCGCGCTTCTGTATTCTGTCGAAACGTAGTTACTCTGAACTGTGCCTTCCTAACCTCTTTATCTTGAGAGCTCTCCCGTCTGCTCTTCTACCCAGGTAAAATAATGGCCTATCTTTATTGAACCTAATAAACTTTTCGTGGTTCTATGCAGTTTTGTAAGATTTAATTTGTTTGTAAGTAATTTCCAACAGAAAAAAAGTCTGTCAAGTTGGATGGGCAGTATAACTTCCTCACGTATTGTAACATGGATTTATTAGTAGAAGAACAAACATTTAACATCCGACAGTTCTGTTAGTAATGTTGGGCGGGCAGTATAGCTTCCTTACGTATTTTAACATGGACGTATAGAATTAGTTGAAGTTTTATTGGTTCCAAATACTCTTTATTTGGTAGCCCTTCTACGCAGATAAAATAGTGGCCTATCTTCAATAAACCTGACAAACTTTTAGTGGTTCCACATAGCTTTATAAGATTTAATTTGTTTGGAGTTTGTCTACTGCCTACTGAAAAAAACCTCTGCCAAGTTGGCTGGGCAGTATAACTTCCTCACATATTGTAAATTCCCACATATAACCTTTATAAGCAAATAAAATAATGGACTTTAGAAAAATAGGCGGGGAAAACAAATACGTACAAACATTTAACAACCGACAGTTCTATTAGTGCTGAAATGTTCTTAAACCAAAGTTTTCGTGGTTCCACATATGGTGCCGCGTTTGATAGTCATTTCCAACTGAAAAAACCGTCTGCCAAGGGTGGGGTGTACAACTTCCTCACATATTGTAACATGGGCTGTAGGCCTCGACGATATCCCGCTATATCCCATCGTTTCTATACATCCCACACCAAGCGAGCGAAGCGAGCAACCTTCCCTACACACGTCGGATTCCAACGAGGTTTTTCCTACGGACTCGGAATGGACTATATCCCGTCGCATATATGCATTCCCCGAGCGAGACAACCCACCTCAAACGAGCTAAGCGAGCAGCATCCCCATACACACGTTAAACCTATCCTTAGTGATCTGCAGTTTCCAATCATTCTACAAGTCATACTCGACAGTAAAAGACCATCGCATTTATACAGCCACACTAAGCGAGCGGTGGCTACGAAAATTCGCTAAAAGTTATATATCACCCCTTCAATTTCACCCTCTTCTGTTATTCGATTTATTGATGGCAATATGTCGGAACTATCCCCGGCCTTTATGCGATTTTTGATCCAGTTTTCATAAATCTTAGTTCAGTTTGCAAATTCATTTTTTATTCAAATTTAGAAATTTGCGTATCTTTTTCTTGGTCGATAACAAAAGTACCTACAGCAATAAATCAGAATTACTACAAATAAGCTCAGTAGTTCATCAATAATATTAATGAAATCTGTAATGAGCTAAAATGTCAAAAACCTTTTTGGCTGGAGTAGGGATGATTCCTAATAATTTTATAAAAAGGACCCGTGTTGGATGCAACCTGGCCCACGAGCCGAGGTCAGCGAGGAAATGTTGGTTAATTCTTCATTCGTAATAATACGGTTTCGAAAACATAAGACTCCCATGGGCGATATTTCCTCCTCACGTGATGGTGCTCGGGGTGCATTATTTCTCGAATTAGTTTGTTCAGACCTCATTCATCCCCCTGTGCTTTCTCAATTACTGAAGAAACTACTAGCTTTTGTATGCAAGCAACGAAGAGTTTGTTTTCCATTTTACCGATTCGTGAAGGTTATTCCATCACCGCGACAAAGTTTGCCCGTTCGCATTCGGGTCATTTATAATAGTTTGAAAATACCTTTAGAATTGTGAATTAATATGACAACCACGGTCGAAGGTCTCTCAAAAATACTCATTTCATACATTAAAAAGTTCTAGTCATTCAGCATGATCGCATGAGCGAATTTTTGTAAGTTATCGCATTATATTATGTTAAATTGTTTTGAATTAAAACTTTAAGAGTAATTAAAAAGATATTTTAGATTTTTCAGTGAACATTAAATTTCATTAATATTAAATACGTTTTCAGCATAATTTTGTCCGAAAATTGATGTGGCAAAAAACGTATTTTATTTAGTGATCTGCTGTTTAAAAAGATATTTTGAATTTTTAGCTATTTTGCAGCTTTTGTCAATTTTTATAAGATTATTTTAATTAAATTTAGGCACATTTTTCAGAATAATCTTGTACATATATATTTTTGAATGTTCTACTTTATAGTTAGTAAACTTTATTTGAAGAATATTCTGCTAAAAATACAAGTTAACAATTTTTAGTGGTTTTTTAGCCATTTCCAGTGATTTGTTCAGCACATTTTTTGAAATTTTACCAATTTAATGTGCCCGAAAAGTGCTGGCCAACAAGCTGATCCTTTCATTTGGAAAGCTTGACTTTATGGCGCAAGAACGGGATTTTTACCTCAATCTTAAAGAGAGTTATCGTCATATATATATATATATATATTTATATATATATATATATATATATATACTTTGGCACAGATGTGCGGAGGAAAATAGCACATATATAAAAATAAATTAAAAGGAAAAACTCACGTTATAATATTTCGGCTTTTGCCTTTATCAAATAGTAGAGTAGAAGTATGAAGATAACCCTCCTGTTAGGTTACTCAAGCGGCGGCGGTGGTGGTGATTGCCATTTCTAGATTGCGGGGGTGTTTGTTGTACGGCTGTGAAGTAGAATTGAAGAGGTGAAGAGATGAATAGTGTGATTTTTGTAGGATTATGAAATGTGTGAGATGAAAATATAAATGATTCAATGTAAGCGAGGTTGGTGGTGATATAAGGGGAAGTGATGTGATATCAATGTAGACTAGGTGGGTGGATCAGTAAAATATTGGATTTTAGTCAAAATTTAGTTAAAATAGATAGAAATTATGTGTTAGATATGGATAGAAATGTTGGATTTAAAATGTGTTTTTATTAAATGTTTTTATTATATGTTTATATGTTTATTATATTATATTATATGTTTATTATATGTATATTATATGTTTATTATATGTATATTATATGTGTATTATATGTATATTATATTATATGTTTATTATATGTTATATTATATGTATTATTGTGTGTTTATTATATGTTTTTATTTTATTTTATTTTAAAGTGTTTGGATTTAAAATTTAAAATGTTGGAAACATCAAAGAAATTTAGCAAAACTTTTTATTTAAAAGTTTGCCGAGCCATTGCAATTGCTTCATTTTCTACGAAAAGTTGCTAAAAAAAAAGTCCAGTCATGCAGCATGACCCCATGAGCGAATTTTTGAAAAAATCTTCGCCATTTCAGTCGCTATTGATCGTGTTGAGAAATTTTAGTTTATGATTTTGATAGACAAACATGGAATCAAATTATTAAAAATAATTGGGAGGTACTCATACTTTATTATTATTAAACTAATCTTTAAGCCACAGTCAGTATTAAAGCTACATCAAGTCCTAAAACAGTTGAGCGTAAAACATTTAAGAGAGCCGCCGAGAGAATCGGAGGACGGAATATTTCACAGAGTAAACTCATCAGTTGTGATTACATTTTTATTTTAACAAGCACCTACTACCTACGTTTTAAACAGCATGGTTCTAGGATTGGTTATACAGGGATACTTCCATAAGAGTAGTTCAATCTGAATTTGGACAATGTTTCATGCAAATATTACCGATTTTTACATGCAGATCTCCAACTCCGTTATAACCGAGTTTTACACTTAAAATCGCAAATGTTTAGTTTGTTTGTTACGATTAAATGTATGTGTGTTATGGGGTAAAACTAGTTAATTAAAGTGTAAAACGTCGATTATAACGTAGTTGAGAGATCTGCAAGAGTTTCCATTCGATCCAGCGAGAAAAAATACATAGAAACCGATCCCATACTCGTTGGTTCATGGGGGGTCATTTTTCGAAAAAACCAACAATTTCATTGAAAAACCCACATTTTTTAACATTAAAATATCATTTTCTCCCCTAAATAACAAAATAAAAGTAAAATTGATAATACCGTTGGAAAGCATATTAGATGAAGCAGTTTTCATGAGATTTGCCAGTTTCCAGGATTCTTTTTAAAAGAGTAGTAAAGTTTTAAAGATTTTCAGAAATATTCTTTTTTCAAAATCGTCAATGTTTGAGCTGATGTGAGGGCCTTTGGATGGTACTTTTTAAGAACCCAAGTACACTATTCTTATAGTAAATTTAATGCTGATTCCGAAAATGTGGTCAAAAATTAAAACTAAATGAAGTAAAGTGGAGAAATTTGAGTTTAAAAGGAAAAAAACACGGTTTTCCTGAAAAAACCTTTAAAAAATCATATCTCGAGAACGGATTGAGATAAAAATATGCAGTTGGCGGCATTTTACTCCATTTTTGATGTAGTTTTACCCAAATTTTTTTTTGCATTTGCGAGAGACTCACCCTGTATACATACATACATATATACATACATACATACATACATTAAAAAATGCGTTAAACTTCAGAATATGATTCGGAATAGCCTGAAACGGATTTCTGCATTAAAATTTTTCAAAAATTCACATTCTACAAATTTTGAGGCGAAAGCAATAGCTTAATTTTCTTCAAAAATTCGCTAACATATTTATTAAGTATTAGATACTTATATAAAACCTCGCGGTTCAGTGAGAAATTGAAGAAGTGAGTCCGACCTTGAGCGTATGTGAATAGAACCAAGTTCAAGGTGATTGCCGAGCCGCGGAACAGCTTTTAGTTGCAGCGACATCCCGAGCCCCAACAATGGAGTAGGTAGGTACGTTTAATTTAGCCGTTACCTGACCCCAAATTCTTCTTTTACCCTCAAATTTTATTCCTACCTACATATAAAACGGTTACAGAGACATAAACTATCGTCCCCTTAAACGTGAAAGTGACCATCTGCGTTTCAATGATTTTTCACAATGGCCGCTTAAATTTTGTCACCATTTATGCTCCTCAAAAATACATGATTCGCAGCTGTTTTGCGATTGATATTGTATTTTTTCACCATTGTGGACCGCAGAAACCCTATTTTTATTAAATCAAGCGTTAAATTTTAATGTATTCATAGAAAAAGTGTATTTTTCGGACAAAATAATAGATGGTCAGTTTTTCTTGAAAATAAAAAGTATGAAATTGCAGTTGTTCATTCACTAAATTTGTGAATTTTTGTGGACTATTGAGAAAATAGTCATAAATATGGAATTCCCTTCTCAAAAAGAGCATATAAAATTAATAATATTACCATTGTGAACGTGATTGTTGCCGTATATTACAAAGTTTTAGTGAACTGAGTAACGGTCCGTTGTGTTCATAAAAGGACTGATAAAAGTCCATAGTCCTGATTAAAGCCTTCTGTGAGAATAGCCTCCAAAGGAGAAATAGCTGATCCGGAAGTACCACCCCACACTAAAGTACCATACTGAAACAAGGATTGGCCCAAACAAAAACACCCACTTTAATATACCTAATTTTACTCACATAGTTTCTTTGCGTTGCGAATACGAAAATTAGTTTTCTCATTATGCTTGCAAGCAGTTCCTCATGAATATCCCATTTGAAATATTGATATATATAAAAGCCAAGGTATTTAATAACATTAGTTAGTAACATTAGTTAGTACTAGTAATTTCAAATGTTCAACTCATTCATTACCCCAGCGTTACGTTAACCCGTCAACCCTTCCAATTTTAATCCCGCTGAATGGGGATTGTGGAAAGTAGGTTTCAATGCAGAAGAACTACAGAGATTACAGACAGCGGTATTACATTTCTTCATTTAGGTTTCAGACAGGTTCAAATGAAGAACGTCATTTTCTTTAATCCACCGCCAGGGATTTCTGTAGTATTGGATTCTGCGGGTCAAGACGAGGTTTTTGGAAGCAAAAAAGACGCCGATCCGCAGCAAACACATTTACCGCAAATCTGCTAGCCGGGCCCTTCAAGGAGGGACAAAAAGCGGAATTATCATGTTGTTTGTCTTTTGAATTTGTGGGCTGTCCGGTACCTCAGGTAATGAAATACAGTTTCTAGTTTCTACTATTCACCGCTAGCTAGATTTATAGTTCGGATATCAAAATATAAAGGCGAATTTCAAGTATTCAGACATCGGACAGACAATTTCCATTCATGCAGTATGATCGTATGAGCGAATTTTTGTATATTAGAGTATTACTATATTATGTTACATTGTTTTTGAATTTGAGCACTTTCAAGGCAAAACATTCTTAACTACCATGGCAAATAAACTCGTACTAAATAATATTCCACGATTCATGACATACATTTAGTTTTTAGCACTTTTTTAGATTTTCAATCGATTTTAACACAGAATGTGTTTTAGCCATGGACTAACTAGCCGAAAATGGAACGCGGGATGGTAACGAAATGTGTGACGGTGATGATTTTCACGTACAACCGAGCCGTTGGTAGGGAAATGGAACTTCCGCAATTTTAATCGCACAGAAATCGTTCACCATTCGTTGGAAAGCTCCTGATTTATCCAACCATATTATGTTAACTACTGCGAAGTGCGTGGCCATCAACCTGAGTTATGAGCATGGTTATTTGAATCAATTGTTTACACACAGATGATCATTCTCAATAATTGATATTGTCAACATGATTGCAACCGCTTGTAAATTTTCTTATGATTTTCACGTACAACCACACAGAGCCGTTGGTAGGGAAATGGAACTTCCGCAATTTTAATCGCACAGAAATCGTTCACCATTCGTTGGAAAGCTCCTGATTTATCCAACCATATTATGTTAACTACTGCGAAGTGCGTGGCCATCAACCTGAGTTATGAGCATGGTTATTTGAATCAATTGTTTACACACAGATGATCATTCTCAATAATTGATATTGTCAACATGATTGCAACCGCTTGTAAATTTTCTTATGATTTTCACGTACAACCGAGCCGTTGGTAGGGAAATGGAACTTCCGCAATTTTAATCGCACAGAAATCGTTCACCATTCGTTGGAAAGCTCCTGATTTATCCAACCATATTATGTTAACAACTGTGAAGTGCGTGGCCATCAACCTGAGTTATGAGCATGAATAGTAAATGAATAGTAAACAATGACGCTTGTTTGGTTGTCACTTGGTTGCGCGACAACGCAAACACATTCTGTGTTTCAATAATTTCGTCCGAAGTATGTAAATAGAGGTAACCGGGGGTCCAGGGGGCTTGCCCCCTGGCGAGGCGCGGAGCGCCGAGTTTTAGCAAATATTAATGAAATTCAAGTACAGTTATCTATTGAGTAAAATTTTGCTGAAAATATAAATTTAACGATTTTAAGCCTTTTTAAGAACATTTTTTCAAATTTTACCAATTTAATGTGCTCAAAAAGTATTCAGGAATTAATATTAGGAGTAAGATACGAAACTAAGTTCATTGCTGTCCAACCTTTTAAGCTGAAATTTGAAATGGAGGCCTCATGGAACATCTCAAAAGTAATTACAGTGTCTTAGGCCCCCTAGATTGGGTAGTGAACTCCGGAGTTAATTATATTGCTATTCAACCTATGGTGCCAAAATTTGAAACAGAGAACCCTTGGGACGTTTAGAAACGGTTCATTAATCCTTGAGCCCCCCAAATCAGCTGAGTGCGATCCCAGCATGTTCCCGTTCCAACAGCTTAGCCGAGGTTCAAGGTGAAAGCACAAGCGATTCTGGGCCTCCCCAGCGGTGTCAATTCCGGTTTTTTTAGGGGGGGGGGGGGGGGGGGTACTTACCTCTAAACGAAGTATAACTTATATTTGGAAAAAAAGTGCAATTCAAAAGTGGAAACTTATTAAGAATGCTGTCACAATAGTATTTTCGCTTCCGTGTCTTTTTGAAGGTTGCGGAAACATTGTTCAAGCTATCGGTAGATGAAAAATTTGTTGTCTCTAAAATCAAAAATTTACTCGCATTTTACGCTTTAGATCTTTCTGAACAACAGTCGTTCCATGTCTGTCTGACTGTGTGTCTTTATCTCGGTCGTGTGTCCGCAAATCATTGTAACAAGCGTAATTTCTACATTCTTCCCCAATTTCGATGAAATTTCCAGAGAATATGCGAGTTCTATGTTGATAATCCCCTATCAGTTTCATTGTTCTCAAATCAATACTTCACTATGCGCATGCGCAATTGTAAATTCCATCGAGCATTATTTTCTCACGGTCTTGTCGTCTGATCTCTCTCAAATTCGGAGGGCAGTTTGGGGAAGACAAATCGAGCATTCCTTATCAATTTCAACATGGTCGAATCATTAGTAGCTCCTCCGCATGCGCAAATGTGTAGCCTTTAGCTTTTTAGCTTTCTTTTAGCTTGCTTCTTCTTTTTTTTTTTTTTTTTTTTTTATAGACGCTTAATTAGGCAATACAAACGTCACATAAATGAAAACACACAATCAAAAATAAATAAACCAAAAGAAAACTTGCATAGTGGTAACTACAACTAGCACATGTCACGTCTACAAAACTATTCACTGCATATAGTTCGGCTTGAACTATATGAACAACAAACAAAAAAGTCCAGTCATGCAGCATGACCCCATGAGCGAATTTTTGAAGAAATCTTCGACATTTCAGTCGCTATTCATCGTGTAGAGATATTTTAGTTTATGATTTTGATAGAGAAACATGGAATCAAATTATTAAAAATAATTGGGAGGTACTCATACTTTATTATTATTAAACTAATCTTTAAGCCACAGTCAGTATTAAAGCTACATCAAGTCCTAAAACAGTTGAGCGTAAAACATTTAAGAGAGCCGCCGAGAGAATCGGAGGACGGAATATTTCACAGAGTGAACTCATCAGTTGTGATTACATTTTTATTTTAACAAGCACCTACTACCTACGTTTTAAACAGCATGGTTCTAGGATTGTTTATACAGGGATACTTCCATAAGAGTAGTTCAATCTGAATTTGGACAATGTTTCATGCAAATATTACCGATTTTTACAACTAGCGAACGGCATTATTTCGATTTTTGACTGATTTTTCAACTTTGAAATTTTTGAAAACTTGATACATATTCTTATAGGAAATTTTACGCTGATTCAGAATATACCACATGTTAGTATGCTGAAAAAATTATTTCGCACAACAAATCGCAAAAAACAGGCTATTTTGACATTTTTGACTACATTTTTGAAAATTTCAACCCGAAGATGTAATCCAATCATGCTGGCCAACGAACTTGAACTTTCGTTTTGTGTCCTTAACATTTTAAAATTTGTTTGAAGTTTCTAGCACAATTCTACGGACAGTTATCGTCTGGAATGACACATACATACATATATACATACATACACACATATATACATACATACATACATTAAAAAATGCGTTAAACTTCAGAATATGATTCAGAATAGCCTGAAACGGATTTCTGCATAAATGTTTTTCAAAAATTCACATTCTACAAATTTTTAGGCGAGAGCAATAGCTTAATTTTCTTCAAAAATTCGCTAATGAATATAACTTTCATGAATCATGAATACCAACAAGAAATGAATGTCATTGTTATAGGTGTGTAAGGTTACTTTGCGATAGGGAGGAATATATGAGATAGGTTCGTTCGGGGTAAAGCGTCTTATGTTGAGGTGAAATGAATTTGTCTTATAGGAGATGAGGCGCCTCATCTCCCCGCACATGTGCAGTAGTGTTTTCTTTTGACGATAGCGCGCCTCATCTCTATCTCCCTATCGCTTTAGGAACTCTCTATTACCTAGTAATCCGATCCCCTATTTTTGAGATCTAAATGTTTCAGAAGAAACATTGTGCCCAAGGAGTCCAGAAGGAATCCTGTTTATCCCTTTTAATATGAATAATTTCATTGGTCATTTAGGACGTATAAATTTTCAATTTTTCCCCTTTTTCACTCTTTAATTATTCACCTATTTTATGATGATTCCAGGCGCCTCTGCCTTCACTTTACTTCTAGTATTATTATTAATATACATTTCCTTGGGTGACATTCCAAATTCTATAATCAAGGACCGTATTTCCCATTTCTATATTACAGGGCATAAATTCCCACTATTCAAAGTCCCCAAAGATGGCAAATTACTTATATTTCTTACATAGTGTTTCTACTATGTTGTAAGTCTCCACAGTTGAGAAAGTTATCCTTCCCGATTGTTCCAATCCAGTGGCGGCCGGTGGTCTGCAAAAGGAGTGGGGCACAAAAATATTTACCTATTTGACAGTCAAGAAGAGCATTGAGGTTTTTCTTCCATTTGTTTTGTTTTCAGTGTGAATTAACTTTGACCTAAACCAGGGGTGGCCACAGGGGGGGGGGGGGGAAGGGGGTCACGACGCAAACTGCGTCGTTAAAATTTGGGGGGGGGGGGGGGGGGTTAGAAAAATGAGTATATTTTTATGAACAAGTAATAAGATTTATACTAACAATTTGCTAGCGTCAGCTGTTTTCAATTCGAATTACTTTATTGGATAATATGTTGTAGAAACAGGTATTGTGCGCATGCGTTGTGAGTGCCATAATGACAGCGGTTACTGTAGATAATTGAAATTCTACATATACTTATTGTACTTGTTTTACTGTCAATTAAAAATTAATTACTTACATTTGTAAAACAAGAAATACAACATTCTTTATCACATCAGTGTATCATTTACATTACCTATTTAATAAATATTTTAGTTGGAGGGGGGGTCGGGAGTTGGGGGGGGGGGGGGGGGGGGGTGGGCACCCCTGCCTAAACACATGATACATAAATCCCACTTGGGTCATGTCATGCCTTGGGCAACTGTTATGAAAGAATATGGCTACTAAATAATAATCAATCATTATCATTAAATATTATTGATAAATTAAATATAAATTAATTAGATAAATAAATTAAATTAAAAATACTATCTTATAGGTACCACCTACTTACTAAGTATCTAAAAATTTTAGAATGGACTGAACTACTTAGGAGAAATAATTCTGAAGGAATATTAAGGAACTCGAATTAAATTATGATGAAATGATAGAATGTGACGTCAGACGTCAATTAAAAATCGGATATTTCAAAAGGTTATAGAAATGTTGTCTAACCCCACAACCACCACTCACTTATGTATAACCTTTTTCTTTAATGCAACATATCCAGAATGATCAATATTCTACTGAAAATATTGATTTGAGTTGTTTTCGTTGCAATTTATATTTTGATATGTGAGCTAGTAAGTGAAATGTTCAGATTAATAAATTAACTACACAGACCGCTGATCTACACACCCTAATATTCAAGACACGAACGCTCAAGATTAGTAGGTACATTGGAGTGATAAACTGTAATTACAGACCAGATCACTAACGTTTCGTTCTGAAAAGCAGTTCTTAGCAAGCTTTTATCAATTGGCAATACAATCTATGTAGCATGGATTAATATGCTCCTACCTAGAAAACTCATAGATCAGATCGATGGACAGACAAAAGCCAGTAACCAGGGCTTGCCAACGGGGAGGCGACTGCTATAAGCCCCACCCCTGTCCGCCCCTCCACCCGACCATGCAGACAGGCATTGATGCAGAATGCACATAGATCCGTGTAACAATCTAAAGAGAGAGAGAGAGAGAGAGAGAGAGAGAGAGAGAGAGAGAGAGAGAGAGAGAGAGAGACAACAAAGCAGTGAACACCAGTGCACAGATAAAGGATCAAATTGGAAAACATTATTCAATAGAAGAGTTTCCTTGAGGGGCCCAACATATACGTAAACGTTGCTTGGTGATAGGCTAGGGCTATATGGAAAGTGTTCAAAGGCAGTACAATGCAGTTCAGCCAATTTTTGGGCAGTTAGGGAAAAGCCGCTTGAATGAGCTGGCGGCATTTTGAGCAATAGGCTGAAGAAGGTCACAGTAGTATGGAGCATTTATTGTGCAACGATTTTCAATTGGACAGCAAAACTTGAGAATTCCACGAAAAAGCATTTCTCTTCTCTACATTTTTCTTCAATATGTAAATTACTGTATAGCATACTGCTATACTTTATAAGCAAAATCAATACGCCTGTCTTTCAGACTTGCAAACCTTTCAATCACTTTTGTATTGAAATTTTCAAGATTGTGAATCATATCCTTCTCAATGGAAAGCATCATAAGAGCATTCAATCTATCCTGAGTCATTGTAGACCGAGCATATGTTTTTACTCTCTTGAGAGTGGAGAAACATCTTTCTGCTTCAGCAGAGCTGATGGGCATTGTGACAAGTACAGTAAGTATTTTAACTGATTCAGAATAAGTGGCCAACAAATTATTATTGTCCAAAAATTTCAAAAACGGTAAAGCTCCAGTGAATATTTTGAAATCGTCCCTTTTGTAAATAGTAATAAGTTCCGTTTTAAGTTTTCTTCCTTCAAGGAAGGGATACGCAAGAATGGTCGCATAAAAATCCTCAATTGGAAATACTTTGGAATAAGAGGGAAATTCACTGAAGCTGAAAAGTCTGGAAGACGATAAATGGCCAGTGAAGCAATACCTAGTTCTGGCTTGGTTAATAATTATATCACATACTTCAACAGCTATGCATAACCGATCAGTAATGATGTTTTCTACTCGTCTTTTCTTTGGCATTTCAATAGCTACATCTAGGGGAGTCACCAACTCTCTGTGAGAAGAAATTTGTTCTGAATATTGATCTCTAATTTTTTTTATTGCTAAATTGAAATCCTCAATATTTTTTCGGGCAAGAACTGGGTCACAGTTTACTGTTTGCATTTGGTTATATATAAAGTGTCTACATGTGGCATCAACGTATGAAAAGTCGTTAACCAATAACAAAAAGTTTCATCCTGTAATTTTGACAAAAGTCCCTCAGCTTCTCTAACTGTTGTACCCTCAAAATCACTCGACTCACAGATGTTCTGAAAACATTCTATTAGTATATCCTTATACTCAAAAACAGTTTGTACAAGCCGGGAGTTGAAATTCCACCTTGTACCAGATGGGCGTGGTATTCTACGACTGTTGACTATTGAGTCTAAAACTTTATTCCTTTGTGGGGAGCGAGAGAAAAAACTAGAGAACCCTGTCAAATTTAGAAAAAACCGACGAACTACAGGGACACTAGAGGCAGCCTGTAGCATAATCAAATTTAATTGATGAGCATAACAGTGAACGAAACTAGCATTTGGATAGCTTTCTCGAACTCTTTTCTGTACCCCACTATTGCACCCACTCATAACAGCAGCCCCATCATATGTCTGGCACACTAACTTTGACTTATCATTGCCGATAACGTCATTCAATTCATTGATAATAATTGAAGACAACGTTTCAGAGTTACAAGCAGGAGGGTTGTGAATAGCAAAAAAGCGTTCTTTCACTTGATTGTCAATAAAATATCTATAAATTATAGTGAATTGAATTTTGCAAGAACAATCTGTTGTCTCATCTGCTTCAACGGATAGATATTTAGCCCTAGCAATTTCTAGTTTTATAGCATCTTGACACACATGAAATATACAGTCAAGTAGCTCATTTTGTATGATTTTGGAGGTGCCTTTGAACACTGTAGCATTTTCCAAATGTGACCTCAAAATGTCGTCAGTTTTGGCTGATTTTGTTACTAAGCCCAGAAAAATTCCTCGGTTCAATGAACTATCTCTCTCGTCGTGGCCTCTTAATCCAATTTCATAAAGACCACAAAACTTGATGCAATCTATAATTTCAGAAAGTATATATCGATTTCTGTCAACTTGCTCATTGTGTTTCTTGATAGCAAGTTGATGAGCAGAATCTAGCTGTGTAGCTATGTTAGCTCGACCAATCAAAGCTAATTCTGTAATGTTATTGAGATGTTTTTTTTATTAGATTCGTGAGATTTAATCCGATCTGTCAGATGTTTCAAATCTGACACACCATTCTGAGTCCATAACCCATCCCCACCTAATATTAAGCAAGGAAAACAAAACAGAGCATTCTTTCTAGGGCACCCAGTGATCCATTCGTATTTGCTATAAATTTCAGGGTTGAATTTACGAGTTCCCTTCCCATTTTTAGCAACTTGTGTTAATTTCAAGTGAGGGGTGTCTCTCCCCAAACTTTTAATAAACACCCTCTCTTCATAATTACGATCTGTAGAGGATTTTGATTGTAAATTCGCCACAGTGTTTGACTCGGGTGGAAACATTGCTATCAAGTTCCAATAATGTAAGTAAAAATAAAGTTAATATAGGTATATGTACAAACGACAATGTGGAATAAAATGTAAGGAAACTAATCTTAAGTAGAAACTTAAGTAAGCAACAATTAAGTTAATATATACGTACAAACGATAATGTGGAATAAAATTTGAAGGCAACTTATCTTGTTCCAAATTGTCCTTTTTCCATCAAGATCGAGCGCCAGGTGTTGTTGAGTATTAAAATCTACCTATCTTTATTCAAAGGCAAGACGTGAATAATATAGGAACTGGGAATGAATTAGTGAAATATGAACACATTTCTACAATTAAAACAGCAGAATAAGTAAATAAGTAGGATCCTAGGTTTTAGAATACGAAAGTAAGGCTAAACTATGATCTTACTTCCTACACTTTGGAAGGTTGTTGTAGTTTTCCACAGTGGTGGTGCAAAGGGAACTCTTAGCATGGAGTGACCAGAAGAAATCAGTATGGCTAATGGAATAAACCGAAACTCCTATAGTGGAAGCCATTCATTACGTAAATTTCATTCTACGGTCTTTAGAAAAGTGGAAACCCTGCCTGGGGCATGGTCCCGAAAAATCATCAGAAATTTCCCGTTATGACCTCTTTTTCCCATTCCTTGCCCCTTAATTCCCGTTTCTTGCCCTTTATTTCCCATTCTTTCCCCTTCACAGTCTAACCTGAATCGACGAAATTTCTCTCTTGATAGAGTGATATTTTGGCAATCTACGTACTTTTTCACTGGTAGATGGATCTTAAACATATTCCTTCTAGCATCCACCTTGGAGCCACAGCATGGAGCTACAGACTGCGCTTTTCGTTCTAATTTGAAACGATGAGTTTTGTTTGTAAAGTCTTCGTTCCAGTTTGTTACTTTTTTCCCAAATGTACTGGGGCAATGTCCCGATGCCCCCCCTCACCGGCCGCCCCTGTTCCAATCTTTGTTTGGGGATTAGTGGCCCAATGAAAGTTTCATATGACCATTCCTGAACAAGATTCATTCGATGAATGTTTCAGATGACAATTCCCTGAATGCAGCACATATATGCGCTAGTAGGGAAAAGGGCTGTCAGTCACACCTCTGCTCTGTTATTTATTATGCGGATTTCGGCTCTGGACGCACAGCTCCACTTAATCTGTTACATGATGTAGCAAGACGAGTAAAAGATGGGCACTGATAGCTGCCGAAACGTATCTCATATCGATGAGTGCCACTGGTCCTTCGCACTACTTCTTTATTCTGCCGTACTAGGTGAGAATAGATCCAATAGGCCATATTGAGTTAATGGTACCCCCCTTGGGGGGGGGGGGGGGGGTTCTTTCGATTACGCTAGTCTTGAAGTCGGCTCTAAATGGAAAATGCCTCAAAAACGGCTTACAATTATTCTTTTCTACAACAAAAACCTGCATCCAGGCGTCAGATACGATTATTAACATGTATCATGTTTTAGCCCTGGGGTCCTAGCAATTTTTGCGCGTCAATTTTGCGAGTCAATTTTTTTCCGCGCACGAAACATATAGTGTTACAGTGATTTCCGCCTACAACCGAGTCGTTGCTAGGGAAATGGTACTTCGTCGTTTTTCATCCCACAAAATTCGTTGACCATTCGTTCGAAAGCTCTCGATTTATCCACCAATATTATGTTAACTACTGCGAAGTGCGTGTCCAACAAACTGAGTTATGAGCAAGGTTATATAAATAATTGTTTACACACAGGTGATCATTCTCAATAATTGATATTGTGAACATGATTGCAACCGCTTGTTAATTTCTGATGATTTCGAATCAATATCGAGGAGAAAACATGATACATGGTTGAAATTTTTGGTTCTAGAACAGAAATAATTTTTACTAGTATTCAGGTACATACGAATTGCGAAACTTCAGATAATAATTTATTTCTTGGTATTTTAGGACTCGTGGCGTCTGATACGATTTCGGAATCAGTGGCAGAAACGATTTTCTTCCCAGTATTTTTATCATACGAATGTATTTTCACTTGTCGGATCAGATACGGTTTTCGGAGGTTGGCAACTACGATTTTTCCTCCTAGTATCCTACTTTTTTTTCACCACGTAGAGAGGTACTAATTTTGTATTAGAAAAAACGTATCGATCTTATTGCTAAACAAAAACTCGTATGTGCACCAGACACAAGGAAATCGCCTAGTACATATGTTATACACTTTTTTGCAATTTTCTGATCAAAATAATCTTTTGCTAACCACACCACGAGATTCAGCGATAAATTTTCTTTGGAATGAGTGGTCTTTGGACAACGTAAAATGGAGCTGATATCAGGAAATTTCGACACAAAATCCAAAGACGCATTTTCCCAAAAGTAGAGCTTGGTCAGATACGGGATCTATTCTTAGTACGGCAGTATTGTCATTGTCACTTTATGGTGCATATTGAAGTTCAAACACAGCTCCTAAAACATTTCACAAAGAAAGCAAGAAATTTTGCATTACATTTAACATATTAATTGCGCAAAATGTGAAGTTGTATTACGCTGCCGTTAGGAACCGTAATATGAGGAGCCTGTGGTACTGTTTAAGTTGAACAATCGGGCAAAGCTGTTTTCTTCGTGGAAGCTAACGCTGGGGGGTTCTCTTGTGGTCCACGTCTCTCTTTGCTGACACCTGCTCGCGGCGTCCCACTCACCCCAAAGCCGAGAGCAGTGTCACTACATCCTGTACCGCGCATTCGCCTCACATTTCCCCACAATGCTTGCGTCTCTTCACCGCAGCACTTAGCCGAGAAACAAAGGACCCCATCCCGTCCCAAACCGAGCAGAGTGATGCCATCCATCTTCCGCCTTAGCTTCATCCGTCCTTCCAAGCGCCATCGCATCTTTTCTCAACTCCGAACAATGCAGTTTCCACGTCGCTGGAAGGTGCTTTACTTCGTCACCCCAAATAAATTAACCCGAGTTTCGAGTCGACTAATGCGAGACCGTCATTCGCTAATAGATTGAATGGAGAACAGTAGGTATAAAAAATTCCTTAAGCGCTGAGGCTGGGGGAAGATGGTTTGTCACGTCAGATTTCACTCGTATATATATATATATATATATATATATATATATATATATATATATATATATATATATATATATATATATATATATATATATATATATATATATATATATATATATATATATATAGGAGTTTTATTTCGGAATGAACGATAAGTAACAACATTATAGGTACCTAATCAAAGAAATCGGCCGAGTGAACAGCTCTCGAGATGACCAAAGTGAAGTGAAAGACCTGATAATGCATTTACAGCGGTAAAATATTATAATTTCTCTTACCCTCTAACCTCTTAGTTGCATCAGTCAAATGCCTATCTTGTTTTTTCCATCGGTCTTATCACCCTTCTTATTTCTTATCCCAGCGTGGTTCTCAATTTCCTTTTGAGATGACAAAACCAATATGAACACATAACACCTATTAGTAGCTCGAGCTACGAGTCTGTGATTTTTGTTTTCATGCAATAATTATTTATGGAAATACACACAAAATGTGACTAATTTAAAAACCAGTTTTTCCACTTCATGGAAAAACACTTGACTCATGGATATGTTTTGGACACTTATTGAATGTGCTTGAGTCAATAATATATTAACTTAGCTGATCAGGATAGAAGCCGTCATTTCATTGTCATGCTTGCCACGCGGATATTGGTTACATATACATTAGCAAACATAATTATGAATTAATTGCTGAATGGCAATTTCCTGAATGACATTAGCGAATTTACGTAAAAAATTAAGCTATTGCAATATTGCAGTGGCTCGGAAATTTTTTAAATAAAGTTTTTTGGAAATTTTCTTCATTGAAATCCGTTTTAAAGCATTCTGGAACGAATCTTAGATTTTGACACTTTTTCATTTATATGCATATAAAGGTATATATATATTTACATGTATGTGTCATTCCACACATAACAATAAGATTACACTGTCCTTAGGATTGAGATAAAAATTCCTTTCTTGCGCCAAAAAATCAACATTTCCAAACGAAAGGATGAGTTTGGTGTCCAGCGCTTTTTGAGTACAATTGGTCAAATAAAAAAAAATGTGCTAAAAAAATCACTGAAAATGGCTAAAAACGACTAAAAATCGTTTGAATTATATTTTTTCACAGAATATTGCTCAAATAGAGTTTATTAACTATAAAATAGAACATTCTAAAATTTATGTACACAATGATGCTGAAAAATGTAATTAAGTCTCATTAATTTTGCTAAAAAGTCCATAAAAACAGCAAAAAAAAAAAATTAAAAATCCAAAACCTCATTTTGAACAGCAGGTTATTATTTAGAAAACGTTTTTTGCCATAAAATTGATAGTTAACCATTTCATTGCACTCAAAAAGCTCTAATTTGAAAACAATTTTACATAATACTATACTTTAATTTACGAAAATTCACTCATACGATCATGCTGCATAACTGGAACTTTTTTTTATAAATGCTGATTTTCTGGATGCAGGTTGAAATTCAAGGTGCGTGCAATGGTGTAAATCTTGCCGCAGAATCTGGTTATTGAATCGGATTATTCTCCGTTTGTAAAACGTTGTTGCCATTACATTAGGCAGTTGACGAAGATCCCTAAAAAATACTGAATTACAGGCTTATAATAATACCTATATAGAAATTGTGCTGTTCATTGTTTTGTAAAAACTTATGTTTGAAGGTAATATGTTTCACTTCTCAAATCATCAAAATCTATAGAGAAAGAACCCTTGAGATTCTTTGAAAAGGACCAATAGGTTGAAGTTGATAGGTCATGGGGAGGTATAATTGAGTTATATAAGGAAAATTATGTATACAATATTGTATATTGAGCGTTGACAATGGTGTTGATAAACGGATGAACAGCGTTTATTTCGCTTTAGCCTACATCCAAAACTCATTACGTTGAAATATGGGTGGGACATGACCTTAATGTCCGTCATTCAAACCGTTCAGAAAATGAAATTCCGCCGTTACTGGGCAAAGTCGAGTGGAAGTATCTAATATAATCCGGCTCCCAGACCGCTCGAAGAAGTGGTAGGGCAGAAAGCCAATAAAGCAGGACAGGTGCTTCGAAGCGAAATTAAAATCAAGAAAACGACGATGGTGAAGGGGAGGGGGTGAAAGTGAAGAAGAAGAAGTGGGAAAAGTTGACAGGTGGATAAAGGAGCTAAAAAGGAGAAAATGGAAGGAGAGGTGTGATGGATAACGATGAGTTAATCTATGTAGGGGAGGCCTCAGCAATGTTTGCAGGGCATCAATCAAATTCAAGATTTTCCCCTCTCTCGTTCTCACCTATATCGGAGCCTTTTAGAAAAGGTTTTGTCGTAGATGAGGGTTTGGCACCGCCATCTAAAAGCTCTTACTGCGACTTGTCAGCTTGGCTTAATAAAAAAAAAGAAAAGATCTTCGGATATTCAATTATTCCACTCCAGCAAAAAAATAAAATTAAAAAAAATATATATATAAAAAAAAATCAAAAATTTTTTTTCATTTTGTTACTAACGAAAAGTCGGGTTGAAATCGAGCTCCGGAAAAAGGCCTTTAAAACGTGGTAAACGGGAGTGTCGGGAGTCAAATTTTGGCGAGGAAGGGCGGAAGGCGTGCCACTTTGGGCTGGAAGTTCGCGGCGAAGTTTGATAGCCGCTAAGGACCGAATCCGAGAATCCGACAAACTGTTTCGGGAATTGTCAAATTTTCAGTGTTGTGAAAAAACCAAGGGCAGTGCGTCCGGGACAACGCCTCCGGTATCATGGGAGACTCCCAGGGGTCTCAAGGATACGCAGCTCAAACAAGAAATTCGATATGCCGATTTTGCGGACTTCCATTCACAACAAAGATCTGACTCGACATGAGAATAACTGCAGACAAGAAGGTTCAGCAACAAACACACCAGACGCCCCAGAACGTTCCAGACTACGTGCAGGAGAGGTTCCTGAGCGGTTTTGGTGCCCCCCTACTGAATTCAGAAGGGTCCTCAGAGGACCTTCCGTGGAGGGGCTGGTGGCAGCGGGCGATGCGTCTCCAAGGAAAACAGTACCCACTGCCAAATGGGACGGTAGGACGAAGGTTTGTAAACCTCTTAGCAGCGGAAATCCTGCAAGTGGCCAGCGAGAGTTCGCCTTCGGAAAGGATCTTCGTGCTCTGCGCCGTCATTCTACAACGGGACAAAGCAATAAAAGGAGGAGCGGACACAAGAAGGGCAATCGAGAGGCGGCTAACACTTTGGGATCAACAAAAGTTCGAGGAACTCGTGCTAGAGGCTGAGCGGTGCAACCGTCGGCTGAAAAGGTCACGCCAGGCGCATCATGATCATGACCACACAACCCGGGTGTTCACAAGGCTAGTGCTGTCAGGGCGTTTGCGTGATGCCACAAGATGGATAACGGGGAAAGGTTCGGGAGGTGCAATGCTCCCAGAAACGATATTGGACAACGGGAAGACGGTGCTAGAGGTTCTCTCCGACAAACACCCCCCGCAAATGGAGCCAGAAGAAGAAACATTCCTCACTCGGGATGAACTGCCAACACTGGTGGACGTGGATGTCACGGAGAGCCACATCGCAGTTTCAGCTCATCGCTTGATTGGCAGTGCAGGGCCTAGTGGGACTGACGCCGAGCAGTGGCGAAATATGCTTCTGCGCTATGGCTCACACAGTCGACGTCTACGGGAGGCAGTGGCAGCACTAACCAGAACCCTGGCAAATGAGGTGGTAGAGTGGGATAAGATCCGGGCCCTTTTGGCAAGAAGAGGTGTGGCCTTGGACAAACGACCAGGAGTGAGACCAATTGGTATAGTGCTGCAGCGCGTTTGTGCCAAAACTATGGCAATGATTACTGGAGGTGACCTTCAGGAAGCATGCGGAGCAGACCAACTGGGTGCCGGAATAAAATCTGGGGTAGAGGGTGCAGTACACGCTGTAACAAGAAAGTTTGAGGAGGACCAAGAGGTAGGCCTACTGCTCATAGATGCTACAAACGCCTTTAACTCCATCAGCCGCCCACTCGCTCTGTGGAACTCAAGAATCCTTTGGCCTAGGTGCTCGCGGTTTCTGTTTAACACCTACAGGGGTTTCCCACAGACCTTATTCCGCCAAAGTGACTCACAACTGCTGAGCATGGAAGGGACAACCCAAGGAGACCCCTTGGGGATGATGATGTATGCCGTAGGAACCCTCCCCCTAATTCAAGAGCTCAAGTCCACCAGCTGGACGCAGAATTGGTACGCGGATGACTCGGCATGTCTGGGAAAGCTATCAGACATAAGGGGGTGGTTAAGCCAGCTTGAAGAGAAGGGGCCAAAGTGGGGATACTTCCCGGAACCCAACAAAAGCTTCCTCGTCATAAAACCAGGAATGGAAGAGGAGGCGAGGAGCTTGTTCCCGGGCCTCAAGCTGGTGTACTCCCATCGATTCCTAGGGGGATTTGTTGGCCCTCATCAAGACAGGCAGGGCTATGTCCGAGACAGGGTTGCAGGCTGGGTGGACAATGTGTCCAAAATGGCCTCCGTAGCCCACAAGAGCCCTCAAGCCGTCCACACAGCTTTCACAAAGTCGCTCCAGAAGGAATGGTCTTTCATTCATCGAATCATAGAAGGCTGTGAGGAGGAGTTTGTACCACTGAGAGACACTATACGGGCAGAGATCATCCCAGCCATCTTCGGGAGAGAAGTCCCAGACTAGATTGTGGAGATCCTCACACTTCCTGCACGGCTGGGTGGAATGGCCATAGAGGATCCAGTGGAGACCGCCGCAACGGCATTCCAGGTATCCAGACAGGCAAGCGCACACCTGGTTGAAGCCATCAGAGAAGGTACCCCCCTCCAACTCTACAGACACGAAGAGCAGGCGGAGAGAGTCCTTCAGGAAGCCCGCAGCGAACGGAGGCAGGAACAGCAGACAAGAGGGGATCAGCTGCTGTCAGAAGTGTCACAAAGACGACAGCAAACCATCCTACGGACCAGGGAAGCCTCCCAATGGTTGACAGTGATACCACTGGCGGCTGAGGACTGCGATCTCTCGGGGTCACAGTTTCAGGATGCATTGGCCCTTCGGTATGACCTGGAACTGGCCGCTTTGCCAAGCACCTGCAATGGCTGTAGGGAAGTCATGGACGTCAACCATGCCCTAAACTGCAAAAAAGGAGGGCTGGTAAAAAGGGGACACGACGTCATCCGTGACGTGTGTGCAAGCATGGCGGAGGTGGCCTGGGGCGGGGTGCACACAGAGCCTGTCCTCCGGGAAGGGGCAGAAGGGAGCCCAACCCTTGTTGCAGACCTGGCGGTTCACGGGGTGTGGCATAGGGAAAGACTAGCGTTTTTCGACAACCGCGTTGTAAACGCACACGCTGTCTCCTATGCCCACCTCGATTGGCCGCAGGTAGCCCAAAACGCAGAGGCGGCTTAACACGCTAAATATGACACCGCAGCAGAAGACGTGAGGGCATCATTCACCCCACTAGTATGCTCATGCGACGGGGCGCTAGGGAAGGAGTTTCAGCGGTTCCAAAAGCAAATAGCGAGGAGGATTGCGGAGAAGTGGGCACGCCCATACTCACAGGTGGCAGCCTGGATTCGCGTCAAAACCCAGTTCGCAATCATAAGAGCAGTGGCGAGGAGACTACGGGGCACAAGGAGAAAGTTCCGCTGCCTAGGAGTCGAAGACGGGGCAGGGCTTCAATTCTGGGACGACTAGAGGCCACCTCAAAACCAGAGAGAATGTTTTGCGGCGCGAGATATATCCGAAGTCTCTCTATAGAGGACCTTTTGAAAGCAAGCTGGTGATCGGCTCGTCTTCTCTCTTCTTGGAGCCAGCTGTTTTTAATGGTTAATAAACGTATATTCATTTATAACATAAATATTATTCCACTCCAGTCATTCGATCCTTGATTCAATGAATGAATGAATAGATTTTATTGTAATAACATTTGGTTTTTACAAGATATAAATAACATTCAATATTGCACATTAAGATAGGTATGTACGTTGTACCATCCCATAATTAGACTAAAAATACACTACGGAATGCTTAAACTGAAATCACACATTCACACACTTGGACATTTTGACAGCTGTGATACCTATTTAAATAGGGGTAATCATATAAAACATATCTGGGACAAAAGTGACCGGCGTATCCACGTTGTCCACAAAAATTAATATTTTATTTATTTATTCATTTATTTACAATATAAGCAAGCCCAACACAATAAGAATTAAACAAGTTGCAATAAAAATTGAATAATGAAAAAGAATATTTTCGCTTATTAGAGAAATTTAAATGTTTAGGATTGTTAATACATAACAAATGAATCATACTCTACAAATGGTTTTAAGAGATGAAATAGTTTATATTATTCCGAGTTTTCACACAATAATTTTGAGGCGAGACTACGCACAGCAGACACAGGCTGATTGAAAAAGTCAATTCCGGGACACTCGTTATCGAGTAGGTTGGCCTGTCTAGACAGAGGGTGCTGCTGCAGATAATTGGTAGCAGAGAAAAGGATCCAGAAGAGACCGCTTGAACGAGAAGTTGCACGGGGGATCAGAAAACATATCTGGGACAAAATTGACGTCGTATTCACGTTGCCTACCAGTAGTTTATGGAAGAATGTCAAATCGGCTAAGTATGAGAGTTCAGTAATACTAATTCAACGAAGGGTAGTTGTTCACCGAATGGTGTATGTGCAGCTTAAATGCGACGTACCGAAGGAATTTGTGATGGACTCTTTCCAATTGGTTTAGAATATGGCAACTGTAGTAGGGGGACCAGACCACTGAGGCATATTCCAGGATTGGAAGAACTAAGGCCTTATATACAGTAGCAATTATTGCCGGAACGCTTTCAAATTCCCTTGTATTCCGCTTTATATAGCCCATCAGTCTCATTGCTCTGCTTGATGTTGCCGAAATATGATCAGATAAGGTAAGCTGGTTATCCAAATGCACTCCAAGATCCCGAACAGAAGAAACTCTTGTCAACATCGAGTCATCAATCAAATGAGAGTGAATGAGTGGAGAGAAAGATCGGTGGAATGCCATGACCGAACATTTCACAGGGCCTAGGGCAAGGCCATTCGACGAACACCACTGCAAAAGAGAGTTCAACTATATACTAGTGTAGTTTGTTAGATATTTAACTTGCAAACAAATTATATATTAATCGGTATTTCTTTGGATATAAATAGCAGCAATCAAAAGTACCGACCTTCGGTCAAGATACAGGAGCGTTGGCGGAGGGTAGGTAGTTAGTGAAGGAAAAATACGTTACGACTAATTTGAACATTATTTAACTTCATAAGATCTTGCAACCGTCACCCTTAGAAACCTATTTCTTTCGGCTTGAAATATACGACAACCTAACAGCAGATGAAACATGCAGTTCAATTCAATGATTTTTGCTAGCATCGAGCCGAGACCACTCCTATACGAGGAAGCCACACAGAATAGGGACGGATACTTATCGAACGTATGACAAAATATCGATTAGTGACATCAATTTGTAATTGTTGACTGGTTAATCGATTCATCGTGAATTTATTCATTTTAGGATAACCACCTATTGACGAATTTCAGTGGTTCAATGTTGAATGGGTCTGTAGAATGAATGGTATTAAGATTTTTAACATTTTTCAATCATACAATTTTTTTTATTCACTTTATAATTTATTGTAGAAAAATCATAAAATCCACTATGTGCCCAAATGTGTTTTTACATGAGCATATTACTCTTAGAATCAATAGTGTCGACTAGGTATATTGGTATAAAGGATAATTTATTTGAAGGGCAATGTTATACACAGCCAGGGGTTGCTTTGGGTTCTCCGTTATCTCCTATGCTTGCAGATATATAAATGGAACATCTTGAGCAACAAATATTTACAACTTGTAGCACAAATAATCTTCTCTGTTGGTATAGATATTTCGATGACATTAGCATTCTATGGAAGGGCACAGAAAGACAACTTAAGTCATTTCACGGAAAAATCAATAAATTAGATCCCTTTATAAAATTCACCCTCGAATTCGGGGAATAAACTAAATTTTATTGATTTGTGCATCTCCTTGGTAAACGAGATGCGTGATTTTTCAATTTATAGAAAAGATACGTCATATAGCGATATGACGAGCCATAGTACTTCAAATCACCATTTAGTCCATGAGCATGCAGCTTTCCATAGTATGATCAACCGAGCACTACCTATTCCAATGAGTGAACGAAATTTATCAAAAGAAAAATCCATTATCAAAAGCATAGCGGCTAGTAATGGCTACGGAGGAGATCTCGTTGATACCATATGGGGTAAGGTTCTTAGGAAAAAGAGTAGACATGAAGTTTTCAATCTGGTTAGGGAAGATGTAACTTTATAAGAAAAACAATGGATAAGTACCTATACCTTATTATGGGAAAATTTCTTATGAAATCAGCAAAATTCTATCATCGAGGGGTTACAAAGTGGGTTTTAAAACTAGAAATAGTTTTAGAGCATTACTAGGTACCGTTAAAGACAAAATCAATGTTCAGGATAACAGTGGGGTTTACAAACTAAAATGTTCTTGCGGCTACGAATATTGCGGTCAAACTGGTTGGAAATTCAGGGATAGAATAGTAGAGAAAAGGGGTTAAAATAATATGGTACGATAATTTACGAAAAATCGCTCATGCAATCATGCTGCATCATTGTAACTTTTCCCCCATTCTCCTCCACCCCCTGAATCAATTCCAATAGGCGTCCCTCTTGTTATCGAAGCCTTGCCTATAAATAAGACATAACTTCAGAGGGACGTCCTAAAAAGCCAAAAATCGTATGCCTACCTCTCAAAAATATTGATTTATATGATATTAATTATGCTTAAGAAGTTTTGTTGTGTTTAGCCTCATATCTGGATGTGTTTTTTCCCGGAAAGAAGGGGCTAGTAAAAGAAGTCGAAACAAATAAGTTTTCCGAATAGAATTACCAAGCGTGAAAGGGGGAAAACAGATATATAGAGAAGAAGTCGGTTCTATGACATGTAATATGGATGATGGATCTCATATCCGACAAACTTCTCGAGACAGCGGGGAATAGCTTCAAACTCCCGACAAAACTAAAGCCCTTACGCCTCCTCTTGGGTTAAATATCTAAAACCCTCAGTTTCCATTACAGTTGGCACTTTATTATCGTAACGTATTCAGAATCACTTTGCGAGCCAAACGACCAAAGTTTAACGCTATAATAACATTAAGGGTAAATACACTCGTACGCCATTTCCGGCGAATTGTTTGAAGTCAGAACGGTCCGTTATCTACTTAATATAGAGCTGGACCGTTTATGACCTTTCAAAGAAGTACTTACTCTGCTTTGATATTGTTTTCAGTCAAAGAGATGATATGAAATGGTTTCATTTGGATTAAATTAGGTGTGTTCAAATTGTTAGATTGAATAAAATAGGCCATTATCTTTGTAATATTATTGTTAACAGCTCCCCTTCACACAAACATAACATTGAGCAATTGAATTGAGTATTTGTTACGATCAACAGGTTGCTTGTTGCTCTGAATATTTATTCAAAGATTCAAACATTTTAATGACACAAAATACACAATAATTACAATCGAAAGCAATATATAGGAAAACTCGGGCCTTGCAAGGGGTTCCGCCCCTTGACCCCGCCAGGGGGGCTTAGCCCCCCTGGGCCCCCCAGTCGCTTTCCGCATTGAGCCTTCGGCTAAAATGCTAAAACATGGAACATGCTTTCTTCCCGCTAATAAAAGTAAACTTCGGCATAAATGTTTTACTAATCGAAGTTAGAAGGAAGTACCTAGGTAGGTAATTTTCTATTACGGTGCGCGTCTACAATAAATTACTATAACCAAGATTAACTTCTATAAGGAATTTAGGTGCCCCCCCCCAGAGGTGCAATGGGGGCCTAAATCCTCATAAAAAGGTAGAGGAGGTAAAGAGGCATCCCGTCAGAGAGATACCACCCCTAGTCATAGCTTTTAATGAGCCATGTTCGGGGAAGGTTGATATTCCTGTCACCAGAAAACCATCCGACGCCAAACCAGCTGTCTAAAACGATCGAGGACAGCGCGTCTTTCCCATTGATTCCTCAACGGGACGCCGACAACGCTATCTCTTGAGCTCTGACGGGAGCTTGATGGACCTCTCAGGAGGTAACTCTGTTACACTCCTCCCCTTAAAGACATACTTGATTGAAGATCAAGTATGGTAGTTGGGTGGAATAGTGAATAGCTGAGAACTAATGCTCATTCAATCATAAATTGCTGCATTGGCGTTTTGGATGAGGGAATAGAAATTAAAACTGGATTGTCAATGAAGCTTCATAAGAAGTATCTTCATTGAACAATCGGGACAAAACGGATGCTCAACTATGGAGACTTATACCTTAGGAAATCAAAATATATATAGAAATTAATTTGCCCAACATTGGGGACTTAGAAATTAAATTGCCCAACTATGGGGACTTGAATGGCGCAATAACCTGGTAATTGACATATAGCAATACTCAGGTGGCGAAAAAATTGAAAGAAAATAGTATAAAATGAATTTGCCCAACTTAGGGGACTTAAATTGTGCACTCATGTGGCATAAAATTGAAAGAAAATATGGTATATAAAATATAAAAAGGGAATAAAAGAGAAATTATAAGTCAAAGACCAATGAAATTATTTATATACCAAAGGGTGATAATGGGAATTCCTTCTGGAACCCCGGGCCATGTTTCTTCTGAAACATTAACGCCCCAAAAAATAGTGGATTGGCCTACTAGGCGTCAGCCGTGCATAATCCAAACCACGCTCTGCTACCATATAAGGAATTTAGGTGCCCCCCCCCCCCCAGAGGTGCAATGGGGGCCTAAATCCTCATAAAAAGGTAGAGGAGGTAAAGAGGCATCCCGTCAGAGAGATACCACCCCTAGTCATAGCTTTTAATGAGCCATGTTCGGGGAAGGTTGATATTCCTGTCACCAGAAAACCATCCGACGCCAAACCAGCTGTCTAAAACGATCGAGGACAGCGCGTCTTTCCCATTGATTCCTCAACGGGACGCCGACAACGCTATCTCTTGAGCTCTGACGGGAGCTTGATGGACCTCTCAGGAGGTAACTCTGTTACACTTCTCAACCAATTTACAACAAAACAAGCGGCATTATTTACTATATCCATATATAACATAAATAATTATAAAACTGCGACATGAATAGAAGAACAAGTACGAAAGATATTTCTGACGCAGATTTTTCTGCTTTTTCAGATATTTCTGACTCTAGTATTTCTGACGCAGATTTACAATGCGATATTCAGAACTGCATACTTTCCCAGGAAGTGGAAAATTGCCAAAATAATAATGATACATAAGGCCGGAAAGAGAGCAGATGATGTGAGCGGTTATCGACCCATAAGCCTACTATCCATATTTTCAAAAATCCTAGAAATTCTTATTTACCCTCACATTCTCATTCAAATAGAACACATTCTGCCTACCACCCAATTTGGATTCAGGCAGTTACATTCTTGCCCTTGGCAGCTCCACCGTTTCTTAGACCGCATACTGAAGACGTATGAGGACAAAGAAATCGCTTTGGGGCTTTACCTAGACGCTGAAAAAGCTTTCGATAAAACTTGGCATGCAGGAATGCTAGCCAAACTAAAACCACACCTCACTGACACGTATTTCAGACTGATACAATCTTTTCTAGCTGAACGAACTTACAGAGTCTGTATGGAGGATGCCATCTCTGGGCAACTGCCAATTAACTCATTTGTTCCGCAAGGCAGCGTCATTGGCCCATTATTGTATATATTCTACATTCATGATGTACCAATATACAATGATAACATTACGATATCAGCTCAATCTGCCAACGACTGTGCCTATTTAACTAAACACCCCACCGGTGAGGACGCAGGTGAGGCTATACAAGCAATTGCTAACAATTTCAGTGAATGGGCAAAAAAGTGGAGAATCAAAATTAATGCCTCCAAGTCAAACTTAGGTATCTATACCTATAAACGCAATTTTACATGTCCACCCGTGGTAATGAATGGCTCTGTTCTGGAACTGAGAACACATGTAAAATACCTGGGTTTGACCATGGATCAAAGGCTTACGTGGAAACATCACATCACTGATATATCTGCCAGAATTCGCCACAAAATCGGCCAGCTGAAACCACTGCTCACAAACAGAAATCTTAGTATAAAGAACAAACTCCTGATCTACGATTCCATGATTAAACCTATCTGGTGCTACGGTGGTGGTCTATGGTCATCTGGATCGGATACCCAAATAAACCGAATTCAAGTTGTGCAAAATCGTGTTCTGCGTTTGATCACTGGCGCGGATTGGTACGTCAGAAATGACGAACTGCATTAAGATCTTGAAGTACCAACTGTCAAGGATTGTTTGATTGCCACGTACTATGCAACATATCAAAGAGCTTCATCCCACCCGAATCCGTTTATCAGCAGCATTCCTCAACATCGACCATTGCCCCGACACCTCAGACGCCTCAAGAGAAGACACCACTCCGACTTTACCGAGGGCTTTAACTGAAACCTCCAACACACAATAGTCAAGTTCTTATACACATTGTCTCTATAAGTTACCAGTATATCATTATCCATTAAGTTACCAGTACAGTCAAAACGGAAGTTAGTAAAAACGTTGTCTATTTCCACCAAAATAAAGAGTTACAATGTTAAATCGATTTCGACGGTTAGGCCATCATCAGTAACAAACAATAACTGAAGACACATTAGAAAGGACACAGCTTATATAGTGACAGGTGAAGGGAGATTGAATCCCATTGGTCGAGAGAAAGGGAAAGGGGGCAGGAGGCACAACCAATTAAGTGCATACAAAGTGAAAGGGGATTATAGCTAATCAGATGAACTGAAAGTGGGAAATAACTAAATATGGTTTCAACATTGTGAAGGGATAATTCCAAGCTTTACAGAAATGGACCTATCAGTGGTGAAATATATTGAGGTATATCCTCATTTAAACATTTACCAGACCTGTCACTTTTGATAATTTCGAATTTTTCAAGTACATTCAACATACCTCCCTTTGGGCAAAAATGAAGAAATTCTACAAACTGTCTATCTGTCAAATCAAAATCGTAACTGTGATTAGATTCCTTAAGATGTTTTGCAAATGTAGACTTACCCTTATTTTCCCTGAAATCCTCCAGATGCTCGTCTATTCTTTCCCTAAATTTCCTACCAGTCTGACCGCAATATTCATAGCCACAAGAACATTTTAATTTATAAACTCCACTTTTATCCTGAACACTAATTTTGTCCTTAACGGATCCTAGTAATGCTTTAAGACTATTTTTAGTTTTAAAACCTACTTTATAACCTCTCGATGATAGAATTTTGCCTATTTTATCAGAAATTTTCCCATAATAAGGTAAACTTATCCATTGCTTTTCTTCTAAAGTTACATCTTCCCGAGCCAGATTGGCCACTTTTTCCCTACTCTTTTTCCTAAGAACCTTATCCCATACGGTATCAACGAGATCTCCTCCATATCCGTTACTAGCCGCTATGCTTTTGATAATGGATTTTTCTTTTGATAAATTTTGTTCACTCATTGGAATAGATAGTGCTCGGTTGATCATACTATGGAAGGCTGCATGCTTATGTACTAAAGGGTGATTTGAAGTACTATGGATCGTTATATCGCTATATGTATCTTTTCTATAGACTGAAAAATCGTGCTTCTCATTTACCAAAGAGATGGACAGATCAAGAAAATTTAGTTTATTCCCGCCAAATTCGAGGGTGAATTTAAAATTTTTTTCCTGGGCAGGTATTTCAAAACGAGCGCGATGCAAGACGCCATAAAGAATTCGTTCAGTGCTGCGTTGAACTTGCTTGTCTTGAAAGTGCTTGTCAGGTCGACGATTGAATCGGATATCCACACCATCATGCGTGTTGCCAAGAGGGTTATCACGAACACCAGAACGGCGATTATAACCGTAAGCGATGTCCCGAGTATTGTCATCGAGATAGTTCTCCGGCAGAAGTATCTCTTCTTGAGAAGGGTTTGAAGCACAACCCATCTTTCTCCCTTGAAACTCCAGCGATTCGGGATTTGGCATTTTCCGTCGAGGCTTCGAATGGAACATCACCTACCGAGACTCTTTGTGCTGAAGAGATAAAGTCCTCATCAAGATCACTAGGACCACCACCCGGGAAGGAGGAGACTATTGCAGCTGTTCTAAAGAAGAAGTTTGCCCAAAAAAATATTGTTGCCCTCAAAGCAGATAAAGGTAATACAACTGTCATTTTAAATAAGCAAGATTATGTTTCGAAAACTGTAAAATTTCTAGAAGATAATAATTGTTCAAATCTCCCATCTGACCCAACTTCAAAATTTCAAAGATTAGTTCGTAGAGTAGTTAAACAATCAGAAGATAGCCTACTAAAAAATATGTACATTCCAAGTTTTGTAGAAATGAGCCCTCATACGCCCAGGTTATCCTATCTCCCTAAAATTCATAAGGAAGGAGCGCCGATAAGACCGGTGGTGTCTTATATTGGTGCTCCTGCCTACAAATTGGCTAAAAAACTCAATATTTTATTTAGAAACAAAATCAACTTTCGGCCTCAACATACTGTACTAAATTCTTATGATTTGGTCTCCAAAATTAAGGACATTCAGATGCCTCCAAATGCTAAACTCGCCTCTTTTGATGTGGTTAGTCTGTTCACCAATATCGATGTAGCTAGCTGCAAAGATGTGGTATGCAGGCTGATTCACGGCTCTAAACTTAATATTTTCGAAAAAGATGAATTGTTTAATTTGATGTCTGTCTGTATGGATCAAAATTACTTTTTATTCGAGGGGCAATGCTATACACAGCCAGGGGTTGCTATGGGTTCTCCGTTATCTCCTCTGCTTGCAGATATTTACATGGATTATCTTGAGCAACAAATATTTACAACTTCTAACACAAATAATCTGCTCTATTGGTATAGATATGTCGATGATATTATCATTCTATGGAAGGGCACAGAAAGACAACTAAATTCTTTTTACGAAAAAATCAATAAATTAGATCCCTATATTAAATTCACCCTCGAATTTGGCGGGAATAAACTAAATTTTCTTGATCTGTCCATCTCTTTGGTAAATGAGAAGCATGATTTTTCAGTCTATAGAAAAGATACATATAGCGATATAACGATCCATAGTACTTCAAATCACCCTTTAGTACATAAGCATGCAGCCTTCCATAGTATGATCAACCGAGCACTATCTATTCCAATGATTGAACAAAATTTATCAAAAGAAAAATCCATTATCAAAAGCATAGCGGCTAGTAACGGATATGGAGGAGATCTCGTTGATACCATATGGGATAAGGTTCTTAGGAAAAAGAGTAGGGAAAAAGTGTCCAATCTGGCTCGGGAAGATGTAACTTTAGAAGAAAAGCAATGGATAAGTTTACCTTATTATGGGAAAATTTCTGATAAAATAGGCAAAATTCTATCATCGAGAGGTTATAAAGTAGGTTTTAAAACTAAAAATAGTCTTAAAGCATTACTAGGATCCGTTAAGGACAAAATTAGTGTTCAGGATAAAAGTGGAGTTTATAAATTAAAATGTTCTTGTGGCTATGAATATTGCGGTCAGACTGGTAGGAAATTTAGGGAAAGAATAGACGAGCATCTGGAGGATTTCAGGGAAAATAAGGGTAAGTCTACATTTGCAAAACATCTTAAGGAATCTAATCATAGTTACGATTTTGATTTGACAGATAGACAGTTTGTAGAATTTCTTCATTTTTGCCCAAAGGGAGGTATGTTGAATGTACTTGAAAAATTCGAAATTATCAAAAGTGACAGGTCTGGTAAATGTTTAAATGAGGATATACCTCAATATATTTCACCACTGATAGGTCCATTTCTGTAAAGCTTGGAATTATCCCTTCACAATGTTGAAACCATATTTAGTTATTTCCCACTTTCAGTTCATCTGATTAGCTATAATCCCCTTTCACTTTGTATGCACTTAATTGGTTGTGCCTCCTGCCCCCTTTTCCTTTCTCTCGACCAATGGGATTCAATCTCCCTTCACCTGTCACTATATAAGCTGTGTCCTTTCTAATGTGTCTTCAGTTATTGTTTGTTACTGATGATGGCCTAACCGTCGAAATCGATTTAACATTGTAACTCTTTATTTTGGTGGAAATAGACAACGTTTTTACTAACTTCCGTTTTGAAATGGGTTTCCACAATTTCGTCGCGAGTGATTTAGTTCGTACCAGTACAGTGGTTTAGTACTCGAAGTTTTTTCAATACTAGCAGGTTGATGGACTAATCTAGTACTTATCATATACATTTATGTTATTGTTTATATACATCTACTTGTTATCAAACTATATAGTGCTATGCACAAAAATGTTTCTGTTGAATTAAAAAAAAAAAAATCGCTGAGTCTGCCAAGTGATCTCATTCCGTGGCTCACCCGGTTATCTCACTCTTCAACTTCAACTTTTTGCAAAATGCGTTAAATGGTTATCCGATTAACACATAATTATTGCATACATTGAGTTGCATAAGTACTTATATGAGGTTACCTGGACTGAAAGTAGGTAGATATCTTTAATCAGTGTCTTAATCAGTTCAGTGTGTTATGCATCACCTGAAGATCCAAACCTCCATCAAATGCATAATCATACTTATCTCGATACATCCAATAAGTTACGAAAATGGCCACTTCACTTGACACGCGAAACGGCTACTTGATCAGGAATGGTAATGTGGTCTCGGGAGGCGTCATGGTGGGTAGGTCCGTGGGTAGGTCATCCCCTCTTGATTATTCAAACGCGGAGGGACGCATTCCCACGATCGCCATTCCCTATTTTAACACAGAATGTGTTTTTACGGAGGGTTATTTGGTTTGAAAATGTCTGTCCAGTAAGATCCCCCCGAACCCACCCCTCTGTCGTGTCTATGCACGGCCAAACGGCTGAGTGGGGATAGTGTACGAGTGGGGGAATTTTCTTGGGATTTTCCGAAAGGGGGCATAAGCGAATTTAAAATTTTCTAATCCCACCCGAACCATGCGCCATAGGGCGGGAGGGGGGTCGAAGTAACGGTTAATGTGTGCTTTTTGGACTTCCTCGCTTCCTGTACCCCTTTAAACGGCCGTTGAAAATTCCGGAAAAATACCGGTTTCGTAGGTTTTTCTACGAGGAAGACGACAGCGCGATCGGATCGCAAAAAAAGTATCGAGAAATGCGTCAAAAAATGCAAGAGTACGGACCCGTTTTCTCGAAAAGTCCGACGAAAAACTTGGTTTTTTCTTATTAAAATATACCCCATAAAGGTACGTTTTTCGGAACGGTTTTCGCGGGCGAAATGAAGGTTTGATCCCGACGAATCTGAATCCGAAATCGGATATCGAAAAAAGTGACGGGAAGTTGGTCAAATTGCGAGAGGAAGCGAGGCGGAGCGATTAAAGTGACGTGGAGGCGAGCAAAGCGAGCTGGAGCGGCTAGTATTTTGATAATGGTGAGTGGAAATACTGCTCAAGTGTTCTCTACGGACTGGGCAATCAGTACCTACTCACGTAGCCCTGCGACCCATCATTCGCGCGAGTGTGTGTAAAAATGAAAATATATAATACAATATAATATAATATTCATATAATATAATACATAGTGGCAAGCATTATTATAATATTATTATAAATAAGCCGGTAGGTAAGAAAGACCGGTACGTACTGCTCCCATTTCATTGACAGTTAGTATTCAGACGATAGTTGGATTGCTTGTAATCTTTATGATTATTTGACTAATTCATCAGGAAGTGGGTGTTTTAAATAAAGACACAATTGTCTCCTGGCCAGAGGGTTTTCCTAACCATCCTCACCCTTCCTTGGAGGGGATGAGCAGTCGGTCACCTAGGCCCAAAATAATGGCTTACATGGAAAATCATCGAACGAAGAAGGGAGATTTCGTTACTGAGAAGTATAATGCGTTGCAGTATGTGGACATTGAGTTGTGAAACATAGGTCCATGCCTAACATGCTTAACGACTTTTTTAACTTACTGCTCCCATTTTATTGAAAATTAGTAAACAGACGATAGTTGGATTGTTTAACGACTTACCTGAGCCTCCATGCTTCTATTCGTCTTTGGAACTCATAAGTTCACACCACAGTTGGTCACAGGGTTGCCACCTTTTAAACGTTAATATCCCCGGGAAGCGTCTACGTCACGTAGGTCTACAATCCAAGGCGCTGGATTCCAAGAACGCGGAATGAACTTCGGCCGAACTTACCAGAATGCCACCAGCCCTCCGGGGAATCCCCGAAATACACATTCTGTGTTTCATTGGTTTGATCCTTGATCCTAACGTTAACAATCCGGGGGTCTGGGGGTGTCCCCCAGATTTCATTTTACAATAAATGTACCATCATGAACACAAGCCACTGTTTTGTCTTATTGCGTATCCTTACATAATAAATTATTATTTTTTCGCTCTTTGTTATGAAAATATACTCGGCTAAATGAGAAAAAATAGGTACTCATTTCGTAGTTTTTGTAGAAGCCATAAACTGGTGGTTCAGCATCCCATTCATGTAGGTACCTCGATAAATTCAAGTAAGGACCTTGAAACTTTAATCGAAAAACCCCTCGAGTTCACCCTCAGGTCGGTTTCGCTGGGTGACAGTAGCTCAAACAGGAGACGTCCTACACGTCCTTTCATATTAAAATGCGGGTATTTGCATTTTAGAGTATTTCCCCCCTTCCTTCGTCAGCTTGGCAAACATGGGCGTGAGCCGAGTGCTTTTTAGCTCGCAAAGTAAAAGAGCGATTTCGGGAGAGAGAAAAAAAGTCTACCGATTTGGGCGTGGCTCATAGCTTCCTCGTTTACCTATCATGAATTTATAGATCATTGAAAAGTTTTAAATAATGATCTTGAAAATTTCCATAGTGAAAAATTGTAAATCAAGAAGTAGCACGTCATAATTGGTCAATTATGAAAATGAAAAATGATAGTGTAATTTACGTTTGTGCAAGCGCAGAATAAACTGATGAAATAGGTACGGGACCATCTACAACCTAACCGGCGCATTTGATGACAATTTCATCAAAATCGGATGAAAAATGAGAAAATTGAGGTCGTTACAAGTATTTCACTTTGGCGCATGCGCAGTAGCTATTAATGATATAATCTTGTTGAAATTCATTAGGGGTAATCGAATCGTCTTCCCCCAACTATCATCAAAATTTAAGCGAAACCGAACGGTTCAACGAACGGTGTGAAAAAATTGAGCATAATGGACTTTACGTTTGAGCATGCGCAGAGTGAAGTATTGAGTCAGGAACGATGAAACTGAAAGAGGACCGCTACTTGATGTTATGTATTTTTCAGATGCGAGCAGTGCAAGCATCCAGACCACTGATCTATGCTTAAAACTGATCTGTGTAAAATCTCTCTAGGAGTGGTTGTAGATGAGCTTACATTAGTTATGACTAATTACAACTAGTTTTGGCAAATTTTGGGTATTTTCGGTCACATAATACTGTTTTTCTGCAATATAATAATTAGGTAGGTTGGTACCTACTCTGGGTGGCGGAACGATATAACGAATCTATTTTCTTAAACTGCCCCCAAAAATTAATCCAATTCCGAACGTTCCCGTCAAATTTTTCAAATTCTATTTTTGGCAATCGATATTTATGTTTGTGCTCTTCTGCTATTTGAAAACTGCCTGAAGAACCATACTTACTATCATTTTTCCCAGACATACTTATATCATTATTTGTCATTAGTCGTTCGTAACTATTCTTTATTTTCAGCCATTTGTCACAATAAGATTCTATAGAATCAAATTCTTTATCCGTATCTCCTTCGGTTAATTCTACAAGACCATCGATTATCATCTCTTTAATTTGTTCGTCTAAATTGAATAGTCGTTCTGCTTTATTAGGAAGTGTAGAAAAACAATCACTTACATTTTCTACTTCATTACGTTGTAAGGCTGCCTCACACTCTGAGAGAGAGACGGTGAATACCCTTCTAACTTGCGACCTTGCTTTCTTGAGCCTCTCAAATGCAATTTTAGGTTCGTTTGTTGTCACGGTCGCCATCTTTTGGAGCTGGCTCGAGAAGCAAGTTAAAGCGAACCTGTAGGCGTAAGCTATTTCAATTCGTACCTAAGTACTTTCTGTACAATATTATTTTACTCTTTAAAAATGACATGTAGTTCATGAGAACACAAATTTAACTATATATTTTCCTAATAAATCACACGCATAATAATGATATGGACACGGGGATATCAAATTATTAACAATACACGTGGCTAGTTTTGGAATTATAAAAAACATTATTTTTTCAATTGAGTATGATCGTAGTTTTAGTTGGCTTGTGTACGTCATAAGGCCCGTCCAGACTCCTCGGCGTGTCCCATTTCGAGTTGCCACAACTTATACTTCTATAATTATATACGCATGTTTATATTTCTCGATTTGAGCTCCTATCTATTCAAATAGTTATTGCCTTAATAATATCATTATCTAAGTACGTACGAAAAGTCGAGAGGATATGTTATTAAATATGCGTAGGAAAAGCATTGGTATTAACACACAAATATGACCTAGAAAAAAAAACATATCGCACCCATCCTAGAATAAGGGTACAACTCAAAAGTTGTCATTTTCGGCAAATCGCATTCAAAGTTTTCCTTCCACACCATTGGCTACCCGTTCTTTGGAACACGATGAACATAATTTATCTTTGCGAAACTTGTTTCCTACATTATTACTCTAATGCCCCATGGTGAATAAATAGTTTTTTTGCCAGTGGGAAGGGAGTGGGGGGAACGGTTTTGTTGATTTTATAAGAATTTTTGAGTTGTTCCAACTCAAATACTGAAATCTCACCAGTCAGGATCCAAAATGTTCAGAAAAGAAAGACACAAGTTAAAATTGTCCACACAACAAGGAAACAACTCAAAACGAGACACAGACTGATTGATGTCAACTGAGTTGTGTCTTTCTTCCTAGGACGTGAATTGGTTACTCCGTCCATAGAAGAAAGACACACGCACTCTCTAGCGGAATTAGAGTGCCCTACACATATCTCCACCTTCTACAGACAAACTAGACCGTTTCTACTTCTCAGAACCACAACTAACTCAAAAATCGCGATTTTTGAGTTGTACCCTTATTCTAGGACGGGTGCGATATATTCATGCCTCGAAGGAACGCCGTACCCACCACAAGGTGCCGCGGCGCCTCCTCTCACTCCACCCCCCGCTCACCCCCCTCACCACCCACCGTGACCCCCTGCCAAGCGTGCCAGGCGTGCGTGCGTGCGTAAGTCTAACAAAGCCTTGAAATGACACTTTTTCGCCCGTTTTTGGCCCATAGCATCTATGCGAGTAAAGCGATCGGGATGGTTAAACGTTAGGACCAACTAGACCCCAAAAGGAGTCTATGTGCGAAAGAACGGGTTTTTTAAGTCAATTCTTAGGCCTTTTATGGCCCGGACGGCGAACGGCGGACGGCGAACGGCGGACGGCGAACGGCGGACGGCGGACGGACATTTCAAATTTGGATTCTACGCACCTTGAAACGTAAAGTGACAAAGTTTGAGGGGGGGTTATAAAAATTTTTTGCTACACGATCACATAGGCTTATTATTGGAAATAATAAACCAAAACAACTTGAATCCGTAGCGTAAAAGATAGGTAGCCGCAACAACCTACCGAGAACAAAAAGGTTGTAATTCTCCTTCTTCAAAACCTGTTGAAGCAAACCTTTAGCTATGAACTCATGCTAAAATTATATATAGATTAATAATATTATATTTACCTAGGTTTTTCCATTTTACCGTATTTTCGCGTACGGTAATGAGATTACTACCGTACACCGTACGTGCATAAAAACCGTACTGTTGACAACCCTTTTTATCAGAGTAAAATCACTAAGGTTATCATTTGCGTATACTGTGCTAGAGGCCGTGGGGGCAGCGACGTATGGAGCTTTGAGTTGGCGGTCCGTCTTCATTTATTTTCGGAAAGGGACCGGATTCGTGTTGGTTCGTGAGATTTTCGGTTGTCATCGGATCAGCTGACAACGCCTTACGGTCCCATATGGTCAGCTTCCATAAAAAGCAAAAACTCTCTATCAACTCTCTCTCTCTCTCTCTCTCTCTCTCTCTCTCTCTCTCTCTCTCTCTCTCTCTCTATATATATATATATATATATATATATATATATATATATATATATATATATATATATATTCGACGTTAAAATCAAGGATTGTATTCTTTGATGTATGAAACGGATTTTTGGGGGGCCCCCCTCCCCCCCCCCCCACTTTTAGAATTTTGAAGCCATCTAAATAGCTCATTTTTTCTTTGGAAATTTGCGAATACTCGTAGAACTGGAAATCAAGAAACTCACCTAAGAAAAAATAGAAAATACTATTATACTAGTCGATTCAACAACCTAATATTATTATAACCCAGGATGTAAATCAAAGTAACCCCGTTACTAAAACAAGCAATTCAAGATCACGAGAATTTCGCGAAATCGGAAATTTGTTAAATTTTAGATAGGTAACCAATTTGTTGTTCATCATTCAACCTCGATATTACGATTGGTCAGATCACCGCACATCAGTGGCCGCAACATGTAAACGTCCACAGACACGAGTGGTTCAAGTAATATATCATTGCTTTCAAGATACAGATGGGAATCAATGAATCAAAGAAAAGTGGTGGAATGTGAGTTTTGTGTAGAGAGACTTGAATGATATACTGGTATTGTGGTCTCACTATTAACTAACTTAATCAACACCATTAATTAACTATTAACATGGAAGTTATAAACATTGAGAATTTGGGCTATCGTAAGCTCAACTTATAGCTTACCTTAGCTTATACTAGCTAAGGTTAGATAAGTTTATGTCAGGAAATGTTTCCAGTAATGTCGGAATCACTACATAAGAACTAGTCTGTGAGCAATGGTTAGCGAAATATCTCTCTCTGTCTTTGACATTTATCATAACAAAGGGATTGATAAGTGAAAGCCCAAACGTATCGTTTGTTAACGAACCGTTTGTTGTTATCAAAGGGTCAAAGTTGATGTTTTTAAACTGCTCGAGCATTTTGGGGGGGGGGGGGATTTTAGCGAATTTTTGTAAAAAATTAAGCTATTTCAATGGCTTCAAAAATTTTAAAATACAACTTTTTGAAAATTTCCTTTATTGAAATCCGTTTTGAGGCATTCCGAAACTATTCCTGGGGCCTATTTCATAAAACAACAAGTGACAAGTTACAAGTCGATTTTATGTACAAGTGTTGAAAAATGAGTTTGCAAGCGTTTCATAAAGGTACAAGTGTAGACTTGTAATGCACTGTGAAAATGAACAAGTGTACAGGCGAATTCGGACAAGTTACAAGTGTTTCCTCACCTTTTTGTACAAGTCACTGTTCTACAGTTGTGAAAAATGGCCGATTTTTAACCTACGTCCGTTCTCCTGTAAACTTGTAATTTTCTTGTATTGACAGTGTTGTGAGTTGACGATTTTTCGGTGTTTGAAATGTTTAATAATATGTGAGAATCATCTTCTGATGAGGAATACAGTCAACAAAGAAGAATTCAGCGTAGAAGACGCCAAAGAGTTTTCATTTCATAAACATTTCATAAATAAACATCTTCGTCGTATTTACAATACTAACTTCAACTGGTTTACATATAACATTCATTACTATCAACATAACATCATTTTGCGAAAACATCAGGTCTATTTATTTGTTTTTTAACAGAATGTGGATTATGCAAAATCAGGTACAAGAGGACTCATTAAAAATCAAATACCCATCATATAGCACGTTTTTGGAAAGCTCTTGCTCAAATCTTTCTAACAAATTTAGAACTTATTTCTGTTCTAGAACCAAAAATTTCAACCATGTATCATGTTTTCTCCTCGATATTGATTCGAAATTCGGATCACCTGCTATGAATCAAATCATCGAAACACCAGCTCAATGAAATCATCAGAAATTAACAAGCGGTTGCAATCATGTTCACAATATCAATTATTGAGAATGATCACCTGTGTGTAAACAATTATTTATATAACCATGCTCATAACTCAGTTTGTTGGACACGCACTTCGCAGTAGTTAACATAATATTGTTGGATAAATCGAGAGCTTTCGAACGAATGGTCAACTGTGGGATGAAAAACGACGAAGTACCATTTCCCTAGCAACGACTCGGTTGTAGGCGGAAATCACTGTAACACTATATGTTTCGTGCGCGGAAAAAAATTGACTCGCAAAATTTGCTAGGACCCCAGGGCTAAAACATGATACATGTAAAAATATTCAACTAAAATATATACTTAAAACACATATTCAACATGAGATTTTTTTATTTTTATTCCAGTCCCAGTTCGCCGCTTGTCCCAGTTCTTCGCAGCCTATTATCCACCTTCTTCTGCAAAGAGAAAGAATTCAGATATTAATAACATTTTCCCCATCTGCTATTAACTCACTAATCAAAAATGTTTCCATTTTCTGAATGAATAACTAAATCTACTATAGAAAAATCAGCTTTTATTTGCCATTTTTAGAGGGGGGGGGGGATCAAAATAGGTGGACTTATTATTATTATTTTTGTAGACAATGAAGCTATAAGAATGGCTTCAACATTTTTTAAATCAAAATTTTCTTCACTGAAATCGGTTTTTAGGCATTCTGAAACGAATTCCACAGTGTAACGCTTGTTCATATAGGTGTATACATATTTATTTATATATGTGTGTATATATGTGTCATTCCAGACGATAACTCTCCTTAGGATTAAGATAAAAATTCTGTTCTTGCGCCAAAAAATCAAGCTTTTCAAATGAAAGTATGAGTTCATTAGTCAGCACTTCTTGAGCGCAAAACATTGGCCAAATTTCATAAAATGTGCTGAAAAAATCGCTAAAAATGGCTGAAAATGGTTAAATTTTTATTTTTTATCAGAATACTGTTCAAATGAAGTTTATCAACTATAAAATAGAACATTTAAAAATATCTGTACAAAATTATGCTGAAAATGTACTTAAATTTCATAAAAATTTGCTATAAAAACCGCAAAAAAAGCTAAAAATCCAAAATCCCTTTTTGAATAGCAGATTATTATTTATAATACATTTTTACCATGAAAATAATAGTTCAACATTTCTTTGCTCTCAAAAAGCTCAAATTTCGAAACAATTTAACATTGTACAAAATGATAGGTAATTTCCGAAAATTCGTTCATACGATCATGCTGCATGACTGGAACTTTTTTTCAAACTGGCTCTGGGAATTTTGAGAAAATTTGCAAGAGTTGCTCTTCCTATAGGTACAAATGACTTCCAATACCCCTCACACCCATGAAAAAGACTCAAAAGGATTTAGGAATACTCTGAAGATGTTCGTAAAAGGATCGATGCCGGATGTTTTTTATCTTTTTCCAGATTCTGTGCTGCGATTCGTTATTCATTTTTCTAATTTTCTTGAAAGACTCAATTACCTATTGAAGTCGTACTTAGTTTTTTAATAGGTACATACTATAGACTGACCAACAGTGTAAGGAAGAGAAGACAAGAAACTTGAAACTCGAATCTGACTCGCACCTTTCAATCTCAATTAAATACCGTGAGTTGTGTCTATTTTCTATCGTGCGTACATTAGGTACGTACCAAGGTCGATGAATTTGGTTTGGATTTTAAAAAAAACTAGGCGAAACATTCGTATTTGTGTACATATTCAGGGGAGTTTAATTTCCATCACGATGGAGGGGAAGTAATAGAGAACGCCCGAAAAGCAAAATCGATCAAGAATACGTGAAATACAGTTTACTTACCATGGTATTTTTCTTCGTATTTTGCCAAAATACGTCCCGGGAGTAGGAAACATCCTTGGAAGCCGGCACTAAGCTAAATGTATGCACTCTGGTATATGTATTTCGCCCCATTTTTTCACCTTGTCAGCCTTAGTTAAACTGTCCGAAAAGGGACCAAACAGCACGGACTTCTCATCCCTTACCGCCCTCATTATTCTTAAAACTAAAGGAAAACCAAATAACAACTTGCGTGCACGAATGTGCGAATACGAGAATAAACGAGTGTGAGTGAGCTGTTCATTTCGTTTGTCCCCACACGCCATCTTTCTTTTCCGGCTACACTTTTGTAAACTTTTGGTGAAACACTTGTTCTAGTTTACCGTGCATTACAAGTACCTGTACTTGTTAACTTGTACACTTGTAACTTGTTGTTTTATGAAATAGGCCCCTGGAGTTTAACATTTATTTTTAAGGTTTATTTTAGCAATTGTTATTCAAAATGCATTTTTTGTCATACAGTTAATAGCTAACAATTTCTTTGCACTCAAAAAGGATCAATCTATGTTTGTGAAGGGTGCAATATAAATTGTTTTACCTAAGTAGTTCCACTTTTGTAATTTTAAAAATATGTCACACAGTTTAGTATTGTACTAAGATTAGCAAACGATGAGAAGAAAAGAAGGTGTGTGTCTGTAGAATAAGAACAAATTTGCTTAGTCAGCATCTTGAATGTATTCTAAGCCCCTGTAATATATTTCTTGAGTCTGAGTCTATATTCCGCGTGGTAGGTACATCTCACTGAGACGTGTGATAGCAACGAGCTGCGTTGTAAAAGGGCACTCTCAGTATATTGCTCTTCCGTGCACGGAGCAGGTTGAGTAATGAGTACTAGGGAGGGAGGCAGTGCGCATAATTCTCTTGGAGTAGCGCGCGTGATACGGTCTAAAGCGTGGACCCTGAAAATATATCCGTCATCCGGACATGTTTAGCAGGTCCACGGTGAAACCATTTCTTGATGAAATTCGTTATCACTCGTAAATTGATTTTTATATTGTAGAGACTCCTTGGTTCGAAGTATTTATATACCTTACTACTTGGTTATAGGGAGGGACTTTGAGGAGCGTTGCCAGACGTTCCTTTTTGGGGGGTACATGTCCCCCTTATAACTCATTGATACCCTGAGTTGGGATACCTAATTACATTGGTACAAAGTACTTTCTTCAAGTACTTGAGGAAATCTACTAATATTTTACAGAAGTCGAGGAAAATCGGTAATAAGAATGACGAGGTACAGCTGCACAAGTCGAAAGTACTTGCCAAGTACATGTACTTACAATTCCACTTTTTTAGTTAGTACAAGTACGAGTACTTGCGATCGCAGGGACAAGTACTTATACATGTACCTTTACTAGTACTTGCGTGCGTTGAGTACAAGTACTGTAGTGTGATCCAACTACAGTGACAAATACTTGTAAATTTTACTTGTACTTCAATTACATGTACTTTCACTGTCAACTTCAGTGATTGCTTAACGTCTCACGAGCCTAGTGGATGGAGTTGGGGGGGGGGGATTAGAGTCTGTCAAAATTACAGATGTCAATTGGCTCCAAAATTTGAGCTTCATCAATTCCTCACAAAATGACAATATTTGTATTTAGGGCACCAATTTGGGATAGCCATCTCATTTTTACGTCGAAAATTTGATCAAACGTGCGTTTCTCCGCCACCCCCCATCCACCCCACGATTCTCGTAATGAGTGGGAGAGGCGGTAGAAGGGGGTCCGAAATGCCTCCCTATCATTCTCCGTAGTATTCTAGGTTAAAATAGGGAATGTGCTTACTGTACTTGAAGTACAAGTACTTGTACTTGCCACCTGGACAAGTACAAATCCTGATGTACTTGTACTTATGATAAGATTAATAAGGAGGTACAAATACTTGTTTACTTGTACTTAGAACTTCAATTACAAGTACTTGTATTTAGAACTTCAATTACAAGTACTTGTACTCTCTGATTTTATTTCAGGTACAAGTACATTAGGTACTTGTAATTATCCTTGCGATTTTTCGAGTATTGTACCTGTACTATGTACACTTTGTATACTTGTAAGTTCATTTTTCCCAAGTTTGCTGAAATTTGCCATCCGCCAAGACCTGTGGGGGGGGGGGAGGCACTGAAAAATTCCGCTATTTGGTTTGAAGTATCTTTTAGTCCCCTTTTCCTGACCCCACACTCTTTTCCATCATTTTCACTCGTTGAACTACATTCTTCGATGGAATTTAGATTGGTACATCACGAGTTGAGACTCAACACACACTCATCCGATCTCGCTCAAATATAGATGATAGTTGGGGTTGATTTGATCATCTTATATCAATTTCAACATGATTCTATCATTAATAGCTACTGCGCATGCGCCAGTATGAAATCCTTGTAACAAGCTTATTTTCTACAGTTTTCATCCGATCTGGATGATATTTTCAGGGAATGTGCGGGCTTGGGGGTGGACGGTCCCCTGTCAGTTTCATTGTTGCCAAATCAATACTTCAATCTGCGTATGCGCTAATGTAAATTCCGTTATGCTCCATTTTTTCACGCCCTGGTTGTCCGATCTCGCTCAAATTTGGGTGATAGTTGGAAGAAGATGACTTGATTACCTCATACCAATTTCAATTCGATTGTATCATTAATAGCTACTGCGCATGCGCCAATTTGGAATACTTGTAATGGCCTTAACTTACACAGTTTTCAATCAGTTTTTATGAAATTGTCAGCGAATGCGCGGTTTAGCTTGTAGATGGTCCCGTTCTTATTTCACTGTTTTCAACTCATCAATTCAATCTACGCTTGCACAAATGTAAATTACATTGAGTTTCATTTTTTCGTTTCTTAATTGACCAATTATGACTTTTCACGCTACTTCTTGATTTACTCTTTTCCTGCGCGGTTTAGGTTGTAGATGGTCCCGTTCTTATTTCACTGTTTTCAACTCATCAATTCAATCTGCGCTTGCACAAATGTAAATTACATTGAGTTTCATTTTTTCGTTTCTTAATTGACCAATTATGACTTTTCACGCTACTTCTTGATTTACTCTTTTCCTCTATGGAATTTTTCAAGATCCTGTAAAACTTTTCAATTATCTATAAGTACATTCATGATTGGTAAACGAGGAAGCTGTTTGCCACACCCAACTTGGCAGACGTTTTTTCTGTCTGCTGGCTCGTATGTCCTTTGTAGACATGGATGGAGAGTTGAGACTTGATAAAGGTAAAAACAAACATGGGTGAGGGTTCCATGCTTTTTTTTTTTTTTTTTTTTTTTTTTTTTTTTTATAGGCAGGTGAGGAAATCTTTAAGATCCTATGGTAATCGGATCTCGTAAGATACCCAAAAGGGACCGCACTCCGGGTTATGCATGATTCAAACACACTAAAACCTCACCTTCCGTTGGAACTCAGCCTGGAACTGTTTAACACATTACTTCAGGCCGAGTCCTTGAGAAATTTCTTCAGTCTTCTCGGTCCATGTGCTTCCTCCTCCTCTGTCTCTCCCGTTCCAAGATGATCTGTACAAAGAAAGTATGGAGCACATCATCGTCCGTTTCCTGGCAGTATTATTGGGGAGTCTACTTTTCCCATTTTATAGCGTAAAACAACCCATGCCCAGAAAGGAACTGAGTCAGGAAAAGTTTACTTCTCCATGTTTTCTATCTAGCCATACCTTGATGTGAGGAATCAAGCGTGCAGTCCATCCCCTCTCTGCTCTAAAGTCAATTTCTTTTCAATTATCTATAAGTACATTCATGATTGGTAAACGAGGAAGCTGTTTGCCACACCCAACTTGGCAGACGTTTTTTCTGTCTGCTGGCTCGTATGTCCTTTGTAGACATGGATGGAGAGTTGAGACTTGATAAAGGTAAAAACAAACATGGGTGAGGGTTCCATGCTTTATCCATACTTGTATATTTGTCTTTGTGCCTGATGCGTGCAGTTCCTTCTCTTGCACATCTTATTGAACACTTTTCATATTAATGAAATAATAATCTTCATCAAGTGGCAGGTACTCCTTGAAGAATTTCTGAACTTTTACTATTTTGGTCAATTCACTTGTAAATTCTGGTAAAACAGATAATGTACTCCCAATCTCCAACTTCCAAACGTGTTGGTTGTAAAATAATTCAGAAAACAATGTACAAGAATGCTACATTGTTTATTAAAATTTATTTTTGTTAATTAGTATAATCATTGGTCTCATGTATATCTTGGCAAGTTTCAACTTCGTTATTCAGCACTAGGAAAAAATAAAATATCGAGGCCTGAATGTATGATCTCAGAAACTTAATATAATTTACATTCTTTGATTCTTCCACACATCAAGCATCAACTAAAATCACTTATTCAAATTCAACTATAAATTTATACATGTGTGCATGTAAATAGACAAAAAAAATGTACTCCTAAATGTACCTATCCCTTTTGGAATCCTGAGGTCCCTCCTTATTCCTCTTCTAAGATCTACGATACTCCTTTTCGTTGGAAGGGGTCTAGCAAAACTGACTTTAAGAGAAAGGAAAATCGGTGAAATGTCGGCTCGTTATCGCTGCTGTGCGACACAAAAACATACTTGAGAATCGTAACCTCACTGGGTCTGTTCGATGCGAAGATTGTCGTTTCATCACCGCTACATCGCTGCGTGGTCGTGGTGTTATAACATGTTGGCATCCATAGTATCCCTCTGGGTAATTCTAGACTGCTGCTTTCTGGGATAGTATATACACCTTAAAATCATAGGTAAGGCCCTCTGGCGGTATGGAGAGCATAACAGTGAAGCATACGAGTTACTACTATAGCAGGTAGGTACTACAAGGTTTGGAGGTAGAATAACATCGTTCTGACCGTGGCGTTTCATATGTACTCATGTGTACATCTGGCACACACCTAGTCCCTACTGAGATGCTTTAAAAATTCACTAACACCTACCACCTGTTCACGTTAGTTCATATACAGATTATGTTCTATTTGGGAGGAACCTTGCACTAATACAATCAAATAATTACATAGGAATTACCAGGAAAAAAAAGTTGATAATGAACACAAACTTTTCAGTCACTCTTATGAGAATTTGAGTATTCTGAGTTTTTGTGTTATTGTGATTCAGACTTTGTGGTCGAAAATGCTGAATTCCAACCAAGAGAATATAATATTCTGTCCCGGCAAAACAAACCCATTTCAATTTTGCCAACATCTTTTGATATGTTTCGTGTGATGAATTATTACGGTGCAAAGCAAGTTTTGGTTAATAGCAAATGCCGAAGTTGGGAATCCGCCTGTCGCATATTTGATTCGTTGGTAGGTGCCGTTCTACTGTACAGTTCGAAAATGTGGAGTTTGCGTTACTGGGACGAGATTGAAAAAATGCAATCAAAATTCATCAAAGCTGTTCTATTGTTACCCCATGGAACTCTTGGATATATGACAAGAATAGAGACTGGAAGATTAAATATTGGGACACAAATTCTTTGTCGCTGCTTGGGGGATGGTGGGGGTGATAGTTATCCCCAAATTCGCTATAAACAGTTGGTGAGAACAATTGTAAACGGTTACAGTATGGAAAAGTACAACTGGGCCGAACAGCTTAAAAAAATACTTATCGGACTAGGTTGGCTAGAAATTTGGGAGAATCAAAACCCGAACGAAATAATAGGAAAACGAAATAAAACTAGGAAAGGTCGAAATACAACGTTACGAGTATACTGTATTCTTCTTATAGTGACTAAACTTGAACATATTCAAACCAGTACACTACTTAGAGCTTGATGTACTAAGGAGTAAGTCATGTAAGAATACAATCTCTATATTCAAGCAAAAAACTCTATAAAAGTCGAGCAAAATGACCCCTGTATTTTATGCAACATGAGAGTCATCTCCCGAAAGTGTCAACAATCCTATAGGTATAGACTAGGAAGTAAAATTTATTCATTTTTGGGGGTGAATTTGTATTTAGGGACCTCTTAAGTTGTTTGGGGAACCAAGTGAATTAATTATGTAATCCAGCGAGACGCTAGCAACGGATCAGGCTTTCAATAAACCATTGCATCGAGACGGGCCACGTATACTGTATTCTTCTTATAGTGACTAATATAAAAATTTGACTGTGAACATATTCAAACCAGTACACTACTTCGAGCTTGATGTACTAAGTGAGTAAGTCTTGTAAGAATGAGTAATAAAACACGGTTATCTCTATATTCAAGCAAAAAACTCTATAAAAGTCGAGCAAAATGACCCCTGTATTTTATGCAACATGAGAGTCATCTCCCGAAAGTGTCAACAATCCTATAGGTATAGACTAGGAAGTAAAATTCATTTTTGGGGGTGTTGAAGCAGATGAAGTGCTAACAGTGGAATTTTGTAATTTGTATTAACAACATAACACAAGTTGATGTAGTGGCCAACTTAAACTTCAATAAACACGGAATTGAACTTCTGGCCATGTGGTATGTGAGTGTTTTCAATTAGCGGTGTAAAGAGTAAAATATCGAGGAAATACTCGTAGAAGGCTATTAGAATAGCGTTTGCTTAATGTCGTTTTAAAAGGAGGAAGTAAAGAATAACTCCTCGTTGTTTTCCTGTATATTAGAGCATATAATATTAGAATTAGAAAGTTTCTTCACCAATTACTGACACAGGGTGCCCCGACTGGAAAAGTCAGGGAAAACCTGGAATTGTCAGGGAATTCTTTGCGTCGGGAAATGTCAAAGAATTTTGCAAAAACCACCAAATGTCAGGGAATATTTAAAATAAAACTTGAAAGTTCAAGCAATGAAAATTTAAAGCGTTTTAAAGTATATTTAACTCCCAAACAACCAAACTTCAATAGCGTAGTTTATCTTACTAGGTGCATATTATTTCATAGGTGAGTTATACGAATGACAAAAATAATTATCAAGAGTTGTGGTTAAACTGTTCGAAAGTAACAACGCTACACGCACAAAAAGTGAATGGATATGCCATTGGCTTCCCTGGTTACTACATCACCTAAGGTAAACCATTTGTGAGAAAAATCAACTGAGTATTGAACTAGGGAGAAAAAACCCAGCAGAGTAGTGGATTGATCCAGTAAGAGTCGCAAAACTAGTTTGTATATATACGAGTATATATATATATATATATATATATATATATATATATATATATATACTTAAATTGGACACAAACTATTCACAAAGGAATTCATAAATTTCAAAATTTTTTTATCAACGTTTCGCATTTTGCGTTATCAAGACTGTTGGGATCTGGGTGAAACTCATCTTCTTAGCAATATATATATATATATATATATATATATATATATATATATATATATATATATAAGCTAGGACTTCTCAGGAGGGTTAAGGAGGGGGAAATTGGCCCATTGGAATGTGGAGTCATGTGTTATACATTCACAGACCAACTTTCCAACGAACGATTTTGGTGGGATGGGAAATCAGGAAGTTATACTGTCCCTGGCAACAATTACTAGTAGGTGAAAAAAACGTGTCATTTTTTGCTGTCGGACGAAAATTTTGAATTATCTCCAGAACTAAGAAATCCATGTAAGGAAAAAAATTAAACTCAAATTATTAAAATTTGTACTTCAACAAATAGCTTCAGATCACAAATTGAGAGACCATAAAACATTAAATAGAAAGTCATGCAGAATGATCGTATGGGTGAATATTCGTAAATTATCGTATTACATTTAGATTAAATTGTTATGATATTTGAGCACTTCGAGGGCAATGAGATTGTTAACTATAAGTAAACTACATATAAGTAGTCTGTTTTTTTTTTTTTTTTTTTTTTTTTTTTTCTTCTTCTTCTTTAGATCATACGGTTTTTGTTTTAGAGGCATTAGAAGTACAATAAAATGAGGAGAGAAAAAACTTGAATATCATATTCTTTGTCAGGGAAATCTGAAGTTCGGTCATGGAAATTAGAAATTTCCATATGGGGGCTACCCTGTGACAGATGTTGATTTAGTGTAAAATAATGTTAATGTTGTGACACCTTGTATATTTACATTGTATGGGTCTAGGACCTGAAACAATAATGATTGATTTGATGAATTATCGCCGTTTTGTCTTGTTACAGAGAACCCGTCTAAACGTCGAAGGGCCGACTCGCCGTCAAGATGTTGGGGACCAGCCGCGTGTCCTACTCGATCCGCCACGAGATGAAGCGTCAGCTGATCAGGTGGTCCGTGAGTCGAGGGATGTCCTCGCAAGTCGAGTACCGGCCCATCAGGAGCGTCCTCGTCGCTAATAGAGGTGAGTTCCCTAACAGAATAGAATAGAATAGAATATAAATACTTTATTGACACCATACAACAAACGGTATATAACAAATTCAACAGGAGAAACAAAAAGCAAGCAAAAATTGAATAAAAACAGATAATAAATTGTCAACATTTCTCAACACTTCATTGGAGAACACCAGCTCCCACAAGAAACTTCATCTGTGCAGTATGGTGCCAAGGCAATCATCGACTTCAGAGTAGCCGACAGATGAGCACTTCCTCTGATCTATTCGTGTTCGGAGATTCGTACAGATGTAACGCGCATAGCTTGGCCGTGAACCCGCGGCTTGGCAGGCGGAACTGGCTACTGGCCGACAGTGTTGGGCTGGCCATAATCTTATCGTCGAATACGAATACGATTGTAATCGCGATAATTTTCGTTGATTCTGAGTAAACTGCGATCATATTCGTATTCGTGTAATCGTATTCGTCTGTTGGTGATTACACGAATACGACCCAGAAAAATGCGTCACGGTCATCAATTTTAATAGAGCGACCCTCCTGTAATATGCGAAGCCCTGCTAATTACCTAGCTTCAGAGGGACGTCCTTAAAGCGAATTCAACGATTGGAGCCCTGCCTATCTGTCTCAAATCTATTTCAATAGGATGTCCCGCTGAAGCTAGGTAATATTGGCGAGGCTTCGCATATTATAGGAGGGACGCCCTATTGAAATTAATGACCGTGACGCCTTTTACGGGTTGTATTCGTGTAATCGTCGACAGACGAATACGAATATAATGGTAGTTAACTCAGAATCAACGAATAATTATCGCGATTACGACGATAAGATTATTCGTATTAAGGTGCAGACGCGTGCTCATGTCTAAGATTATGCCCAACACTGCATGGTATAGAATTAGTTGAATAAAAGAGTACTACTTAGATGAATGAAAGTCAAAGTTAAAGGAAATATGTTTGTGCAGGTGCAGGTCGATGGCATGAAGACTGAGAAATCTTGATACGGGAGTGATGCGTGCTCACCCTGTCTAGGACACCGGACATTAAAATTAAATAAATAAATGAAAATTAAAAAAAATAAAATAAAATAAAAAACGCCAAGTTCGGTGGTCAGTCTTTCCTAACATAATTGTAACATATTGACGTATAGAATTAGTTGAATATTTCCCCAGTAAAGCAGGTCGGACCCCTGGGTTCTTATCAAGTGCTATCAGTCTGCTCGCCATGAGTGCCTTAATTGAATTCCATGGAATGTCCTCATTGTTCAATCTGTTAGCAAGGGCTGCCACTGCTTCTCTCAGGCGTAGGCTGGATCTTCCATAACGCAGGAGAAAGTCGGCCCACTGATCCGCATCTGAACCGCTAGGACCACTGCTCCCATGTAGCTTCCTTGAGACTACAACTTCGGCTGTGATATGTGCTCTAAGCATTATGGGGATTTCCATTCTTGCGGGAATTTTTAAAAATTCCGGGTTGGGTATGACTGGATCGGGGTGTTTTGCTTTTAATTCGTCTAACACTGTCTTGCCTGATGAATCTACTGTGGTCAAGCACCGAGCAGTCATTCTTATTAGTCAACCTCCGAAAAGCCTCTCTAACTTTCCCTCGAAGCATCAGTCGGTGAAAGGCAAATACTGTCTGATCCTGATTTCTTGATGACTCTTCAGTTTCTTGTCATGCGCGATAGCCTCATTTATAAGTTCGTCATAATGACCTTCCGCCCACAGCTGTAGACGTCTTCCAAGCAGTATTCTCACGTCCTTAGGCTGTTTGACATTATGATCACGCTGCAAAATGACGGGTACAAATACCAGCAATCGTTCGGAAGGATGTTCACCTGCCACTAGGGCCATTATTTCACTTGCTAAAACATCAACAAATTGGGTGCTTTTAGGCCCATTGGTAATAACATGACTACTATTAATCCAACGGCAGTGCAATTCATAGGGAATCGCTTAGGGCGAGTTTGCACATGCGCACAGACTATTATTTATGTGACGGCAATGAAAGTTGTAGGGGACCGTCAAGGAGCTACCCTGCACAAACACTGAAAATTTCATCGGAATCGGACTGAAACTCGGTATAGTTTTGGGCGTGACAAGTATTGACCACAGACAGACACGGAACCGAAATTGATCAGCAAGCTCTTAAAACGCAAAAAGCAAGTAAACATTTTGATTTTGGAGAGCAAAAATTTTTTCGACTTCAATCACGAACACATAGTTTCCCCACCTTCGGTAGTGAGGAAGAAAAGAAAGTTCCAGTCATGTTGCATGATCGCATGAGCGAATTTCCGTTAATTATCGTATTGTATAATGTTAAATTGTTTTGAAATTTGAGATTTTCGAGTGCAAAGAAATTTGTAACTAGTAATTTTATGGTCAAAAATGTATTCTAAATATTAATCTGGCTTTTCAAAAATATATTTTTGATTTTTTTTTTTTTTTTTTTTTTTTTTGCAGTTTTTATAGATTTTTAAAGCAAATTTCAATTAGATTATGTACATTTTCCAGCATGATTTTGTATAAACATTTTGTAATGTTCTATTTTATTGTTAATAAACTTAATTTGAGCAATATTCCGCAAAAAAAAATATAAATTTAACGATTTGCAGCCGTTTTTAGCCATTTTCAGTGAATTTTTTCAGCACATTTTTTGAATTGACCAACTTAATGTGCTCAAAAGTGCAGGCCATCCTTTCATCCGGGAAGCTTAATTTTTTGGCTCAAGAACAGAATTCTCTTCCTTAAAATGGATTTCCATAAAGAATTTTCGAAAAATTCGAATTGAAAACTTTTGAAGCTATTACAAAAGCATTATTTTTTACAACTTCGCTGAAAATTCCTACGTTTCTGAATCACGTTGACAAAATATTTGCTATCCATATTTCTAGAGGCCTTGAATAATCCAGCACTCATCACTCACGACGGAGGACGGGTTGGAAAACTCTCTCGCGGCACAAATTATTCAGACCCTTCCGTACTAAACAACAGGATTTCATTCTCCGGGTCCATTTATTTAATTAGGTTCGACTAAATGGCAGCAGCACTTTTTCCTCCGTAATTAAATTACGTTTTGACAGGGGACGGAATCCGAGAGGGAAAAGCTGAGGGAATAAGCTCACTACCTTAAAACTTGTTATAAATAATTTTCAATGAAAATGCATCCTCTCTGTTTTTTTTCTGTTTTTCGACTTCGAGAGAGAGCTCATTTTTTTATATTCATGATTTTAGAAAACAGGACCTTCCCCTCTTTGTTCATTGGGTGGGTAGATACTTGATAGTTACTTCGTCACGTTTTTTTCGTTGACACAAATTAATCACAAGAAAGTCCATTATTTCTTTTACGTTCTTGTTAGTTCTTTAATATTTCTCAGAAACCCCTTGTTTAAAAAACTCGCTTATACCCCTTACCTTCATTATTTCTTCATAAAATGTTACAATGAAAAAGAACAGTAAAATACTACTACTAATGAACTAAGCAGCTATGTCTAAATTAAGTATAATATTGTTGATATAGAATCCATTAATATTGAATAATGTTTGTTCGGTGATTTAATTTATGGTACACTCACTGAAAAATGACATTGAAACGTTCCAAAAACGAATTTCATCAAAACGAAAACATTTTATGTGCAACAAAGGTAATTTATTTTTTCAACATGGAACATGTTTAGTGCGTTATTACGCTCCTATTTTCTGATGAGTATCGCTTACAACCAACTCGTTGCTACAGAACTGAATCTTAGGCATTTATCATCTTACAAAAATCGTTCGCATCGTTAATATGGAACATGTTTTTGCTATCATAACCCGGCTAAAAATGAGACAAAATTACGGTTACATGACATTCAGTGCGTTACTCTACAATTTTGACATTTCATGTCTTTGCTATGGCACACAACCAAATTTTCGTTATGTTACGTTACGTAACGAAATATGCTCAATGATTATTATGATTCGTAGAAGTGAGGTAGGTAGGTACCTATATGATTATAGCTGAAATTTGGCTATATGATTTTTGACATTTTATGTCTTTACTATGGCACATAAATGAAAAAGCGTCACGCGGGGGAGCGTCACGCAGGGAGCGTCACGCGGGGAGCGACACGCGGAGAGCGTTACGCGGAGATTCCCTAATGATCCCACGATTCTGAGATTTGGTATGTGGGCCCTTGAGGGACTTCTGAACACAACTGACCGATCCCAGATCAGCTGAGTGGCTCTAGAATCCAGTTTTTTCCCTAATGATCCCACGATTCTGAGATTTGGTATGTGGGCCCTTGAGGGACTTTTGAACACAACTGACCGATCCCAGATCAGCTGAGTGGCTCTAGGATCCAGTTTTTTCCCTAATGATCCCACGATTCTGAGATTTGGTATGTGGGCCCTTGAGGGACTTCTGAACACAACTGACCGATCCCAGATCAGCTGAGTGGCTCTAGAATCCAGTTTTTTCCCTAATGATCCCACGATTCTGAGATTTGGTATGTGGGCCCTTGAGGGACTTTTGAACACAACTGACCGATCCCAGATCAGCTGAGTGGCTCTAGAATCCAGTTTTTTCCCTAATGATCCCACGATTCTGAGATTTGGTATGTAGGCCCTTGAGGGACTTTTGAACACAACTGACCGATCCCAGATCAGCTGAGTGGCTCTAGAATCCAGTTTTGACATTTCATGTCTTTGCTATGGCACACAACCAAATTTTCGTTATGTCACGTTACGTTACGTAACGAAATATGCTCAATTTCTGATAATTTCCGCTTACAACCGAGTCGTTGCTAGGGAAATGGTACTTCGTCGTTTTTCATCCCACAAAATTCGTTGACCATTCGTTCGAAAGCTCTCGATTTATCCAACCATATTATGTTAACTACTGCAAAGTGCGTGGCAAACAAGCTGAGTTATGAGCATGGTTATTTGAATAATTGTTTACACACAGGTGATCATTCTCAATAATTGATATTGTGAACATGATAGCAACCGCTTGCTAATTTCTGATGATTTCATTGAGCTGTAATTTTGTTTGAAGCTGTAATTTTGTATGTAGCCTCTTTAGGAAATTTACTAGACGATGCCCAATCCGGATCAGCTGAGTGGCTCTTAGAGCTTGCATACGAGTCTGCAACACATACGAGTCTGCAACTAAAGGCATGAAATGTCCCAATGTGTTGCAGACTCGTATGCAAGCGTTTTCTGATGATTACCGCTTACAACCAAATTGTTGCTACGGAACTCTATTTTAGGCATTTGTCATCGTACGAAAACCTTTCGCCAGTCGTTGGGAAGCTCTCGATTCACCCTAACCTTATCATGTTAACCACTGCGCAGTGCGCGGCCAACAATCTGAACAGTCTGAATAATTATTGTTTACATACAGGTGATCATTTTCAGTTAATTTTGTAAACATGATTGCAACCACGATTAGACTTGAATTTATAATTTGAAAGAGAGACTCTCTGGGACATAAAGAGACGACTTAAATGATGGGCTCTTTTCTAATCAGCTATGAGTGACCAGAATTCTCTCCTGTTCTCCCAAGGAACATGTTCCATTATTTGTCAAGATTTAGTGCTTAGACTACATTTGTATTTTTTGTCCTGCTCAGTAACTTCCAGTTATTAACCCTTTCCGGACGAAACCCGGTCAGGACCCGGCTAGGCAATATCCGCATTTGGACGGAACATTTTGAGAGAGGGATGTCTCACAGGACGAATGCCGGTCCCTGCTCGGCGACCTTGTTACCTCGTAGGGGTCGAATGCCGGTCACTGCTCGGCGCCCTTTCTTGTCTTCACAGACGAAACCTGGTGGTAGCTTGGTATTTTTTAAATATTGGGGGCAATTCAGTAGGTTTTACTGAAGGTTTTGACAATAGATCGCAGCACTTTATTGATAAAATGAACCCATTGGGAAGGAATATGAGAAACCTTTCTGTGACTGGTTACTACTTGAGCTTCGACTTTTTATCTTTATTTTCTCACTGATAACTCTTGTCCTCGTGTTGTTTTCGTGTCTTCGTGTCGTTTCCATTGTACCCAGTTTTCTGTGTTTAGTAATTGTGCTTTTTCAGTTCGTAAGTGGTTTTTTCGTCATGAACAATGAACAAATTGAAAGATTGTTGCTTCAAATGGAAGAGCAAGACGACCTTTTTTTAATATTTTTTGTTCAGGGGAAATGATTACAATAAAAAATAATAATAATAATAGGTAATCTGTGCTTTTATTTGATGAATATGTCTTCAAACGTGATGTACCGTTTTTAGGTGACCTATTGCAAAAAGCTTATCGTCCTTGAAAGATATAATGGCGTGTAATAAGTCGTCCTGTAAGGTACATGCATAATGCCGGTCCCTGACCGGGTTCCGTCCTTGTGGACACGATCGGAATTCAACTTTCGACCGCAAGGGTTAATTCGTGTTATGAAAGTGTGTATCCCCTCAACTGAAGCATCGATAATCTGTGTACTTACTTTTTTTTAATACAATGATGAATTAGTTATTATCATTAAGAATATAATAAACTGATTCTTTTTATAGAGGTCCCAATTTTGGCAGAATATGCCAAATAGAACGATTGACACTAATGCATCCACTGCACCACATCACGTCCTGTATACCTAGAACTGTAGGACTCAATAATTCAAATGCACTTCTAACCAAGCAATTGCAAAAACCAACAATTGAACACCTGATACGCTGAAATTATTGTTATTTTGAAAGAATCATGTGAACGTGACGAAATTTCAAGAGGATTATTCACGTTCCTGTTTGAACTAGTCCAAACATTTCAGTGATTAGGACGTAAAATAGTGACTAAATTGTGTTTTGAAGAGAAACTCATGCCATGTAGTGCCATGAGCTTCCGCTGCAGTGCGCTTACTCAAATAATACCAGAACAGCCTTCACGCAATGACCGCTAGAAGCGCTCCAAACACACTTTTTCACTTTTTGTATTTTAACACTAAATTAGACCATGACAATATTTCTCCTAACATATCTCTCCTATAATAATATTTTATACTACCATGATAATGATCATTATACCGTAAGACCGGATGGTCGGAAATGGGTATGTGAGCTCACAAACCTTTGTAACATGTTATCGATATTTTTTAGTACGTATATGTATGTGCGGCTCGAATGTTTTGTTCAGTTCTTGAGTTTTTGTGTTTAAAACAGCAATATTTTATCAACTTTTGTTCTTAGTTCTTACCCTTAACGGCTTTTATTAAAAACTTGAGTGTGCGGATTCTTGTACTCTTATTTCAGTCTACCCGGATGTGACAACTGGCAATGCATTATTATCATAGTAACTTATCTATTTGGGCTTAACTTGTGATGTCTATCTCAGCTTAACTGTAGAAAACGTAGAAATAGATTTCAGGTATTCGTATGCACAGATTTGAGGCTGTTATTGATCTGACCTGACATTTCATGACAACCTTGAATAGACTCACGAAATTCCTGAAAATGACTTTCATTAGGGATTATTAGTGTGACAACTGTTATATTTATGTGTCAAGGTTTAGGAAACCCACCAAGCTGCCAGTCAGTTTGTATTCGAACAGTGTCCGATAAAATACGTTGCAAATCGGTCGAGTGATTTATTCAAATACCTTGTATTTGGCAACGAGGATAAAAGTTTCGCATGTCTCTACCAGGAGAGCGCGTATCTCAGTAAAGCCGAGTTACTGGTAACAGCAATCATAATATCGCAACTGGAGAAGCACAATTAGTTGATGAGCTCAGTAAACTACTGTTCGACGCCATTAGAGCTGGGCTGCAAGATTCTGACAGCTATACCTAGGTACAAATTCGGATCCCAAACTTCCAGACCCCAAATTAAGCTCAGTTACTAAGAAAATGAGTGACAGACATTCGAAAATAATTTTTCGATTGGGTACAGACGATTGCACAACCCTTGAAGAAAAGCTCGAGTTATAGCAACTCGAAACAGAAGGTGTAAACGGTATAAAACATGCCGCCGAAGTTTTTGAAAATAGATAATGATAGATACACCTTGGTTACGGTCTCTATGTGCGCAGGAAAAAACGGAGGAAATGTCCTACTCCAAACTGGTGAGTCTCATTAAAAAACATCTCGCACCAGTATCAGCGATGTAAATTCGAAAGAGCTGAGCAATCCACTACAGAAAACATAACAGCAACGATGGCATTGCTCTGAATAATAAAATAGTTCAGGAATCCATGATTTTGTAGTAGATGGGTTTTTTCCTCCTTACATGCGTAAGAATACATAGGTAGATAGGAATGCTAACTATTTTGTATCCCTCCATGAATGTGTATCCTCACGCTTTCACACCTAGGTATTACACAATTTCCTTCTTTATTTCTCACATTATATCATTCCCGTAGGTGAAATCGCAATCCGAGTCTTCAGAGCTTGTTCGGAGCTGGGTATTAAATCAGTGGCTGTTTACTCAGAACAAGACAAAATGCAAATGTTCCGTCAGAAAGCGGATGAAGCATACTTGGTCGGCAAAGGGTTGCCGCCTGTCCAAGCCTACCTCAACATCAACGAAATCATCCGAGTTGCTCTTGTAAGTCCATTCACATTAACAATCTTTAGCAATAAAATTGTAATTATGCATTCACCAAAATTGTACGTATGTTTGTTCGTTCACCATGCCGAAAGTGATCACAAGGTGGCACTCACTGAGGGGCTGGATATGTTTTTACTTATACTTTGGTCTACCAAGACATTTTCAAACATTTTCCTGTGGAACTAACTGGAATTACTCCACAAAATCGTTACGTTAGGTCCAACGTCCAACTAGCCCCCACGTGATTTCTAACCCAAGTTCATGGAGTTTGGAGAAAAGCTCTGGACAGCGGACGGGGGATTTTTTTAATTCGACTTGTGGATTCACGCATCTTGAAACGTAAATCAACAAATTTTGATGGGTGGGGGGGGGGGGGATATTAGAAAACATTTTCTTGGTCGATTACAAAGTTTCATTATTGAAAAACCTAACAAACCAAAAAGTCATAATGCGAGCCTTCACAGCACTTTCCATACATATTAACTGTTTTAAAAAATCAGATTGTGGGCTTCACACTACTTTCTTAAAATTTCTACTGATTCTGTATAACCTCGGGTGTGACAATCCATCTGACATTTCTAAAACATTGTTTGGGACGCTTCACAGTATTTTCCATTATTTATTACCATAATGTTAAAGAAGTGTGCAAAATCCTGTGAATCCTCCAAAAGAACATTCTATAAATATTTACCTATAACCAAGTATTATTTAGGTATCATTTATTTTTATTTATGCATGCAATTTATAACAATAAAACAATTTACATTTGGGGAATCGCATGAAGAGACTTTGGCCTTTTGGCCGTCAACCGAAGTATGCCGCAGTGTTGATAAAAATGACTATAATGGGTGTAGTGGATTTAAATATGTTTTACTTGGTGTAGGTAGACCAAGTGGGACATTTATATTCTGATTATGCGGGTTAGTCCCTGGGTTATTCCTGTAAGGAATGTGAGCGAAACCGTCAAGGTCAGCTTGCTTGGCGGGATGAACTGAGAGATAGTTCGTGTCGCAGCCGCGTGGAGCACTGGGCTCGCATAGTGGGTGCTGGGTTCGATCAGTTTGGTACTGAGCCGTTTTGTAATATTCCGGCCTAAGATTTATATCTGTAGGAGGAATATGTTGAGCTTGGTTGAGGTACTGAAAAGTATCCTTTGTTTTTTGTACATTTGGAGTGTATTTGACACTCGGATCGGCCGGGTAGCCTTGTGTCGAATATCGTGGATATTCGGAAATCTTTGTCGAATCATAATGATTGACTTCAGAGCGGGTCTGAAAGGTATCCTCGAACTTTTGTATAGGTGAGGCTTGATCTAACGTTTCCTTCGTGAATACGTTAGGTGAGAAGGCGATCTCGTCGCGAGGATCGAGCCTTGAGCCGTCGCTAGGAACGGCGGACTGGCCGGGCAGCGGATAGGTAGCGCTGCGTGGGCTAAGAGGCCCGGCCGCGCCGTGTTCTACCTCCCCTTGCATGAGGAAATAGGACGGCCGACGTTCCATCGAAATATCCGAGTTATTAGCTCGTTTTCGATGCCTCTATGTATAGAAATAGAGGGTTTAGAAGGTGGACTCGCTTGACAGAGCTTCTTTCCTTTGCTCGGATGTCAGGGTCCTACCTTGTAGTCTTGAAAAAGACTTCCTTGGACGGTAAATTAGAGCGTATGAGCTGAGTAATTTACCGGCGTGCCCACAGCGGTCGGTGACGAGCCTAATGCTACGAAACCTGGGCGACACGACTAGGAACGTCCCAGCGGGCGTACGATCTAATGAGAATATCAATAGATGTACCGGGTGGCGTCCTGACAGGAGAACTACGTTGGGCAATGAGCAGGATGAATAATCACTGGACTCGTAGATGCCAATGCGAGATCTGTGTGGAGAGAAGGTAGGCCTTGTAGAAAGCAGTAGGAAGCCGTTCTTGAGATGAACTCGGGAGCAGAAGGTTCGTCAGCGTAGAGCGTGTAGAAATCTTCGTACTTCGAGGTGTAGTCGTCGAGAGCGGAGAGTAGAATGAATTCGGAGGGCTCCGAGCAGGGTAATTATAGGGAGGTGGCCGCCTCCTGCCGCCTCCTGATTGGTCCGCTTAATTTCGTTAATTCGACTGTGTAATCTCATTGGCTCGCACATTGTTTTCTCAGTATCTGCGAGTATGATAGCTGAGCTGGTCCTCCGGGGTGGTTTCCCCACGTCCGTCGCTGCGACGGGGTCCCCGGGGGTGGCTTACGAGCGTCCGTCGCGGAGCCGACGACCTTGAGTTTAGACGGGGACCTCGGGTGCTTTCTCTGCGTCCGTTGTTCAGACGGGGTCCCCGGGGTGGCTGCTGGACCAGAGGTGCTTGCTTGCCGCCTCTTGGTTGGTTCGCCTATTGTCTCTCGTGTAATCAGTGTTTCTGATTGGCGAGTAGGCTTGTTTGAATTGTCCTTGCTAGTTTTAGAGGACGTTTGATTTTCTGCTTGAGTTTTCTCGTTCAAGGCGACTTGGTTCGAGATACTTGTCGCATCTCTCTCGCCCAGTAAGTGTCTAGGGAGGTCGCCTTGTATGTTATTAGTTAATATTTCACTTTTGAGAGAGAAATTCGTATTTTCTCTCTGGTGAAATATTTTGTTTGACGGAGTTGTAACTCGACGTCTTATAAATATTTTTGTGTTGTGTCTACCTCTTTTTGGTAGCCCTGAAAAGGGCTGTTGAAAAGAGGGGGTGGTTTTCACCACAGGCGCCCCCCCAAGACGTCGTGTTACTAACGACGACGCCGGTTGGGGAGAACTGGGAGGTCCACACGGAATTCTCCGTATGAAACCCTCACCAGTTGGGGCGGAGGCGGAGGTGCAGGCCTCGCGTCCCGCGCCTGGGGTGCGCCCCGGCCTCGCCGGTTTCGACGAGCGCCGCGGGGCGGCCGTGGCCGGCCCGAGCTTTGCCGACGGGAGCCAAACCCGCGAGGGCTTGGCCCGCGGCCGCGGCTGGGCTGTTGCGGAGGTGCTCGTTCCGGCTCCGTCCACCCCGCTGCGCTCATCTCGTCCCACCGAGGCACGGGCACGTCGCCCGAGCTGATCCACTTTCGTGGACCCGTGGGGAGCTGGTGAGCGGGTGGAGCCCTGGGCAGCTGCGGAGCGGGTGTAGCGGTCGTCGCGTATGCGGCCGGTGTTTTCCACACCACCTCCCTCGAAGCGCTGGCGTCCGTCGGTGCCTTCTTTTCTGGCGAAGGCGGTAGCGGGCTGATGGTTGCCGGAATTTCCTCGGCTAGGAGGAGATTCTCCACTTCTTCCGTGATCATCTGTTCTGTAGGAGTGGAAGCTGCCATGGTCAAAGTTGGTATGAGCTCCTGGCGTGGGGTGTTCCATATTTATATCTCCCACTGTTCCTACCCGAGAAAAGTGGGCGTGGCCTGCTTCGAGTGCAGTCACCCACTTCTCGTCGAATTTGGTAGAGGGGACGCGCCCTCTGGCGGATTTTCGGGGAGTTTTCTCCTTATTTTCTGCCTGATTTTGGTTTCGTGACACAGCTTCGTCCGAGTTTAGAGTGTAAGCCGGTTTTATTTGTTGTTTGGGAACTTTTTTCGTGTGTTCGCCAATTTGTACTGTAACCGAAAACTTATCTCTCTTAATAACCTTGAATGGTCCCGTGTAAGGACATTGCAGGGAGGAGAGCTGTGTGGGCACTCTGATATAGACATGTGTACATGTATCCAAGTTTTTTGGCATGTTGACGGCATACTTCGTATTATTATGTTTAATATGTGTAGGCCGGAAGAAGAGAGGCTCAGAAAGGTTTGTAGAAGTTACGAAAATGTCTCCTGGGAGTGGTGCGTCAATTCCGTAAACTTTTTGGAACGGTGTAGTTTCCGTTGCTGGGTCTATTGCCGTACGCATGGCGAGTAGAACTTTTGGAAGTGCGTCGAGCCAATTTTCGTTTTGTGCTTTGAGAGCCTCTTTCAAAGATCTATTTCTGCGTTCTACCATTCCGTTTGTTGACGGTTTGTATGGTAACGTGTGAGTATGTTTTACTCCGAGACGTTCCATAATGGAATTGAATAGATCTGATTCGAATTGTGTGCCTTGGTTTAGGTACGCCTTTTGAAGCTACCCAAATATTGATAAAGGCGTTTGTGATCGTGGCTGTTTCGATGTTGTTAAGAGGGACTGCCTCTAGCCAACCCGTTGCTCTATCGACCATCATTAGAATGTAACGTTTCCCTCCTTTAGCTAAAGGTAAGGGTCCGGTAATATCAACGTGTACATGTGAAAATTTGTTAGCCGTTTCAAATTCGGAGTAAGGGAGCTTCACGGAGCGAGTGATTTTTGCTCGTTGGCAAGTTTCGCACGCTCGGACCCAGTTGGAGACATCTGCACGGAGTCCGTGCCAAAAATATCTTTGTTTAACTTTATACACTGTAGAGTGTATACCTGGGTGTCCCAAATTGTGAATTTGGCTGATTATTTCTTGCCTTATTTCGTTTGGAATATAAGGTCTTGGGTGTCCTAGGTCTAGGTTACACCAAATTTCTCCTTGAGGGAATTCAACTTGTGTGAGTTTCAATTTGTCCTCTGCGTTAGGGGGAGAACGAATTTGTGCATTTGAAATGTGCAGTAGAAGATTGCACTCTATCGCAGCCGTAATTTGCGAAATTTCGGCTATGGGTGGACCCTCGTCAGTTTGGGTTGAAATCGATTTTGTTTGAATTTCAACTGGATCGAAGGGTCTGGAGAGTGCGTCGGCGACGACGTTGTTCTCTCCGGGTATATGACGAATGTCACTTGTCATTTGAGAGATGTATGTTAGCCATCTTAATCTCATTTTAGAAAAATGTGCATTTTTCTTAAGCATCGTGCCTAGCAGAGGCTTGTGATCTGAACAAATATGAAAAGATCGGCCGTCCAAGTCATTGTGCCAATGAATGCAAGCTTGGTAAACGGCGAACATCTCTTTGTCGAATGATGCTTTATTCTTCCATTGTTCCGGAATTTCTTTACTGAAAAATCCCAATGGTTGGTAAGATTTCGAGCCGTGTTTGTCTGTAATTTCCTGCTCCAGTGCCGCTCCGATGTGTGTGTCGGATGCGTCGCAGACTATTCTCCACTCTGCTGTAGGGTGTGGATGAGCGATATTATGCAATGTAGCTTTAATCATTGCTTGTTTTAAGCTGTTGAAAGCTTTTTCTCTCTCTGATGTCCATTCGATAGGTGTTTTGTCATTTTTTTTGTTTGACTGAATGGAGTCATACAGAGGTTGTGCCGTGTGAGCGAATTTACTTGAGCAAGCTCGGTAGAAACCACACATACCTAGGAATCTGCGTAGACTTCGTACGTCTATTGGCCTAGGAAATTGTTCTATGGCTTCTATTTTATCTCGTTTAGGAATTATCCCTTCTTTCGAGATAGTGAAACCTAGGAAATCGACGGTAGGTTTTGAAAAAATGCATTTATCAAAACCTACTCGAAGTCCGTGTTCCCCTAGCTTGTCAAAAATTTGTTTGAGGTGGTTCATGTGTTCTTTATAATTTTTAGAAGCCACCAGGATGTCATCTAGGTATACAAATGCGAAATCAAATTTTCGCATGATGCTGTCCATGTATCTTTGCCATGTTTGAGCCGCTCCGGCCAAACCCATGCTCATTTTCTTAAACTCATAAAGACCGAAAGGTGTAATAATTGCAGTTTTATGAGCGTCATCTGGGTGCATCGGAATATGGTAATATGCCGATTTTAAATCTATTGTCGAATAGATTCGTGTATCATGTAAATTCGCTTGGAAAGAGCGAATGTGAGGAGGAGGGTAGGCGTCTTTCTTCGTTTTCGCGTTCAGGAAACGGTAGTCGCCGGTGATCCTCCATGACCCGTCTTTTTTTGGCACACAGTGTAACGGGGATGCCCATTCGGAATCTGATGGTGCAATTATGCCTTCGGAAAGCATTTTGTCAAAAGTACTTTTGACTTGAGCCCGTTTTTCGCCCGCCATGGGTCTTGCTCGGAAGTGTACTGGTGTTCCTTCCGTGGTTATACGGTGGTAAACCCCGTTGTTTTTCCACTTTCCTTGAAGTTTGCTCATTTTATCATTGTATTTTTCAATGATAGAGCGAATGTTTTCGTCCTCCGTGATTTGCACGTCCTCTGGTTGAGGGCTGTTGTCACGATGAGGGATAGTAGCTGCTATTTGTTCGTCAGTGAATTTTTTGTTCATGACTGCAGCTATTTTTTGATCGGCATAGCTTTTTATTTTATCTTTATAAATGTATTTGTGTTTGACCCGTATTCCGATATCCCAAGACTCGAGGAATGGTATACCGAGGATCGCTAGATCAACTTTCGTGATCATAAAATCGGTGGTCATGTCTCCGAGGCCGATGTTAATTGTCGTGTCAGCCCGCCCTAGTGTGTCTATAGGGGCTCCGTTAGCTGCTGTGAGCTTTACGTTGGACTTTCGAATTTTTAAGCCCAATTTTTTGGTGACATTGTGGGGCAGAATGTTCACTTCTGCTCCCGTGTCGATGAGAAATTCAGTGCCATTTAGTTTGCACTTGAAAAAAAGCCTTTTATACTCAGTAGACTGCCGGTGTATAGGCTCAGATACACTGGCAGTTATTCGTTTTCCGAACTCTCTACGTCGGAGGTTGGAACGGTACTTTCTTGTACCGATCTCTGAGTATTTTCGTTTGAAACCCAGGTTTTAGGCTGGCTTATAGTCGCTGCCTTTTTGCTAGTTTTGGAGGCAGTGTTTGCCTTCCAAGTGCAGTGTTCTGGGTCTGCACATTTGCGAGTTTCGCTACCGAAACGTGCGTGGTTTCGACAGACATAGGCCGTCGGTTTGTGAGGCCTACTCTCTACTGGTTGGGGTTTGAACTCAGCTTGTTGTGAGAGGGCCTTTTTGAAACCAGTTTTCATGGGTTTCGGAGTAGATTCTACTCCTCGTATGTTGAGAGAGGTATTCTCTGTTTTGTACGCGTGTAGCGTATCAGCTAGGTCGAGCCGGGCGGTCGTGGTAGGCTGAGCTGCGACCATACCTCGTGCTTCGATAGGTAGAGTTTCGATCCACTTTTGAGTGATCAGAGCCTCTGAGAAGTACCCAACAGCTTTAGAGTACATTTCGTGGTACTTGGTGCTGGGTTTTTTGGCGAGAGATGCGGGGTCCTCGAGTGCGAGGAGCCTGTCCTGTAAGGACAACCCGTATTCTCGCTGTAGGCGCTGTTTGGCCTCTTCATAAGGTGCGTGGGGTGCCGTGAGGTAAGCTGAGTCGATAGCTTCCCTCATTTCTTCTGGTACCCACTTGTATATAGCTGAGAAGCATTCGTTCTGCGTTCTCAGGTGTTTTCGCACGCAGTATTGATCGAACTCGGCGAGTGCACGATCGATATTCTTCTTTTGGAAGATTGGTTTTTGATAATCTCCCATCTCCTCTAAAAGTGCTCGAAAGCCACTTTGTGTAGAGGGTTGTTGAGTGAGATGTGGGGCGTAGAGGCCCGGCGGGGGTCGCACGCCCGCAGTGGTTCCCTGAAATCCACTAGCTTCATAAGAGGGAACGAAATGCTCCGTGTTAAGCCTGTTCAAAGGCGGGGTCACCATTTGTAGTGGATTTAAATATGTTTTACTTGGTGTAGGTAGACCAAGTGGGACATTTATATTCTGATTATGCGGGTTAGTCCCTGGGTTATTCCTGTAAGGAATGTGAGCGAAACCGTCAAGGTCAGCTTGCTTGGCGGGATGAACTGAGAGATAGTTCGTGTCGCAGCCGCGTGGAGCACTGGGCTCGCATAGTGGGTGCTGGGTTCGATCAGTTTGGTACTGAGCCGTTTTGTAATATTCCGGCCTAAGATTTATATCTGTAGGAGGAATATGTTGAGCTTGGTTGAGGTACTGAAAAGTATCCTTTGTTTTTTGTACATTTGGAGTGTATTTGACACTCGGATCGGCCGGGTAGCCTTGTGTCGAATATCGTGGATATTCGGAAATCTTTGTCGAATCATAATGATTGACTTCAGAGTGGGTCTGAAAGGTATCCTCGAACTTTTGTATAGGTGAGGCTTGATCTAACGTTTCCTTCGTGAATACGTTAGGTGAGAAGGCGATCTCGTCGCGAGGATCGAGCCTTGAGCCGTCGCTAGGAACAGCGGACTGGCCGGGCAGCGGGTAGGTAGCGCTGCGTGGGCTAAGAGGCCCGGCCGCGCCGTGTTCTACCTCCCCTTGCATGAGGAAATAGGACGGCCGACGTTCCATCGAAATATCCGAGTTATTAGCTCGTTTTCGATGCCTCTATGTATAGAAATAGAGGGTTTAGAAGGTGGACTCGCTTGACAGAGCTTCTTTCCTTTGCTCGGATGTCAGGGTCCTACCTTGTAGTCTTGAAAAAGACTTCCTTGGACGGTAAATTAGAGCGTATGAGCTGAGTAATTTACCGGCGTGCCCACAGCGGTCGGTGACGAGCCTAATGCTACGAAACCTGGGCGACACGACTAGGAACGTCCCAGCGGGCGTACGATCTAATGAGAATATCAATAGATGTACCGGGTGGCGTCCTGACAGGAGAACTACGTTGGGCAATGAGCAGGATGAATAATCACTGGACTCGTAGATGCCAATGCGAGATCTGTGTGGAGAGAAGGTAGGCCTTGTAGAAAGCAGTAGGAAGCCGTTCTTGAGATGAACTCGGGAGCAGAAGGTTCGTCAGCGTAGAGCGTGTAGAAATCTTCGTACTTCGAGGTGTAGTCGTCGAGAGCGGAGAGTAGAATGAATTCGGAGGGCTCCGAGCGGGGTAATTATAGGGAGGTGGCCGCCTCCTGCCGCCTCCTGATTGGTCCGCTTAATTTCGTTAATTCGACTGTGTAATCTCATTGGCTCGCACATTGTTTTCTCAGTATCTGCGAGTATGATAGCTGAGCTGGTCCTCCGGGGTGGTTTCCCCACGTCCGTCGCTGCGACGGGGTCCCCGGGGGTGGCTTACGAGCGTCCGTCGCGGAGCCGACGACCTTGAGTTTAGACGGGGACCTCGGGTGCTTTCTCTGCGTCCGTTGTTCAGACGGGGTCCCCGGGGTGGCTGCTGGACCAGAGGTGGTTGCTTGCCGCCTCTTGGTTGGTTCGCCTATTGTCTCTCGTGTAATCAGTGTTTCTGATTGGCGAGTAGGCTTGTTTGAATTGTCCTTGCTAGTTTTAGAGGACGTTTGATTTTCTGTTTGAGTTTTCTCGTTCAAGGCGACTTGGTTCGAGATACTTGTCGCATCTCTCTCGCCCAGTAAGTGTCTAGGGAGGTCGCCTTGTATGTTATTAGTTAATATTTCACTTTTGAGAGAGAAATTCGTATTTTCTCTCTGGTGAAATATTTTGTTTGACGGAGTTGTAACTCGACGTCTTATAAATATTTTTGTGTTGTGTCTACCTCTTTTTGGTAGCCCTGAAAAGGGCTGTTGAAAAGAGGGGGTGGTTTTCACCACAATGGGCAAAGCCAATAATGGGGAATTTCTTTATTATATGATTATATTAATGAGACAAATGGGATGGAGTCATTCATGTACAAAAACAATAAACAATTTCCACCTTAAAGAGAACAATATTTTAACTGTATTTTTGGTGATAATAGATAGCGACAATCATAACACTTGATTACAATCACATACACTATCAATAATAAATTATTAAATTAATTAGGATAACACAATTTCAATTCCTTGATTATGGTAAATGACTAACTAGAATATTGAAACGCTCCTGTAGGCCCATGCTCCCTTCACATAATTGATTAGTTCACCCCAATTTATTCCTCCCATTCAAATATTGAAAGTGTTGGTACCCCAAAATACCTATAAGACGGTGTGGCCTGAGGATTAGGCATCTTCTTATGAAAGGTTCGGTATCCGCATTTTCTAAATGTTACAAGGCCCCACCAAGTTCGTCGCAATCGGAAGTTATAATAATGATCGTAAATTCAGACATCAAGATCCAAACTTAACTTGCTTCGTAGTTTAGAGGAAAGCCTTTATTTAATAGACAATTTGTATACAATCGGATTTTCACCGTTTCACTCGTAATAAATAACAGGAAGCTTTCCAACCAAAGACGATGAAAACTTTGACAAAGAAGAACTTTTCCGCGTTAGTAACTCAGAGGAGAAAATAATTTTTATGGACAAAGTTCCCCTGAGAATAGGTATTCATAAAGTTGTTGAAAGTTTTGAAAGCTTCATACGGAGGTCTCCATCAGCGTTCGTATTAGCGAATTCTCGTAGAAAATGAACTATTGCAATGGCTCGGAAAATTTTAAAATGAAAATTTTTGGAAAATTTTCATTGAAATCCGTTTTTGAGGTATTCTGAAACGGATCCTAGAGTTTAACGCTTTTTCATTATAATGTATGTGTGTGTGTGTGTGTGTGTGTCATTCCAGACGTTAATTATTCTCCTTAGGATTGAGATGAAAATTCCGTTCTTGTGCCAAAAAATCAAGCTTTCCAAACGAACGGATGAGTTCGTTGGCCAGCACTTTTTGAGCACATTAAATTGGTGAGATTTTAAAAAATTTACTAAAAAAATCACTAAAAACTGCTAAAAGTCGTTGAATATATATTTTTTGGCAGTTTTGTTACCTATAAAATAGAACATTATAAAATTTATGGACATAATTATGCTGAAAATGTACTTTAAATTCATTAAAATTAGCTTAAAAAATCGATAAAAACTTCAAAAAAGCTAAAAATTCAGAACCTCTAGTTGAATAGGAGATTATTAGTTAGAATAAGTTTTTTGCCATATTAATAGTTAACAATTCCTTGCACTCAAGAAGCTCAAATTTCAAAACAATTCAACAGTATAGAATAAGATGATTTACGAAAATTTGCTCATACGATCATGCTGCATGACTGGAATTTTTTTCCTTCTTTCCATCCGAGGTGACGTCGATTGCGTCGAGGAAAACTCGTTCAAACCTACAAAAGCAGGAATATCATCAACCCTGAAGGGAAAATGACGTCTCGTCTCTGATAGCTTTTTGTTCGCTCCCTCGGCGTGGTAGTCGTTTACTCGATTTCTCTTTCTCAAAGGATCAACATTGGTGTGCACGCGTCAAATTCGTTCTACCTTTGATAAAGTGAAGGCATCTTGTTGTTGCCTACTAAGTATATACCCACCCTTATGTAGGGGTTGACCGTTCCGGGAGTAATGATCAGGCCCGTAGAGAGGGTGGGGGCACTGGGTATATTACTGTTACCGTTACTGTGCTCATCGTACGCATTAACGTGCAGTAGATATTACCTAGTTAAAAATGAAATCACAAAACATCCTGTGTCGAACAATATTTGAGTATGCATATTCGAATACGATTCATACTAAATTATAATAGGTACCTACCTACCACAGAATACAGTATTAGCCATTAACATCTCATGTGACATCAGCTGATCAGTGAAGGGCCATCTTGAAAGTCGCGTATTTTATATTATGGTCCATCGCGACAAAAGCGGCACCTATGGTTAGACGAGTCAACTACTACTAATAGCTCTCTATAGGTTTGTATGTACAGTGAGTCCTGGACCTGTTCAGAATCGAACTAGGTTCGAAGGAGGACCGACAAGGGAGGGGATGAGAACTGGTTCATTACTCCTCGCAGTCCATACGCGTTTCGAACCAATTCGGAACTGATAACCTTCACTCGTATACTCGTAACCTCAAAATTAAACGGCTGAACCATTGAAGTCAAAGGCAGCCGGTCTTTTTAGTGTTTTGTTAATCTGTGCTGTCAAACTGACATTTCTGAATATACCTTGGTTCCAAATCGGACAGCCAAGGTAATAAATACGAGTCGCATTTCAGTAAATTACAATAAAAAAAAATGTAATTATAGCCGAAAATATTTTTTTAAATTCGCTAAAAATGAGAAGTTGTTTGTGAGCGGTACCTAAGTATATAGTTTGTTCGCACCCGTCAACTGAACATATTGCTCCCCCAACTTTTTAGGTGGAAAATATAGGTAATATTGAAAGAAGAATAAAATAGAAGAGGCTCGGCTCACAATAATTTCTGTGAAGTAGCTAGTAATGAAGTAGGTACCTAACCTTCGGGCGGTAACGAGTTCCACCAATTTCCGATTGAGACTGTAGGAACTTAATGAGCCTTTCTAGTTTGGGAAAAGTCTCGGAAGCAAAGAGTTTCACGAATTTCCGAACTGAGCCGCCGCCTTACACAGAAGAGAACAGAAGTAATGAAATCCAGGAATCGTTTCAAAATACCTCGAAACGGATTTTCACGAATTTAAATTTAATTTGTAAAATTTTTCTAGACATTGCATTAAGTAGGTAGTTTCATTTTCCTCAAAAATTCAATAAATGTTCCAATTGTGCAGTATGACCAAAAGAGCAAATTGACATAAGTCAATTTGTGTTATATTTGATTATACAGCACTAGAATTTTGTTTGCTATCAAACTTATGACTTAGTCACAATATCAGTTACCGAAAATCAATGTAATGACGATAACAGTATTGCCGAAAACAACAACAACAAAACTCCACTTGCGAGCCCACAGGGGAAATCGTAGGGGGCGGAGCGTAAATAGTTTACTGCGCATGTGCGGGACTAGAAGTTCCGAAAAAAATCCCGGACCGATAGAACGTGTTCTGGACAGTCCCGCACTGGCTCTGTGAACAGCGAACTAAAAATCCCGAACTCGTTCGGTCGCTGTGCATGCATACAGCCAAAAAGGGGCGTGGTCAGTTCAGAACCGTTCGGGACTCACTGTACATACAAACCTTATATTATTTTTACTCAAAGGAAAGACCTGACGATCGGACCTGAGGATCGATTCCAGTTCGTGACGACAAAAATTACCCGATCCCGCCCTGGATCAGAATGTTTAGTTCCGTTCCGATCCATGAAACCAGTGGAACGGGCCATTCCTACCTGTATTATAGGGATGCGAAATCGGTAGCCAACAATCAATTTTGACAATCGATATCCAATCGAGAGCTCACGATCAATTGTACCAATTAATCGGACTAAAAAATCGATTTTTAATAAAAATCGATTTTTAACACAAATTAATTATTTTTTATATAAAAACAGCATGATGAGATGGCTACCTTCTGCTTCAGTATAATTAAAGAGTATACATTATAATTCTAATTTGGAATAATTGAAGATAATAAAATTCAAGTTGAAATATCATTCTAACATCATAGGGTGATGAATTACAATTTAATTTCAAAAATTACTTAATAATTAGTTATAAAAGGACCCTATCCTTTATAATCATGTTGACACTTCTCCACTATTCTCATCTATGTCCCATATCCAGTCATTTATTATTTTTTTATAATTTTTGAAGTTGATTTCTCTTTTTGTTTTGCACAGTAGTAAATTGTACAGGGGTGGGCTATAAACGTGAATGATTTCCGGAATTTTTCTATGTTTGCTTAGGGGAGTTTAACCTGTTTAGTTCTGTTTTCCTGCTTTAATGTATCTTTATTTTAGCATGAATATGCTTTAACCGTGACCTAACTCAGGGGTGCCCACAGGGGGGGGTCACGACGCAAACTGCGTCGTTAAAATTTTTGGGGGGGGTTAGAAAAATGAGTATTTTTTTAATTTTTCTATGAATAAGTAATAAGATTATACTAACAATTTGCTAGCGTCAGCTGTTTTCAATTCTTTATCACATCAGTGTATCATTTACATTACCTATTTAATAAATACCTATTTTAGTTGGGGGGGGGGGGTCGGGAGTTGGGGGGGGGGGGCTCGAGTCGTTGCGCTTGGGGGGGGGGGGGGGGCCCCCCTGCCTAACTACCGAAAAATGTCCCACGAGAGTGCAACGAAAGTAGCGCCAATAATTGTGATGATTTCCGCTTACAACCGAGTCGTTGCTAGGGATATGATACTTCGTCGTTTTTCATCCCACAAAATTCGTTGACCATTCGTTCGAAAGCTCTCGATTTATCCAACCATACTATATTAACTACTGCGAAGTGCGTGGCCAACAAGCTGAGTTATGAGCATGGTTATATGAATAATTGTTTACACACAGGTGATCATTCTCAATTATTGATATTGTGAACATGATTGCAACCGCTTGTTAATTTCTGATGATTTCATTGAGCTGGTGTTTCGATTATGTGATTCATAGCAGGTGATCCGAATATTGCGAGAACGGTTAGATTTGTGAAGCGGTGGTTAAATTATTTTAATAGGTAATTTCTATACTTTACACTATAGGAAGCTGTAATTTCGTATGTAGCCTCTTTAGCCTCTTTCTATAATAAAGTGAATGTTTACTCGCGAGTTTCTATTAGGAGATCATTATCTCACAAGAGCTCAATCGTCGTGATCATTTCTATAATAAAGTGAATGTTTACTCGCGAGTTTCTATTAGGAGATCATCATCTCACAAGAGCTCAATGGTCGTGATCATTTCTATAATAAAGTGAGAGCGAGGAGCTAAAACATGATTCCATGTTTTAGGATTGATGGCAGAATGATAAACAGAGTTCAGAGGCCGATGGGGGGTCGGGTTCAGAGAATCGACGAGGAGTGAGTCGTGTACGGCTAAAGCATATTCATGTGTTTTAATTTTAGCCGTCAGGCTCAAAGGAACTGTGTTTTGAAATGTATATTTTTAATGTTTTTGAAATTAGAAGTTTTTTTATTGGCATTATTTTTATTTTTTTGAAGAGAGGAAGGGAAGGTGTTGTTTTATACTTCAGGTGTTGTTTTAAAAACCAATCTGTTGGTTTTTATACTTTGCTGTTGTCTATTCTTTCCTTTTCGTGGGTCTGCTGCGTAGGTACACATACAATACAATGAGTAGTAAAATACAGAAAACAAACACCGCAATGAAAATCAATTTCACAAAAATAATCGATTTATGGATAAAAATCGGTACAATCAATCGATTGCAAAAAATTGGAAATCGGAGGTGAAAAATCGATTTTTCGATTTAATTGAAAATCGATTAGCATCCCTACTGTATTACTATTTTGACTACATCGTTAGTGATGCTGCTCACCTATTCGATCGTTTGACTGTAGCAAATTAATGGATAGTTTTAGTTTTCAAAACCAAGACATTTCCTATTGGAAAAATTATAAGATCGTTATACTGTCTTTCATGCTAGCGTACCTACTACCTATCTTACCATATTGCTGCTTGGGGAGGTGTTGGTATAAACACACTTAAACCTCTAATAATATCCCAAAAATTGTTGATGAAAGCCCTCCTCAAAAAAAGTTTCCCTTCTGCCAAGCTTTTTGAGTCATGCGAGTACCAACTTTTGCAGTCAGTGCTAACATTACAACAATAATTGTAACCTATAGTAAATTATATTCAGGTAGGTTCGTTCTATCAAAAAATTGAATCAAATACCCGTGGAAAAATTAAAATCCCATTGCGCTTCACAGTAGCGGGATCAAGGTCATGCTTGCATCGTGGTGCCCAACTCTACAATAAACTACCTTTGAAAGAGATGCTCATTCATTATACTCCTTAAGCGACTTGTAAAAAAATGATTAAATGAACTAGAACTAAGACATCTGTGGTGAAAACCACCCCCTCTTGTCAACAGCCCTTTTCAGGGCTACCAAAAAGAGGTAGACACGACACACAAATATTTATAAGACGTCGAGTTATAACTCCGTCAAACAAAATATTTCACCAGAGAGAAAATACGAAATTCTCTCTCAAAAGTGAAATATTAACTAATAACATACAAGGCGACCTCCCTAAACACTTACTGGGCGAGAGAGACGCGACAAGTATCTCGAACCAAGTCACCTTGAATGAGAAAACTCAAACAGAAAATCAAACGTCCTCTAAAACTAACAAGGACAATTCTAACAAGCCTACTCGCCAATCAGAAACACTGATTACACGAGAGACAATAGGCGAACCAACCAGGAGGCGGCAAGCAACCACCTCTGGTCCAGCAGCCACCCCGGGGGCCCCGTCTGAACAACGGACGCAGGGAAACCACCCGAGGACCCCGTCTAAACGACGGACGCAGGGAAGACAACTCAAGGCCGTCGTCTCCGCAACGGACGCTCGTAAGCCACCCCCGGGGACCCCGTCGCAGCGACGGACGTGGGGAAACCACCCCGGAAGACCAGCTCAGCTATCATACTCGCAGATACTGAGAAAACAATGTGCGAGCCAATGAGATTACACAGTTGAATTAATGAAATTAAGCGGACCAATCAGGAGGCGGCAGGAGGCGGCCACCTCCCTATAATTACCCCGCTCGGAGCCCTCCGAAATTCATTCCACTCTCCGCTCTCGACGACTACACTCTGAAGTACGAAGATTCTACACGCTCTAGGCTGACGATCCTTCTGCTCCCGAGTTCATCTCAGAACGGCTTCCTACTGCTTTCTACAAGGCATACCTTCTCTCCACACAGATCTCGCATTGGCATCTACGAGTCCAGTGATTATTCATCCTGCTCATTGCCCAACGTAGTTCTTCTGTCAGGACGCCACCCGGTACATCTATTGATATTCTCATTAGATCGTACGCCCGCTGGGACGTTCCGAGACGTGTCGCCCGGGTTTCGTAGCACTAGGCTCGTCACCGACCGCTGTGGGCACGCCGATAAATTACACAGCTCATCCGCTCTAATTTATCGTCCAAGGAAGTCTTTTTCAAGACTACAAGGTAGGACCCTGACATCCGAGCAAAGGAAAGAAGCTCTGTCAAGCGAGTCCACCTTCCAAACCCTCTATTTCTATACGTAGAGGTATCGAAAACGAGTTAATAAACTCGGATATTTCGATGGAGCGCCGCCCGTCCTATTTCCTCATGCAAGGGGAGGCGGAACACGGCGCGGCCGGGCCTCTTAGCCCACGCAGCGCTCCCTACCCGCTGCTCGACTCGTCCGCTGTTCCTAGCGACGGCCCAAGGCTCGATCCTCGCGAAGAGATCGCCTTCTCACCTAACGTATTCATGAAGGAAACGTTAGATCAAGCCTCACACACACAAAAGTTCGAGGATACCTTTCAGACCCGCTCTGAAGTCAATCAACATGATTCGACAAAGATTTCCGAATATCCACGATATTCTACGCAAGGCTACCCGGCCGATCCGAGTGTCAAATACACTCCAAATGTGCTAAAAACAAAGGATACTTTTCAGTACCTCAACCAAGCCCAACATATTCCTCCTACAGATATAAATCTTAGGCCGGAATATTACATAACGGCTCAGCACCAAACCGATCGAACCCAGCACCCACTATGCGAGCCCAGTGCTCCACGCGGCTGCGACACGAACTACCCCTCAGTTCCTCCCGCCAAGCAAGCTGACCTTGGCGATTTCGCTCACATTCCTTACAGGAATACCTCAGGGACTAACCCGCATAACCAGAATATAAATGTCCCACTTGGTCTACCTACACCAAGTAAAACATATATAAATCCACTACAACATCTATTATAAACTACACTATAACAATGCTAATAATAATAACAAACTTTTACTAAAATCATTTTATAACCATATACTACTCTCTGTATCTGTACTATGTACTTTGTATACTGCTTTCTTACTGTCCATAAACCTTGTAATCTATATATATTATTATGATGTTTTGTACCTAAGACAACGTTGAAAAAGCGTTACTGCTGAAATGGGTTTCCTCAATTGGTGGAGTAGCATTCGTAGTGTAGCGTTGGTCACCACTTAATTTCATTGCTTCTTTCCAATAATAGTGTAGGTACTTTTCTTTTTGTAAATTTTGTTTGTTTAAATAATCAAATGGTTATTTTTTATTTTATTTATTCATTTATTTATTTATTTTTCAAATTATAACCCTTTTTTTAATTTTTTTCCAGGAAAACGAAGTTGATGCCATTCACCCTGGCTACGGGTTCTTATCGGAAAGACCAGATTTCGCTCAGGCTGTGATCGATGCTGGCATCAGGTTTATCGGTCCCTCCCCCAAAGTCGTTCAAGCGATGGGTGACAAGGTGGCAGCTAGACAAGCTGCCATTGACTCCGGAGTGCCAATTGTCCCAGGTAAGGAAACATTATTAATTTGCTGTATAATATGGTGTTTAAAGCAAAATCAATGAACATAAGTATAACATACGTTGATATTTCAAGAAACCTCATTGGTTGGCAAAAATAAGGTATTTTCATTATTTTATTTAAAAACGCAAGCTGAAGGCTACTGGAAAAATTGTTAAAAATAATTTTTCACTTCTTAAGATGTACATATATATAGACTAGAAATAAATAGAAGGAATTTACGTTTAAAACATAAAGCGCTCTGTTTTTCTACGATTCTTTAGACATAAATTCTCGGAAAATAGGTTTTACTGTCTTAGCGAATTTTCGAAGAAAATGGAGCTATTGCAATGGCTCCAAAGGACGATTTCGTTGTCCAGCATTTTTTGAGTTTATTAAATTGGTCAAATATCAAAAATACTGAAAAAATCACTGAAAATAGCAAAACACGGCTAAAAATTGTTAAATTTATATTTTTAAACAGAATATTGCTCAAATAAAGTTTATCAACTGGAGCATTAAACAATTTATGTGCAAAATTATGCTGAAAAATGTACTTAAATTTCACTAAAATGTGCTAAAAAATCGATAAAAACTCCAAAAAAGTTGAAAATCCAAATTCTCTTTTTGAATCGCAGAATTTTATTTGGAACGAGTTTTTGGTCATTAAATTGGTAGTTGACAATTTCTTTTCCCTCAAAGTCCTCAATTTTCAAAACAATGTAACATAATATAGTAGGTACGATAATTTACGAAAATTCGCTCGTACAATCGTTCTGCATGACAGGAACATTTTAGCTTGTACGCTGTATAATCGTTATTTTTACCTATAGACGAATGTAATTTGCTAGCTCAATTTTTCAAACATCAGTTGTAAATTCGAATTATTTCAACCATCAAGTTGAAAAACGGGTTTTTGCCACCCACTGACCACGGTGGGGCGCCTCCGCCTGATGCTCGCCGGGTTCCTATCCCAGTGAAGACGAACTCATTTTAGCATGGAACATGCTTTAGCCCTGAGCTAACTGCCTGAAAACGTTACGCGAGATCGTCACGAAATTTTCTTGTGATTTTCAAGTACAACCAAGCCGTTGCTGCGGAAATAAAACTTCTTAAGTTTTCATCGTACAAAAATCGTTCTCTATTCGTTGGAAAGCTCTCGATTTATCACGCATTTCTTTCGTACTTTTTCTTCTATTTATGTCTTAGTTTTTTATTTATTCATGCTATAAATGGATAAAGTAAACAACGCTGCTTGTTTTGTTGTCACTTTGTTGAGAAGTAAATCTTGGTTACAGTAATTGTAGACGCGCACCATTACAGAAAATTACCTACCTAGGTACTTTCTTCTAATTTTGATTAGTAAAATATTTATGTCGTAGTTTTAGCGAGAAGAAAGCATGTTCCATGTTTTAGCATTTTAGCCGAAGGCTCAAAGCGGAAAGCTACCCGGAGGTCCAGGGGGGGGCCAAGGCCCCCTAGAGGCCCGAAGGGCCGAGTTTTAATTCTTTCTTCCTAGTCACTTTCAAGGTTTTTTTTTTTTTTTCATTTATTCATTTTTTATTCTGATTCTATTTTTAGTTAATTATTTATTTATTTTCTTTTGGGAGGTGACATCGTCAAGTTATATTTCGATAATGCACCATAGACTCAGGTTGATAGGTGAATTTTTATGGACCAGTGTTCTGCGTAATAGGGCTATCTAATACAGAAATAATGAACCTTTGTGTAATAATTTGCAGCATTTTAACGTATAATACGTTTTTACAGAGACCTAGTCGAAAATTGTTGCCCAACAGCGACGTGTAACAACGTCACCAAACTATGACACGTAACAACAATGCGTAACAAAAGAGATTTTGTTCTTCCCGTGTTAGCAAAATGACCTAAATACCAACTGCACAAGTACGAATTTTCTCGTGAACGTTCAGAACTACGCGCGCACGGTACCTACCTAGACAAGAAGGCAAGCATCACCCTTGTCTTGTGATCATCGGAGCTAATTTCATTGTTGTAACACCTATGAAGCTAAAATTAGAAACGGGGTGGAAAACGTATGTTGCGCTTTTTTCCCTATTAATTCCTCCATTACTATAGGTTCGCACCACGTTATCAACACAAATTCAACCAAAACACCAGATCAATAGTTGAATTGAGGTTGCTGATTTCCAGAGGAGCTGAATCCAAGGTTTTGTCGAGGCACGAAACCCGAGGTCTTTTGATTATGATTCTTGAAAGTAAAAGAGCAAATTTTGATGAATTATTGACCTTTTTTGTTTACATAGCTAGATTACCTGTATAACTATTAACTATTGACGATTGAAAAATAGATCACAGTCAAGAAGTAAAAAATTAAATTTTGACCAAAAAAACAAAACAAAAAAAATTTTTTTAAATAAAAAATTGTGTGAAAAACGATTTTGATTTCATAATTATTACTTCCAATGATGACTGCAACCATATTCGCAAAAACGCGTTGGATGCTACAGTGCTGTTCTGCTGTTGGCTCTCGAAGAAATAAAGTATATTCAAGAATTTAGTTCCAAAACGTAGATGTCATAATGGAAACAAAATTAGTTCATATTGAAGAAGAAATTTCATCCCTACTCCTTAACTTATTCGTTTGCATAGGTTTATATTAAAAATATAAATTTAAATATTTCATTTCCTTTCTCTAATATTGAGAGGGTCAGGAGCCTCTGTTTTTCAATGTAATTGTTATGATTCTGAACAGGAAAAACCAAATTATATTGCCTAATTATATAGGTACCAACATGTTGAGTGAGTAAACATGCAGAAGTGCATGTCCATCACTTTCCACTCACTCATTCTATCACTTAACTTTAAATCGATATGTCTGAAGTCAAAATGTTAGGTACGCCGGAAAGATTCGCTTTATTCGTTTATTCGCTTTATTTGTGTCTCGTGCTACATGTACCTAATTGAATTTTACAGGAACGCCGGGACCTATAACTACAACGGAAGAAGCAGAAGCGTTTTGTTTGAAACACGGCCTGCCAGTTATATTCAAGGCAGCTTACGGAGGAGGTGGAAGGGGCATGCGAGTTGTACGGAAAAAAGAGGTAAATATTTCATTCGTTCAGATAAATATCAAGAATTTTCAGAAATAGGTTTATTCAATTTTCATGCTTAGGTTCCAGTACCACATACATATTGTAGTATCACAACCATTTGGTCATGATGATGTATTAAATAAGTTGACAGCATTCACTTGAATAATAGAATAGGTTTCCTCTAAGTATGACAAGTTTCGTGGCACCTTCAGGCCTTGTTACCTTCATATCGTTCTGGATCTTTTAAAGTTCAAGCCTAATTGTTATTTTCCATTCTCTTTCATTGTAATATAATCCGCTGTTCAGCCATACCACCCTTCCTCACACCCTCATAATGTTTGAGCTGTGGGGGTCCACTAAGTGGTTGGATGGGGATCCCTCATAAACCCTCATAAGGTTTGAGTTGTGGGAGTCCACCAAGCAATTAGATGGAATCCCTCAGGTGTGGATAAAGTGGTAGGTGCAGAGACACCTTCTCTGTGCCGGGCCAGCGACCATTCTGGCCTTAATGGAGGAGTGCTGGTTGGCGCTTTCTCCAGTAAATGGTACCGCGGGCGGGGGGAGCCCCAGGCTACCGGTGCATAGACTTTGTCGAAGCACCACCTGCCTGCCCCCCAGTTGAGGTGGCTTCGCGGGGGCAGTGGTTTTATCACCCCTAACATGCAGTCAATTCTGCAGATGAGGGGGAGAGGTTCGTGGGAGTTGACTCGCGGGGGTGGGTCTCCTTCCACGAACCTCGGCATTTGGAGTTATGTGGATTTCCATAAACTCGGGTACCAACCTGCTTAGTTGGTAATGTGTGCTAGAACACATGCCTCTACCCGTAGGTCAATACGGGTACTTGGCAGATGTCAAGGACATTGACTGGGTGTGCAGTCTCCTCTCAGGAGGATCTTCCCGGCTTGTCTGGGGGGAGACCACAAGGCATGACTGCCTAAGGACTCCTTAAACACGACTTCCATTCTTTGGAAGGAGATATTGGATTCTTCTGTTCAGCCATACCAGAACCTTATCTGCCAAACTCTACGACATCCACTTTTTGGGACGGGTACAAGCCCCTAGTCACGGAGACCACTATTGGTCTATTGTGACAAGAAGTCCCTATTGTTATTGAAGAACCCGTTTTATTGCCTATTCTCTCACAGAGTGGAGGAGTTTTTCTGGCATTTCCTGAGCGATATCAGCTGGGAAAAGGGTACTCTTCCAAAAGTGTCGAAATCTTAAAGATGCAGCAGCATGGCAATCATAGAGGATATGCACCACTGTTTCAACCTCTTAGCAGCAGAGGCGACAATCTGCTGTCCTGGCTTTGCCCATCTTGTTGAGATGGAATCTCAGTGGACAATGGCCAGTGAGGAGACCTACAATGATGCAAAGGTCTTTACGCTTCAGTGACCGAAAGCTGTAGCTCTTTTTCTTGAGATGGTTATTAGCCGCTTGGTTTGCCTCTGCTTGGGAGAGTTTTGCCAATTTTCAGCTCTTTTGCTGTCTTCCCATTTGTTTACCTGTAGAGTAATAAAGCTCTTGGTGGTCCCCAAAGGGGTTCCGGGCCAACGGGGTATGACTCCCCCCTGTTTAGCGAGGCGGTCGGCTTCCTCGTTCCCAACTATCCCCTCATGACCGAGCACCCAGAGCAATGTGAGTTTGTTGCCATGGGTGGTGGTCCTCGTAGAGACTTGAGACAGTCCCTAGTCAACTTTGATGTAGAAAATGCAGATGTAGCCTTTAAAGCAGCATGGCTATCAGATAAAATATACATTTTTGCACCTTTGAGTCTTTTCCTGATGATCTCTTGTGCACATATTTTTATGGCATGGTCTGAGCCTGATAGATGGTGGGAGCAGTGCCCAGTGGTTTAGATAGGCAAAATTTGGGGGAAAAAAGGTAAATGTTTCATCCATTTAGATAAATATCAAGAATTTTCAGAATTCATCTCATGCTTACCTAGGTTCCAGTATCACATACGTATTGTAGTATTAAGTACAAGCATTTGGTCATGGCGATAAATTAAATAAGTTGACATCATTCACTTTAATATTAGAATAGTTTTCCTGCGTCCTTATGGCCTCTAATAATGACATGTTTCGTGGCACCTTGAGGCTCTTTGTTGTCTTCATTTCCGTCTGGATATTCTAAAGTTCAAGCCTAATAGTTCTTTTTCCTTAACTTTCATTGTAATACACACCTCAAATGAATTGAAGGATCAAATTTTCCTGCCATACCTGAATCCTGTTTTCAGCCATACCAGAACCTTATCCGCAAAACTCTACCGCACCACCACTTCTTTCCTCTTTCCTCTTGATTGCTATGATATTTTTGAGGTAGTCCTATCCTTGGGGTTGTCGGAATTTATTGGGAGTGTTGTGTTACGAGCCCAGTTTTCATACAGAAGTAAAATACTGATGCACATCTTTTTTCCCCTTTATTTGGCTTTAAATATTTTATGAGCCATACAATTTTAGGTTTATTATTTCCAATAATAAGCCTTTGTAATCGTATAGGGAAAAAATATTTTTTTTTCTCTCAAACTCTATCACTTCACGTTTCAAGGTGCGTAGAATCCAAAACTGCAATGTCCGTCCGCCGTCGAGGCCTAAGATGATTTTAACTTGATGAGAAAAAATCCGCCCTTTCCCAAATGGACTCCACTTGGGGTCTAGTTGGTCCTAGAATCAAGCCAGCCAGATCGCTTCACACGCATGATTGCTATGAGCCAAAAAAAGGCCAAAACAAGGTTTTTTCTTCACATTTTTCGTCATACTTAGGTTTTTCTTTTTCTACTGATTTTCACGTACAACCTATGCGTTACTAGCGAAGTGTAACCCCTTAGTTTTCATAGCAGGAAAATCGTTCGCCACTTTTGGGAATGCTCTCATTTTATCACTACATCTCATGAACCCTGATCAATTGTAATATCAAAGAAAGCTGATTTATTACGCTAGGTTATAAACTAATATTGCTAAGTAACCATAATGAACTAATAATGTGAAAAGAAGGCACTAGGTGCGTGGTAGGTATACTATTGAGTACTAGGTACTTGTAGGCAGTAGGTACTAGACTATTGCAATTATTGGGTCTTTCTAATCAGCTGAGTGAGCTAAAATCTCTCCTGTTTATCCTAAGAAGTTGAGATTTAATAGGGAGACTCTCTCGGACACTAAGAGACTATTGCAATTATTAGCTCTTTCCCAATCAGCTGAATGAGCAAAATTATATCATGTTATCCCTAGGAAGTTGAAATTTGATAGGGATACTCTCTGGTACACTAAGGGCCACTTTCACCAACAACTTATATAACGGGGTTTGGCCAATCCATTAAAAACAATCTCGAGGACCAAACCTTGGCGTCTTTCACCAACCCAAAATTCGTTTTAAACCAAGATTGGAATAATCGAGTTTCCCTAACGGAGATTCCGGAAACTGTCCAATGAAAAATTGGACAATTTGAAACGACAGTTTGAAAACCCGCCATGTGTCCGACATATCAAGACAATAAAGCAGTGAATCACAACCACGACCGATTATTACCCGCACCGTTTTTATCTAGTTACCTAGTTACTATCTACTCGCAACTTTTCGTTGACTTCCAACAAAGAAAGTGTGACACATCATTTGACGGAAGCAGGACGGTTGATCACCTTATTTAAATGTACATAAGTTATTTTATGTGGTATAGGTAGGTAGGTACATACTGTACAAGGGATAGCAATTCAACATCGTATTATAACGTGCAATCATCATCGATTATACTTTATTTTCCTACCATCCTACATCAATTTCGTATTATAATTCATCGATTTGATGGTATAAAAGCCTTTTTCCAACTTATACCTGTTCGAAGGAAACTCCAGGTGAGTGTCGATAAGCTCGAGGACTTTCAAAACTGTCGGTTTTGGGAGCCGGAATCTCCGCCGAAATTCGACGTCGTCCAACCCGTCAAAATGTGGAATGCGCCGTCGGATCGTCCTTGGGCGTCTTTGCAGGACATCGTCCTCATCCGAGGAATCAAATTAATCCGAGCGATAAATCGCATGAATTCATCATCAAAAACTTGAATAACAATAAACTATATATAAACTATAATAATAAACTGTGAACCAAACTATAGAGGTATGAGGAATCAGCTGTTGGTGCGCGGCCATTTTGCTCGATATCATTTTTATCACTAATCTGAGATTGGCAAGAGTTAACTGGCCGAGATTGGGAGATTAACCTCAAGCCACCTCGTTAGGAGTTTAAACTCGTAAAGTGGTTTGGTGAAAGACGATTAGCTGGAATCTCGATTATTTGTTAATCTTTTCTAACTTAAACTCGTTTATGTTGTTGGTGAAAGTGGCCCTGAGTAAGCTACATTCTCTCCTGTTCATCCTAGGAAGTTGAAATTAGATATGGTGACTCTCTGGGATACTAAGAGATGATTGAATTGATTGGGTCTTTTCTGATCAGCTGACTTAGCTAATTTAATTTGAGACGTTTCTAACATGAGACACAAAACACATATTTTACGGGGGGGGGGGATAAGACACGTTCATGTACCGGTATCTGCATGTAGTGTAGATTTTTTTTTTTTTTTTGTTTCTTTTGGTAGGTGACATCGTCCAGTTATATTTCAATAATGCATCTTAGACTCAGTTTGGTAGGTAATTTTTTTGGACCAGTGTTCTGAAGGCTATCTAATACAGGTTTACTATGTACGGGGCTTAATAATAATTCATAGATATCATCCCAAAGAATCGAAAGAAACCACCCAGGTAGCTGTAACTCGTAGGTTTGCTCTCCTCCTTAAGGACCAGAACTTAAACAGGGGAATAAATCAACATGGGATGTATCGCAACAGGTGAGACATAGTAAAAATTACCTAATAAACTATGACGATCGTATCAGCTGATATAATTCCAAAGGAATTTATTTTATTATAACTTTTGTCACCTATAAATGGAGCTGCGAAGCTAGGTATGTGATTTATTTTATATCATTAATTTTCAGATGGTCGTTCAGCTTGTGTTAAATTCAAAAGACTAGTAAAATGTAGGTGTTTTCAATTTCTCCTCTGTAGGCGTCTATGCCACTGCAAATATATTCAAATAATGAATAATAGACTTCGTTTAATTAAAGGGCTATCTAATACATAAAACATAAACCTTTGTGTAATAATTGGCAGTTTTTTAAAAAGTATTTAGAAGTGTAAGATACGTGATTACATATCACATAATACTTGTTCAAATTAACCAGTTGAATATTTAAATATATATATATTATATATAGACAATATAATATGGTGAATATTAAATGGCTGCTTGATGTATTAAGTTACCTACTTTGTTAATTAATGATTCGCAAAATTTGCATTGTTGTGATTCTTGTAACCCGTAGCGATGGAAGTATTCGCTACATACTTCGTGGTTGGTTCTTAAGCGGGAAATAGTTCAGCACATAGGTTTAGATATATAATGTTTTAGAAACCATGGATGGCTAGGTATGTTCGATTGAATTGCATGGTATCTTAATCCTTCATCTGATCTGTTCTAATCTGCTTTTTTGTTGCCACTAATTCCAATATGTAATTTTATCCAGACAAAATTCAATTTAATATTCCGCATGTAACATTTATGGACATTCTTCATGATTTCGGCTACAATAGGGTTATCCGCCCGATTCAAATGTTTGGATGTGAATAGATAAAAACAACTCCTGCTGTCGGAAAAATAACCCATTCACTATTCACTATTTCTTGACTCTGTCTGCGTAATATGTTTCACGCTTGTAATATTGCTACTACTTCAGCCGTGAAACTTGATGACAAAGGAGCTAGTTTGTATTTCATTTCGAGTTTATCAGACGATATGTAACCTTTGCATCCAACTTGATTACCACTCTTAGATCCATCAGTGAAGATCCATTTACTTTCTTGTTGATATCTGTGCCTTCCCAACCGGATGATTGGATGTATTTTACGCGGAAAGGTACCTACTAATTCAAAGGCCAACTCAACCGAAATAATGGTATCTCCATAAATAATGCATCTCCATTTGATGAATCAATATGTTCGCCTGTGAAACTTTCCACCAAAGGAGGATTATTTTTCCTAGCTAGTCTTTCATTATTAAGAAATTATACTGATATTGATGCTATTGGTTGCAGAATAAAACTATTACGTGATTTGAGCTTTAACAAATACCTATCGCATCGCATTAATCTTCGGTACTCTAAGGGCATTTCTCCGGATTCGGCCAGTATAACATTGATTGGTGTTGTTAAAACTCCCATACATTATATATTTATTACATTATAATATATTTATACATTATATAAGTATACTCATCTTCTGATGAGTTCAGTCTCGAACTCTGAACGTTGAACTAGCCACAAACGATTTGAAAAATCATTCTTTATTATTTATTTTTACTATTCTTGAGAAATAGTACTATCTGTTGATTAAATTTGTGAAACAGTTATCTAATTCAATCTAGGAACGCTATTAAATCAATACATTCATACATTGACCCACAGGAAGTTCGTGAAGCTTTTGAAAGGGCGAGCTCTGAGGCGGCGGCAGCTTTCGGCAACGGCGCCATGTTCATTGAAAAGTTTGTCGAGCGGCCGAGGCACATAGAAGTCCAGCTTCTCGGTGACAAGGCCGGAAATGTTGTTCACCTCTTCGAAAGAGACTGCTCCGTCCAGAGGAGACATCAGAAAGTTGTTGAGATGGCACCAGCCCCTCACTTAGACGACAAGGTAAGCTAGATTTTTTCTTTCTTTTTTTTCAATTTCCGTCCTAAGATTACTTTTACGTTTCCCATCAGGTATCAGACATGTTTCTAATATTAACCCTCGAGTTAGTGTGGAAAGGTGATGGTTTCATTTTGGAAGGATATGAAACAGAGTTGGCTCATTTGATCCGGCTTGGTAAAGACGCGTGAAGAACTTCCAGTTATGTAGCATGACCGTATTAGCAAATTTTCTTAAATTACCACCTTGTGTATTAGGTACCTAAATATTTTAAATAGCATTGAAGTTTGAGAAATTTGAGTACAAAGAAATTGTTGAAAACCAATTTTATGGCAAAAAACTTGTACTTACTAAAAAAACTTCGGCAATTAAAAAAAAAAATAAAAATTCTGCAATTTTTATAGATTTTTCACCAAATATTAACGAAATTTAAGTACGTTTTTCGGCGTAATTTTGTGCCAAAACTCCGGAGCAGCAGTGGAGACAAACCTAGTTTCAATTCATACGTGGTATTTCCATGTCATGAGTGTGCTTATATTACCAATAAGTTTCGTTATGTTCTATTAACTGTTCACTTGAAATGTTACTACAGGTAAGGCAGGCTATGCTGGACAACGCAGTCAAACTAGCGAGGCACGTGGGTTATTCCAATGCCGGAACTGTGGAATTCTTGGTAGACCAAAGTGGAAATTTCTACTTCATTGAAGTGAATGCCCGTCTGCAAGTCGAGCATACCGTCACCGAAGAAATTACCGGGCAAGTACCGACTCTCACCATTCGCTCTCACAATACAAGAAAGTGCCTTCAATTACATAAATAACATCTTCATTTTCTCCTTTTTAGCATTACGATAATCAAGTTACAATAATAGTTTTGAAGGGTGCTTGACCGAACTATCTAATTACCGTAAACCGGGGTGACTTGGGTACGGTTTTTGATGTTTTTTGACTTTTTCAACCTTACTGAGCAGGATTGTCGCTCAGATCGTATTCGTTTCAAAAACTTCATCCATCAACAAGCTTTTCTACGATTTCAAATATTTGAGGATTAGTGGAGTAATTAATCCTCAAAGTTGTACTAGTCTCACCCCGTGTTTTGGGGTGAGAATGGTACACTGACTTTTTCAGGTCATATATCCTATCAAAAACGCTTTGTACCATTGTCACCTCTCCCAATCGAAGCAAGAACTTTTTTAAAAGGTGTTAGAGCTCATAAAAGTTGAAAAAATATAAAAAAATCTGAAAATGAAAAAAAAAAATGAAACTTTCAAATTAGGAATCCTAGCACACGAGTAGACATCTCATTGCATGCCTTCCCCTGTGAAAAAACCATTCTATCCACAATTAGGGATTATACAGGGTCATAATGAATGAGCGTGAGTGTGAACAAGGTAAGTATAAAACTATTTTTATTTACAATCTGTTCAATATCTAGCTCCTATTGACTAGTAAAACAAAGGTTGCATCCCCAGGAACAAGTAAAACAAAGGGTTGCCACCCCAGAAACAAATAAAACAATGGGGCTACCCCAATTAAACAATGAACCATTAAAACATCGCTACTCAAGGAACAATTAAAACAATGGGTTGCTTCCCCCGGAACAATCAAAACAATGGGTTGCTACCCCAGGAACAATTAAAACAATGGTTTGCTACCCCAGTTACAAAAAATTGATTGAAAATATTTAAATCAAATTGAAATCTGTTGGGAAAATATCACACACCCAGTGTACCATTCTCACCACATGGAAGGCAGGTGTTTTAGTTTATCCAACAAAGAAAATCACTAAGTAACAATTTTTGAGCAGTTCTAACGCGAATCACTTCACAATAAGTTTATTTACGAATATAAATCACTTACAAAGCATGAGGAGGTCCTCAGCCACTGCATCATGTACACCTTAGCAGGACTTGTAAACAAATCGTGTTATCAGCTGTAATCAGTTTGGCCCGCCAAGCATATAAAAATCCATGGAAGAGGGTTTCGACGCATGGAACTGCTTTTACCATCCATCTTCTACAAGAATAAAATAACAGCTGAACGATCGCGCCATTTTTAAGCCCGCCAACAGGATTTGAATTTGAAAAACGTCGTTTACCATTCTCACCCCGTGTGTTCCCAAGTCACCCCGGTTTACGGTACATTTTTAGGACGTCCTCTGAAGCTATGTCTTCAGGCAAGGCTTCGTTAACAAGAGGGACGCCTATTGGAATTGATCCAGGGGGTCGGGAAACAACCCGAGCATGAGGGGAAAAAAATAGCTTCAAACAAATCTCTTTGAGACGATTCTATGACCGAATCCGCGAAAAAACCATGGGTGTATGTCTATCTGTCTGTGTGTGCGTGCGTGTGTTTGTGTGTGTGTGTGTGTGTGTCGTGGTGTGTGTGTGTGTGGGGGGGGGGGGGGGGGGGGGTTGTCTGTGACAAATTCTCAACCGATTTTCGTGATTCATATTTGGTTGAATTCCAATTTTAGTCTAGTTGTGCCACAAATCTGGGCAATTTCAGATTTCCTGTCATGGTGAAGGTTGGGAGAGGTGATAATTACCAATTCTTTCAATCCCCGCCCAAGCTACAAATCTCGACCGATTTTCGTGATTTTTATTTTGTTACATTACAAATTCGATATAGTTTTGGATCGTATGTCAGGAGTTTCAAATTTCCTCATGAGAGAGAATGAATAGGAGAGGTAATATTGATGAATCATGGTGTTTTAACAATTCTCATCCTATTTTCGTGATTTTTTTCTATTGTGAATTTAGTCTAGTTTCGGCAGGTATATCAGGAGTTTCGAATTTCATTACGGAAAGGGGTGAATGGAGGGGTAAATAGTAACAAATTTGATGTTTTCACTATTCTCGTCAGATTTTCGTGATTTGTTTCCAATTTTGAATTTGGCCTAGTTTAGGAACATAATTAAAGAGTTTTCAATTTCATGCTGAAAGTTTTATGATGGAAATTTACTGTCGGTAGAGGGAAATAAAAGGGGGGGGGGGGGGGGGGGGGGGTAATTCAGAGAAGTCATATTTTTGTTTTAGCGAATTTTCGTAAAAAATGAAGCTATTGCAATGGCTCCAAAAATTTAAAAATCAAAACTTTCAAATATTTTCATCATTGAAATCCGTATTGAGACATTTACTTTTTCATATATACATGGGTGTGTCATTCCAGACGATAACTGATAACTCTTCTTAGGAATGAGATAAAAATTCCATTCCAAAAAGTCAAGCTTTCTAAACGAATTGATGAGTTTGTTGGTCAGCATTTTTCGAACACATCAAATTGGTCAAATTTCAAAAAATGTGCTAAAAAAAAATCACTAAAAATGACTAAAGGCTAAAAATTGTTAATTTGTATTTCTTATTAGAACTTTAGTCAAAAGAACTTTATCAACGATGAACTAGAACAATCAATAATGTATGCAGAAATTTATGCTGAAAAATATATCTACCTAAATTTCATTAATATTTGCCGAAAAATAAAAACTCCAGAAAAAACGAAACATAAAATATTTTTTAATTGCCCAAGATTATATAGAACGATATTTTCTCCATAAAATTGTTAGTTAACAATTCCTTTTCACTCAAAGTCCTGAATTTTCCAATTAATTTAACATAATATAGTAGGTACCTAATTATAATTTACAAAAATTCGCTTACGATCATGCTGCATGACTGAAACTTTTCCTTTTATTTTACCTCTCACCATAATTTTATAAAATCCATTCATAGGTACGTCCCTGTAATGCATGAATTACTCACTAAGATGTTTGTCAACAGGATTGATTTAGTGCAGTCGCAAATCAAAATAGCTGAAGGCATCACGCTTCCTGAACTTCATCTGACTCAGGACTCCATTCAAAAGCACGGATTTGCTATCCAATGCAGAGTAACGACGGAGGATCCAGCAAAAAGCTTCCAACCAGACACTGGTAGAATTGAGGTACCTGATTCTAACCATTGTAAAAATGTTTAAGGTATAAAGAAATATCTATTGTTGAGTTCACCATGATGTTGCATATATTTGTAGTGTCGTTCTTACAATAATTTTCTAAGTGTTAGGTACCTAATTTTCGTAATTTATTGCTATGTTTGCAGGTATTCAGAACTGGCGAAGGTATGGGCATCAGATTGGACAGTGCTGCAGCTTTCCCTGGTGCAGTTATTTCCCCATACTACGACTCGCTTCTTGTCAAAGTCATCTCCCACGCCACAGATCTTCATTCTTCCTGCGCGAAACTCGCCAGATCTCTTCGGGAGTTCCGAGTTCGAGGAGTCAAGGTGAGAATAAGTGAAGCTGTCAAAACTTAAATCTATTAAGTAGGTACTGTTTGCTGCGTGTTATGCTGGCATAAGTAGATGATCTGGGGTTCAAATCACACACGTTGGTTAACAGTGGCCTTCGATTCAGGAACACTTCACGTATCTCTTATATCTTATCTCATTTATATTATAAATCTGAAACTTTGTCTGCCTGTTTGTCCATCTACAGTATGCACGGCCAAATGGCACTTCTATAGTAAAGATATCGTCTACGAGTAAAGATATCTTCTTGAATTGGTACATAAGCAATTATAAAATTTTCTAATCCCACCAGATCCATGAGCTGGAGGGCGGGAGAGGGGTGGAATCCCTTTTTATTGCGTGTTTTTTGGCCGAGCGCTCGGACTTCTATTGGTTGCCACATTTAAATTTGATAGAGAGCACTTCATATTGCAGTGACAAAGTTATGTTCCTTGATCCGTAGAACACGATGGTACAATCAAAATGACCGAAAGATGCTGAGTTCCCGGAGAAACCACCAAAAATATGCTTAAAAAGGTCCAGTCATACAGCATGATCATATTAGCGAATTTTTGTAAATAATCGTACTGTAATATGTTACATTGTTTTGAAAATTAAGGAATTTTAGGGAGAATAACTAGTTTACTAGCAGCAGAATTATGGCCAAAAACCCGTTCTAAATAATATTCTACGATCCAAAAAGAGATTATGGATTTTTAACTTTTTTGGAGTGTGAGTAACTTCCCCAATGTCGGATTTTAACGGGGTTTTTCCTATGGGATGGACTGTATCCCATCGCATCTGTACATCCCACTCCGAGCGAGTGAGAAAACTACACTAGTAACCATAAATATAAGTCCAAACATGGATTCAAGCTATGACTCATCAATATAATCTAACAGCTACTATATTGGACTAAATCACTTCTTAAATTTTGGATGTTCCCCAGTACAGATTGGCTGAGCAGAATGATGCTGAGTGTTTTTGGAAACTTATTTGACGAGTCAATAAATTTGGCCCAAGTGTAATTTACAGAAGGTGTTTGGACGTTTGTAGAGAGCAACCCAAATTCTTATACTAAATATCACATGATGCTCATTTCTACCGATTGTTGAAAAACTTCTCTTGCCTTTTTTTTTACATGCTTGTTAACATCCGTAGGTATAATTACTTCTTTTTGCAAAGGCAATCACTTTCTTTGTTTCTCAATGTTGCAACCTTCATGTCCCATTTTCCAGACAAATATCCCATTCTTGCTGAACGTACTGGAAGACCAGAAGTTCATCAGTGGATCGGTCGACACATATTTCATCGATGAAAACCCTCAACTCTTCTCCCTCCAGAGGACCCAGAACCGAGCTCAGAAACTCTTGAATTATCTCGGAAATGTGCTAGTCAATGGACCTTCCACTCCTCTCGCAACACCTCTGAAACCGGCAGACGTAAAACCGGCCATTCCCCAGCTCCCACTTGGTGAGGATTTAATATAGTTTGCTAATTACGTCACGTTTGGATTTTTGCTTTGGCACCATTACTTCTAATACTGGGTCATGGAATAATGAAGTCATACAGTTGCATTGATTTTCACTCTAGATGATTACAATTTGATGCTTTTTCAGCCAGTGATGTTTATTGAACTGAGGGTTTATATTTTTCTCACGTAGGTACCGCAGCATCCAGTCCAGATACGGCGATGGGTGTCAAACTGTCGAATCGTAGAATGGACAAAAACAAGCTTAAACGACCTTCGTTAAATTCATTTCAGAATTTTGATGAGGAAGTAGTATTTAGACACCGTGAAAAAATTAAACAAAATTACCTAATAAAGTACAAGAAGGAAAAAGCCTTTCACTAGTTTGACACACTCTAGTCAAGTGGTTTTTAACCTATGGCCTGTGGAGCACGAGTGTTCCCCAATCAGCCACTATAATGGGTTGGAGTTGACTACTCTCTTGTTCCCATGCCAGAAAAGTGACCTGTTACAGTTGGGTCAGGTGGCTCTCACTAGGTTGGGAGAGTGGGGTACACACAGCCAACTAATACTACCCACAAACAACTGACTGCCTTCTCCTAATACCCACTCTTTTTGGTTGGATGCACAGATACCCGCTTGGCTACCAGCTGGCTGCCACTGAGTAAGCAGAGACTAGCCCTGCAACATTCCAGGCTCCACTGTGTTTTTATCCTACCCACAACTGGATGTGGCAAAAATTATCACCCCCCACCCGCATCGATAATTGGGAAAAAACATGCAAAAGCTACACTATCACATAAGCAACACTGTCAAAGATTGTAAATATGTTTTGTTGCGCTATTTATTCACATATTTCTCAAACATTGAGTTAACAGCTAATAAATATAGTCCCTAATTACCAAGTTCCTACTTGCGGAAGAAATTCAAATGATCCACAGTAACTCCAGACTCTTGTCAATGGTCCACCTCCCATCTCTGAAAAGATTAAGACTTTCTGAATTTTAGCCCATTTGAGAGTATCCATTGATTCAGAAAGTATCGTTAGAGTTGAATCATTTTTGCGAACCTAATGTTCCTTGGTTGATTTGATAAAATGCCGTACAACAATCATGCAACTATGTGGCTTCAATATATTTCTACTTTCATTCCTGAAAGCGTTTTAGGAAGCTCTTCTTTCTTGAGTAGTGGTGGATGAAGTGAGATGCACTAAAATACTCAATGGCGTTTAGAACTTATTTTATTTGCAAACAAGTTATTAAAATTACTTACCTATAATTATATGTTAGGTTTATTTAATTTTTTGCCTCCCATACATAAAAATTATTTCGCTAAATCAGGGAAAGCAGAAAGAGTTCCCTAAATTCAAAAATATTTTGCCTTTCACTCGTGAAAATTTTGTAGTTTACATTCAGAATTGTAGTTTCCTTTCTCTTTATTCAAAGTATACATTTTGCTTCTTATCATCGATGCTTTTGTGCTCAGCAATGAATCTTCAGTAGAATCAAGAATTATAAAGAATGTCAGCAAAATTCCTCAAAATGCAATTCTATGGCTAACCTCACCTGATGGTATTGGTGGAGGACCCTATGTATGCTTTGGTTTTCTGGTTGAAATACCTTCTGTTTTCAGCTTTGCTATGTAAATATTGCACAAGTGTTTCGCTTGTATAAAACTTTCTTCGCATTCGTAGGCTCATAAATTGTTTATTTCAAAATCATTAAATCTTTATGTTCATTCTTTTGCAGAAGGGTAGGATTTACATCTCCGAACTCTAGGCTTTTGTATATTTTCTCGTTGTATGGAATACAAACTTCAGATTTGTTAGATAGAGTAACTATGGGCTATGCTAACGGATCAACGCCACTTCCCAAATCAATGTTTCACACTGTGTTTGAATAATAAGATTCGTTATAGTCCAGGAGCTAAACCTCATGTTGTGCAAAGCTCGTTTGATTCGTACTGACTAAAAGAGTCTACAATACGCAGAAAAATTGGATAAGTGTTTACGCGATTCATTCAATATTCAAGTTCGAAATCGATTGAAGGCAACACTCCAGAATGATGGCCATTAGCTATTAGTATACCTACTTAGTAGGAGTTTGAGAGAAAATGGAGAAGTTCAGATTACGATCCTTGATCATATGGAATAATTGTGTAATAATAAAACTCGTAAATTCGGTACTCATATATACACTTAATTATAGAATACTCCGTATTCTACGTAGGTATAGCCATCTACCTGAATTAGAGCAGATGAGTTGAGATAGACAACGATGGGTAGGTAGGTATCTACTTAAATAAAAATATCAGTATCCAAATTACTAAATTATTTTCCAAAATTAAAATGCTTGGATAATTTCGGCACCTCCACGTTTTTGCTGCACCTACTCTCATGTCAGTAAAACTAAATAAAATAGGTACCTATGTTCAAAAGTCCAATTGTAAATCATATAGGTAATTTTAGTAGAAAATAAAGCTAGGCTCCTAAACATTTAAAATAAAAAAAATTGAAAATGTTCTTCATTGAAATCCATTTCGGGGCATTCTGAAACGAATCCTAGAGTTTAACACTTTTTCAAATGTGTATGTACAGGGTGTCCCGAAAAACGTCCCCCCCCCCCCCACCCCATCAAATCGTTATTTATGGGCCAAAAACAAATTTTTGAAACTTGATTTTTTCTCAAATGTGCGCAATTGACCTCAGGTTTATTTTTAACACAGAATGTGTTTTAGCCTTGGTATTCCAAACAAAAACGAAAAGAAAACGTGTTGCAATCATGTGTTGCGTTTTTGAGTAACGAAAATGTGTTTCAACAATCAACTGATGATTTCCGCTTACAACCGAGTCGATGTTAGAAAAAACTTACTTCGTCATTTTCCATACCACAAAATTCGTTGACCATTCGTTCGAAAGCTCTCGATTTATCCAACCATATGTTAACTACTGCTAAATGCGTGCCCAACAAACTGAGCAATGAGCTTGGTTATATGAATAAATTATTGTTTACACATAGGTGATCATTCCTAATAATTGATATTGTGAACATGATTGCAACCGCTTGTTAATTTCAGATAATTCATGTTATATGAATTAAAGAAAGCTTATGACAATGAGAGGGGGGGGGGGGGGGGGGCTGTAAAATGACACTTTTCGTGTGAGGGCTCAAATGAAAGCTTATGATGAGGAGGTTTCAAATATGGTGCTGGTGATAAATAAATAAAACAACTTGGCTTCTAGTGATAAGATACACCGCAAAGTCTGAATCATTCTTATATGTAGTTTTCACGGGTTTATGTGAAACGCCTGGGCTCAAACACATTCTGTGTTTCAATAATTTCATTCGAAGTATGTAAATAGAGGTAACCGGGGGTAGGGGGGTTGCCACTCAATTATTGATTTTTTATTTTATTTTATTTATTTTTTTTGTATTTTTTTATTATTATTGTTTTTTATTTATTTATTTATTTTATTTTTTTTTGCGCACGAACGGGTGCAATTCCGTTGTAAAAATACGCAATTGCGCTCTGAAAGTGCACACATTGTGAAATAGGTACTGAGTTTTGAAGATATAAAATTACCACTGTAATACATGATTTCGGGGTATTTTTTAAGCTGAGGCTCGTAATGATGATAATTTACTGATATTTGAAACACCAGCATGAGAAAACAACGTACAATCTGCCAGAATCACACTTTTCTTACTCATTTCCAAACAGCACTAAGCGTACCTACTAAAATGTAGTTAGCGAATTTTTCGTAGAAAATGAAGCTATTGCAATGGCTCCGAAATGTTTAACAATTTAATCAAAATCAACATTTTTGACAATTTTCTGAAATCCGTTTTGAGGCATTCTGAAACGAATCCTAGAGTTGAACGCCTTTTCTTACATACCTATACAGGGTGATTCCCTCGCAGATGCAAAAAAAAATTTGGGTGAAACTACATCAAAAATGGAGTAAAATGCCGCCAACTGCATATTTTTATCTCATTCCGTTCTCGAGATATGATTTTTTAACGGTTTTTTAAGAAAAACCGTGTTTTTTTCTTTTAAGCTCAAATTTCTCCCCTTTACTTCATTCAATTTCACCGTTTGACCACATTTTCGGAATCAGCATTAAATTTCCTATAAGAATAGTGTACTTGGGTTCTTAAAAAGTACCATCCAAAGGCCCTCACATCAGCTCAAACATTGACGATTTTGAAAAAAGAATATTTCTGAAAATCTTTAAAACTGTACTACTCTTCCAAAACGAATCCTGGAAACTGGCAAATCTCATGAAAACTGCTTCGTCTAATACTCTTTCCAATGGTATAATCAAGTTTACTTTTATCTTGTTATTTAGTGGAGAAAATTATGTGATAATGTTAAAAAATGTGGGTTTTTCAATGAAATTGTTGGTTTTCTCGAAAGATGACCCTTCATGAACCTACGAGTATGGGGCCGGTTTCTATGTATTTTTTCTCGCTGTATCGAATGGTAACATTTGTAGATCTCTATAACACCGTTATAACCGAGTTTTACACTTAAAAGTTTGTTTGTTACGATTAAAAATGTATGTGTGTTATGGGGTAAAACTAGTTAATTAAAGTGTAAAACTCGATTATAACGTAGTTGAGAGATCTGCAAGAGTTTCCATTTGATCCAGCGAGAAAAAATACATAGAAACCGACCCCATACTCGTTGGTTGATGGAGGGTCATCTTTCGAGAAAACCAACAATTTCATTGAAAACCCCACATTTTTTAACATTAAAACATTATTTTCTCCCCTAAATAACAAAATAAAAGTAAAATTGATAATACCGTTGGAAAGCATATTAGATGCAGCAGTTTTCATGAGATTTGCCAGTTTCCAGGATTCTTTTTAAAAGAGTAGTAAAGTTTTAAAGATTTTCAGAAATATTATTTTATCAAAATCGTCAATATTTGAGCTGATGTGAGGGTCTTCGGATGGTACTTTTTAAGAACCCAAGTACACTATTCTTATAGGAAATTTAATGCTGATACCGAAAATGAGGTTCAAAGTTAAAATTAAATGAGGCAAAGTGGAGAAATCCGAGTTTAAAATGAAAAAACACGGTATTCCTGAAAAAAACTTTAAAAAATCATATCTCGAGTACGGATTGAAATAAAAATATGCGGTTGGCGGCATTTTACTGATGTAGTTTCACCCAAATTTTTTTTTTTTTGCATCTACGAGGGAATCACCCTGTATATTAACTGCTATGCAATTCTTAGGCCGACCCCCAATAATTTTTTTTGTAATGTCCGTAACGAAATTTGTCTCGTGAGACGAAGGTTGTGGGTTCAAATCCTGTTGACTGGTCAAATTTTTTTTGGTCGTACAACTCCCGAAATTTGCATAGCAAATTATCCTCGTTTTCTACGCAGTACAAAAGAGAAAAGACCCGGGGGGTCCAGGGCCCGGCGAGGCGCGAAGCGCCGAGTATATATATATATATATATATATATATATATATATATATATATATATATATATATATGTTTGTGTGTGTGTGTGTGTGTGTGTGTGTGTGTGTGTGTATTGATTGAGATCAGTAAATTGATCAATTTTTAAAAAATGTGCTAGAAATATGACTAAAAATGACTAAAAACGTCTGGAAATCGTGGAATTTATATTTCAATCAGAAGTTTAGTCAAAAGAAGTTTGTCAACTATAAACTAAAATATTAAAAAATTTATTCACTAAAGTATGGTGAAAAATGTACTTGAATTTCAGTAATATTTGCTGGAAAATCTATTAAATACCTGAAAAACTGCTAATCATCTGACATCTGTTTGAATCGTAGATTATGATTAAGAGCGAATTTATTTGTCATTAAATTGGTGGTTAACAATTTTTTTGCACTCTAAGCGCTCAAATTTCAAAACAAAATAACATGATATACTTAATACGAAAATCTCCGAAAATTTGCTCATACGGTCATGCTGCATGATTGGAACTTTTTTCGGCGTTTTCCCAACTTGGTGTTGCAAATATCAATAAATGAACATCATTATGAAAAAATAACCCTAAATCTTGTATTACATGTGGCAATTGAATATCTTTAAAAACATGGTATTTCACCATTTCTTCACTTTTAAAGCAGAATGGTGCCCGTTCAAGCGCACTAAAAAAAAAAAAAAAAAAAATCGAATGAAGGGTCATCTCTTTGTGGAATATCACGTAGAATTCAGATCTGCAATAAAAAATGGGGGCTCTCATTTGAAAAATCGAAGTTGATGTCAATGGAGCACATTTGCGCAAGGGTAGAATGCGCAATTTAGTCATTTTTGAGATCCTTAGGAAAAATCGATAAAAACTGCAAAGCTGCAAATCCAAAATCCCTTTTTTATTGGTAGATTATTATTTCGAATTCGTTTTTTGCCATAAAATCAATAGTTATCAATTTCTCTGTCCTCGAACATTTGAAAACCATTTACAGTCCACTAATTTACGAAAATTTGCTCATACGATCATGCTGCATGAGTGAAACTTTTGTAAAAATTTCTTTATACAAATACAAAACTAAATTGTCTGGAATTATAAACGTTTTATCGTCACCTTCTTCCCATAACCCCTCAATACAACTCAATATGGAAAAACATAACTGGGGTGGATTTGTCTACGAAAACATAAAATAGAAAATAAAATAAAAAAATAGGTACTACCCTTGTACTTTATAGTAGGTGCATCAAACCTAAAGTATTATAATACTCCTTTCTTACAAATGCCGCTACACTATAATTAAATTCATTGAATGTCGTTTGTTCCATTGAAGAAATGTTGAATAAGCACCTCAAAGAATCAGCAAACACAAATCGAACGGAACAACGTCCAGGCCAAAAGGTTGCGAGAAAACTGAAGAGGTTTGGGAATGATAAAAAAATGCCTTCAATAGGTAATATTTTACGTGAAGATTAAAATATTTCATTATGTGTCAAACGTTATGTTGCAGCTGTACTCACTCCACGCGGCCTTTCAGGTAAAAGTGGCCAAGAAAAATTGAGCTCGCCCTATTTTCGTAGTTTCCACCAAAATTAGAGTAGCAAAGTTTTGCATTTATGTTTTAGCTGCCTTAACACTTTTTAAATTTTTTGTGAATATTTTTGTGCACCCTTTGTGTTTTTCTTGTTTGTGTTGCTTATGGATTTTTTGATTTTTTTTTTAACAATTTTTTCGAGCAGGCACTACTCAACTGTCATATTCCGAGGATGGGCAACTAATAGGTGAGCTGGAAAAGTTAAAACATGATTTTTTTCTCAATATTTAACTTCTTTTTTATTTAATGTACTTCCTGTTCATTTTCCTGTTATTATATTCAGGAAAACATATCGTTAACACAGGTTTACAAAAGAAAATTCCTGTTCCAAGACGGAGTTCTCATTGTCATATGTAGGGGTTCTTGAGGTGCTGAGCACGAATCCGAAGCCCGTTTTTCTCCATCTCATCAGAATTTTGAGATTATTGTCAAAATTTGGCCCAATTCTTCCAGTTGTTTTGTTTTTGAAGAGTTTGAGGCGTCGTTTCCCATAGTTTTCGACTTCTGAATCGAATGAGACCAACTGTTTTGTGAACTAGTTTTGCAATAAATTCACTAAATAAATTATTAAACTAAATTATAGCGGAGCGGGACAAAAGACCAAGCGAGTTCGAGTTGTATAATGAACTTGTATTTTTGGAGTAACGTGAGATACAGGAGTCACGTTAAGACGTGACGTCATTCCCAAACAATTCCCTTCGTAGGTATCAAAACATTCAAATAAACAACATTATTAACAATAGACATTAATTATTTCAAATATCAGGACTAGAACCTCATGCAAATAAATTCATAACATTTTTATAACCTATTTCACAAATTTTGAATTATTTCTCTTTTCACTTCTTTCCTTGTTTTGAGCTCTTTGAGGTTTTGTCACTTGCACCAGAATCATCACTATCAAATGAGAATTTACGAGTGGGTTTGTAGCGTCTACCAAAACGTGAAGCTATCGTTTCGAAATCTTAATAGCCACCAGGGAGAGTATCTTTGGATTGTCCATCTTCTCTGAGAGATTTTCTTGGTTCGGGTTTCGGAGATAAACGTTTTTTGGTATTCGTTTTCAGTTTTGGAGACAAGTTGAATTTGATGGGCGATGTTCCGACTGAGCTGGTTTGAATTTTCTGTGGTGACCGTGATTTTTCTGGAGACTTCGGGATGACTACGGATTTGCGAGGTTGTGCTGCTCCTGACGTTGAGGGTCTTAACCAGGTACGGTCACGACGATAAGTTCGACCATCATCAGTGCTGACGTCATACGAATTTCCATGGCTCTTCTCGACAACACCTTTGTTCCATACTTTCCCCATTTGAGGTTTGATGAAAACTTCCTGGCCAATGTCGAGATTGGGTAGAATTTTGGCGGTCTTGTCATGATGAAATTTGGCGATTTTTCGTTTGGTGATTATCATCTCCTGGACTTCTGGGACGACTTCGGGAATCAGAAGTTTATTTGACGACGGAATCAGCGTTCTAGTTCTTCTTGACATCAATTTCTGTACAGGGCTGAAATCCATTCCTACTGTTGGCGTGTTCCTCCATTCCAACAATGCTGCATGGAAATCTGTGCCATCACGAGAGCATTTCCGAAGCATGTTTTTAGCAATTTTCACAGTGGCTTCAGCTTTTCCATTCCCGCGGCTGTGTAGTGGCGCTGATGTTGAATGCAAGAACTCCCAATCGCTTGCAAATTTCCTGAACTCATTCCCAATCAGCTGTGGTGCGTTGTCAGTGATGAGAACCTGTGGTGTTCCATGCCTGGCGAAATTCGTCTTACAAAATTCGATTATCGTAGAACTTTTGATGTCAGGGACTTGTTCGACTTCGAAAAAATCCGAGTATGAATCTACCATTAGGATATACTGGCGTTTTTCAAATTCAAATGCATCCAGTGAAACACGTTCCCACGGCAGTGAAGGGATTCTGTGAGTCTGCATTGGCGTCTTAGGTTGATTCGGAGCCAATTCTTGACACGTTTCACAATTCTTGAGGGTGTCTCTGATCTGAGAACTCATGAAAGGCCAAAATAGAGTGTCTCTTGCCCGTCGAAGTGATGCATTTTGTCCGGTATGGCAGAGATGAATCTTGCGAATAAACTCGGGTCGCAGAGATTGCGGGACGACTATTTGATCTCCTTTGTAGATTATTCCATCTTGAATGCTCAACTCATCACGGAAATCAAGTCGCTACGATTAATGGTTACGGAGTTGGAGCACTTTCAAGTCCAAAAGGACATGGTTTTTCGTGTTTTCTCCTTGGTTTCGGGGCCAAGTGCTCCAGCTCCGTAACCATAGTAGCGACCTGCGGATGGTCTCATTCGATTCAGAAGGTCAAGAACTATAGGAAACAACGCCTCACACTCTTCAAATACAACGACTAGGAGAATTGGATCATTTGGGCCGAAATCGGACAAAAATTAACAATAATCTCAAAATCCTGATGAGATGGAAAAAGGGCATAGGATTCATGTTCAGCGCTCTCAAGAACCCCTAAATTTGATAATGAAATCTCCATCCCGGAACATGGATTTTCTTTTGTAAACCTGAGTAATTTATCGTAATTTTTTAGGCAAATTGTTTTAGTTTTCTTTTTTGTTTCTCCATCATGAAGGCAACGGAAGCCCAGTGATCAATTTTGATGGTAGAACATCATTCGTCCAGGAAAACGACCATATATTAGCTTTCTCAAGTATCACCCAATTACCATGGTATTGTGCGTGTGGACCCTTATACGGACCAAAGCTAATCACAGCGCATGCTACTCTCTAGATGGTCCCTCCTGAACTTTTATATTGCATTTTCATGAACTATTCGGTTAGAACTTGGCAGTTGTATCACTAGTAGCCTCTGCGCAGTGTTGTAGTGCCACATACAAACTACCACATCTCCATCTCACTATGATACAAAGCCGCTATCTTGTAGATTGGTTGTTGACAAACCTTGTTGTTACTGAAAAACGGCTGCCAAGTTAGGTGGGCAGCCTAGCTACCTCACATATTGTAACATGGACGTGTAGAATCAGTTGAAGAACAAAATACGAGTCGAAACTATTGAAAGCAAAATATAATAGAATCTAGTACATGTGTACACTCTCTAGAATGAACATTAGGTCTGTAATAAATTCATGTTTTCATGTTTGGAAATTGTCTAAAGGTTAACCCACCCAATAATTGAAAATTTCATTATTCTCGGAGTGTCGTCCAATACTGGTTTCGCGTATGCGCAATAGTTACCTATTATTCAAGCAAATTCGATTAAATACTAAGGACATCATCCTGCACTCAACAACACCTCAATTATGAACGAAATCGGACCAATAGATGGTAAGAATTCAACGTTATCAGGCATTTTCGTTTGCGCACGCGCGCACACTACTGTTAATCCAAATAAAATGAAATTGATAGGGGGCCGTCTTGGAGCTATCCCGCACAATCCCTGAAAATTTCAAAAAATCGGCCCATTAGATTCGAAGTTATGCCTTATGCGACAGGTATTAGTTTCGCCCATCCTCAATGGTTATTACTCCACCAGTTGCGATATAACTTATTGGGCATTTTTCTAGAACATATACTCAACTAGGTACCTACCTACCAAGTTTGAACGAAATCGGATCAACAGATGATAAGAAATTCACGTTTGTGCATGCGTACAGGATAAATATCCTACCTATGAATTCTATCACGTTTGGTGAAGTAATAACTAGCTCAAAACTAAAATTGATTGACACTGAGAAAACTAACCAGTCTAATGGACTGGTTTTTATGTGATTTTCTGGGATTTTGCGGAGTTTTGCCTAGACTGTCCCCAACTAATTTCATTACTGTCGGATCAATAGTAGTCTGTACGCATGCGCGAACTAGAATTTTTTATAACGTCGTCTCCTCATCATCTATCAGTCCGATTTCGTTCAAACTCGGGGGGGTTGTTGGGTGCCAAAATAATGTCGGTTTACACTCCAAGAAAAATGACCAATTTCGATTAAATTTTCAATTATTGTGCGGATTAATCTCTAGACAACATGTGCATGCGCAAAAATGAAATAAAACCCTATTTTGCATTCTACCATACACATATACATGTATTAGCTGATACTGTACTATTTTGAATACAATCATTTCGACTCCTCCATTGTTCTTGAACTAATTCAAGGAAGCTATAATAACCACCCCATTTGGCAGACGGTTTTAGTATTGATTAGACATGTTAAGCACAAACTCAATTATATTTACTACCTAGGTACATGCTTTTTTTCTATTAGGGAGATTCTGTACTTCCAATACACATACATATACCAATATTGTAAAACCAGAGAATGTAGAATGTAGGTATGCTGTTATATGAACGAATTCAACTTCCTAATTCTAGCTAATTGAAACAATGCACAGGTAACTTTTACATTTGAGGGTTTACCTAATAGTCCTAAGTTATCCACTAATACCACAAGCGATGAGTGCACCTAAACTTTTGGTGGGATTCCACAGCTTCTGGTGGGTGGTTTTTGCATGGTAGTTGCTGAATGGTTTTACATTCCTTATTCTCGCACTTTAAAATGTACAGCACCTAAATAATCTCCAAGTAATGCTCTCCTGTTTTCAGTTAAATTGTCGTTTGAGAAATCCCCTCTCATTTGCCGTAAGCCCCTCCTATTTAGTGTAAATAAACCAATTTCACCAGAATCTAATGGAATCATTGAATATTATTGAAACCCAATAATTACTTTCCTTTCTTAACCCGAAGGGTGAAGGGAAAGTCTTGCAATCACCCTGAAAATCAATTTCTGTGAAACTCATGCTAGGATGGGCTTATGATAATAATAACATTTATTTCTTGCGACTCTTCTTCCACGAAATCCCGTCGCATTCCCGAAGGAATGCGACTAGGGGAAGGATCGCGAAGGCGAAACAAGATGCTATTATACGGAAAACACCGGCACCAATTTTGCCCGAAGAATTTGTTTGAAAAGATTATTGGATGGGAAAGCAACAAATCTCAGTCCATCACAACGCGCAGCCAAAGGAACAATGAAGCTTTAGGGACCGCGGACAGTGCTTGCCAACATGGCCTGGCTGAGTATAGGTTGGCACCACCTCCTGGAAGGTGCCCGTCCCGCTAATTTTTGAATTTTCTCATTATAAACTGGCTCTGTCCGACCCCATGGCTGGGGGTCACTGCATTGGTAAACCACCCTCTACTGTCCCTAGATATAATTAGATGAACACTTAGACCAAGTTCATAGTTTAATGTAGTTGTCACTGCAGCAGTCATAGATATTCAAAATCCCCCACCCCACAAATGTTACTTCAAAAGGGTGTATCTGCCATGGGCCGATCTGCTGTAGGAACTAATAACGGTTCCGATGGTAGGTACTTATACCTACTTCATAACACTGGACTAGGCAAATAGACCTGTAAAATGCAAAAACACGAGTTTCCTATTATTTGGCACTTGAAACCTTTTGTATTTCCACGCTTCAATTAGCCCCACCAAATTGTGATGCCAATTGATTATATATATTATGAATCCAGTCACATTATTCATTGAGTAGTAAGCCAAAAGGCTTCTAGGTTTTAGGCTCTCATTTAGCATTGGAATAGTTGGGTCATTTAGTAGACTCAAATCGGACCTCATTTATCATTATGTATGTAGTTCTATGTAATTTGATTTTTTGTTCAAATTCAACCATTGCATCTGCCTAATAATATATTATTCAACATTGTAACAGTTCCCGCGCCCCCGAAGGGGTTCCGAGACATATTGAAGGAGTCTGGTCCTGAGGCGTTTGCAAAAGCCGTTCTCGCAAGAAAGGAACTTCTCCTCATGGACACCACCTTCAGGGATGCTCACCAGAGCTTGCTGGCCACGAGAGTCCGAACCAAGGACTTGGTGAACATTTCACCGTACGTGTCCCACACGTTTGCCAATCTTTACTCGTTGGAGAACTGGGGCGGAGCCACGTTCGACGTTGCTCTCCGGTTCCTACACGAATGCCCCTGGGACCGGCTGGAACACATGAGAAGACTGATACCCAACATCCCGTTCCAGATGCTCCTTAGAGGCGCCAACGCAGTTGGTTACACCAACTACCCCGATAACGTAGTTCACAAGTGAGTTTTTATTTTTTCAGTACTTTTTCTAACTAATTGAAATTTGATCAGTCTTATCATTGTTGGCATTACTCCTATAAAATGGTTTTGACCTAATCTTCTAAGGCCTGTCCTAAGACCAATAAGGCTGGGCCACACTATAAAGACAGGCCAACGGCATGGCAAGTCGTATTGATGCAGTGTTGTTGCCATCTCGTGAAGAGTGTTCCCACTAGACGGATAAGCTAAGCGATGCAACTTGAGCAATCTTTTATCACCCGATATGATTTTTATCCACGCAACACTCCAGTTCCCACTTGAGAGATCAAAACGATAACCGAGACGACAAGCAACCAAAAATGTTCAGTGGTCATGATCAGCTCCTAAGAGGAGGACCTCGGTTTTGCTTACCGATACTTGCAACAGAGCAAACGAAAATCTAGAAAATACTAAGTTCACCCATATAATGTTCACAATATTACACACAAATCGACAGTAGTTTCCCGTAAACTCTCTCAATATGAACAGTTGTTGTCCTTCAGCTTTTCAGCTATTTTTCTCCACGTAACACCTGTAAAATCCGTCCTGGAATAACTTTTCAATGTATAATTCCATAAGCATGAGTTCTTCCCAACCAATTTTACATATGTACATGTTACCTACATGAGTGAAGAAGATATACCTGCCTGCTTACTCTCCAAATCAGCAGTCATTTCATGTTCAAGATTATGCTCACCGTTCTATTCTTCTCAATAGGTTCTGCGAGCAAGCTGTCGAGTCTGGTATGGATATCTTCAGGGTTTTCGACTCCCTGAACTACTTACCCAACCTGATCCTTGGTATGGAAGCCGCTGGTAAAGCTGGGGGCGTCGTTGAAGCCGCCATTTCATACACGGGAGACGTCTCGGACCCGAAAAAGAAGAAATACGACCTCAAATATTACGTTAACCTTGCCAAAGAACTGAAGAAGTCCGGAGCTCACGTTTTGTGCATCAAGGTAAATAGAAACTGGGAACTTTGAGGGGCAAACGTAAACTGTCGCACACCGCGTAAAAATTTTGACAACTGCCATTCTTACCCAAAGTGACTTACCTTAGAAAAATCAGAACAAATTATTGAACGGGAAAACATTTAATTTCACGGATGTGCTTTGATAAAGCTAATACGATGTGCTCTCCAAAGTCCTTTCAACACTTTCCTGTACTTAGCTGCGACAGTTTTCATCTGATTTTGAAGAAATTTTGCGGGAATGTGCGGGTTAGGCTGTATATGGTTCCCTATCAGTTCCATTACTCACCAATAAATAATTTCGTCTGCCCCTGCGAGAACGGAGATTCGTCCAAGTATATTGCTTCCGAGTCTGCCTAAAGGAAGCGGAAGCATTGTTTTCACTTTCGAGAGGAAAAAAAATTTGTGGTCTCCAAAATCAAAATTTCCACTTGCATTTTACGTTTTAGACCATTCTGAACAACTTTGGTTCCGTGTCTGTCGTGTGTCTGCAAATCCTTGTAACAAGCTTATTTTCCACAGTTTTCATCTGATTTGGATGACATTTTCAGGGGATGTGTGGGCTAGGGGGTAGACGGTCCCCTATCAGTATCATCGTTCTTGACTCAATAGCTCACTCTGCGCATGCGCAAACGTAAATTCTACCAAGCATAATTTTCTCACGCCCTAGTCGTCCGATCCTGCTCAAATTAAAATGATAGTTAGGGGATGACAGTTTGATCATCCCATATCAATTTCAACATGATTGTATCATTAATAGCTACTGCGTATGCGCCTATGTGAAATCCTAGTAACGACCTTAATTTCTACAGTTTTCATCCGATCTCAGTGAAATGATCAGAGAAAGCGCAGGTTAGGTTGTAGATGGTCTCCTATCAGTTTCGTTGTTTTCAACTCATCAGTTTATTCTACGATTTTAGAACAGTTTTAGATTGTATTTTCATCAATAGCTTGTCGCGTCTCTCTCACTGCGCCTTGTATGCAATATTTCCAGAGAGAATGTATTTTCTCTCTGGTGAAATATTTTGTTTGACGGAGATAACTCGACGTCTTGTAAATATTTTTGTGTTGTGTCTACCTCTTTTTGGTAGCCCTGAAAAGGGCTGTTGACAAGAGGGGGTGGTTTTCACCACAAATAGCTACTGGTATGCGCCTATGTGAAATCCTTGTAACGACCTTAATTTCTACAGTTTTCATCCGATCTCAATGAAATGATCAGAGAAAGCGCAGGTTAGGTTGTAGATGGTCTCCTATCAGTTTCGTTGTTTTCAACTCATCAGTTTATTCTACGCATGCGCAAACGTAAATTAAATTATGCTCCATTTTTTCACATTCTAGTCGTTCGATTTCGCTTAAATTTGGATGATAGTTAGAAGAAGATGTCTTGATTACCTCATATCTATTTTAACATGATTGTATCATCAATAGCTACTGCGCATGCACCAATGTAAAATACTTGTATTTACCTTAATTTCCCGTTGTTTCCGTCCAATTTTGATGAATTAGCGAATGCGCGTTTTAGATAGTAGATGGTCCCGTTCCTATTTTATTGTTTTCAACTCATCAGTTCATTCTGCGCTTTCACAAACGTAAATTACATTGAGTATCATTTTTTCGTTTCTTAATTGACCAATTATGACATTTCACGCTACTTCTTGATTCACTCTTTTCCGCTATGGAATTTTTCATCTATACATTCATGAGGGTAATTAGGAAAAGGCGATTTAATCAATCATCCCATATCAATTTCATCATGATCATATCATTAGTCTTGTGTACTGAAATGGCGATATAAAACTATTCGTGTTCGCTTAGGTGGCAGTTGACAAACAATGACATCGCTCAACAAGAACCAAGGGTGGCAGTTGTCAAAGTCTGATCCAATGGTCAAAGTGAAAGTAGTCGGTCGGGTGACAGTTGATGGTTGCCCACTTTGTTCCCATAGATGTTCAACCTCTTGTTGAATCGGAATGAGTTTTGAGATACCTACCTATACTTTCTTCCCTAAATATACCTAATATTCTTCTTTCTCTCACATTTCAATCTACACTCATTACGTTACATAGGTAACCTACCGAGTTTCGGGGAATTATGAAGATTATGTAAATGGCTTCAATAAAACGATGTATCGTTATCTGTGAGGAAAAAATAAGTTTAACTATATAGGTGAAACAAAAAGGACATTAATATTCGTTGAAGTCGGTTTTAACCCTTCATAAAAGTTAAATTTCTGAATGATAGTCAAATTAGATAACTAGGTACCTACTGCACCATTCCACCTCGTCCTTATATAATGAGAGTGTCCCATGAGTACCTAATGCTTCAATTTCAATCTCTAAACGGTGATAAGCTCCCAGGATGTTGAATTTTAACACAGAATGTCCAAGACAAAAGTGCCTAGACATCTCCAACCGAAAACGAAACGTTTTGAGTTAATGAAAATATGTTGCATTTATGTGTTACGTTTTGAGTAACAAAAATGTGTTGAAACAATTTACTGATGATTTCCGCTCACAACCGAGTCGTTGCTAGAGAAATGGTACTTCGTCATTTTTCATCCCACCATCATTCATTGACCATTCGTTTGAAAATCCGGGTCATTCTTATATGTAGGTTTCACGGGTTTATGTGAAACGCGTGAGCTAAAACACATTCGTGTTTCAATCATTTCATTCGAAGTATGTAAATAGAGGTAACCGGGGGTCCCCAAGTTCTAGCCTTTCGGGAGAGCAAACAGATGTACGTAGGGCGACCCGGGTGGTTTCATCCGATTCTTCATGAGCCTGTAAATGAGACCATGTTTTCGAGATCTCAGTTTTCAATATTTCAGCTCTTAATTACTAGGTACTCTTTTATGATGATGTCGATGTTACTGGCACATCCCCGACCGATGTATTTTTTAACCAAATTCCATAAAGTCCGGTTGGTACTTTTGGGGAAAAGCTCGTTCGGCAGATGGACGGATTTTTTTTTTTTTTTTTAAATAATATTTTTTGTTTCTACACATCTTGAAACCTAAACTGAGAAATGTTGAGGGGCAGCTAAAACTATTTTTCCTAAGTCAATTACAAAGGTTCATTATTGAAAATGATAAACCAATAGAATAGAATATAGTACATAGATAGTTTTCAACTCTACAAAACTATTTAATTACCTCACAACATTGATTTTTTCTGAAATCCTAAAATTAGTTATTGTGAAATGAACGCTACAATTAGTGACACTGTTGGCGTCAATACTTTCTATATTTTCTTTTATTTATTTTCATTTTTAGGACGTCCCTTTGAAGCTATGTCTTATAGGTAAGGATTAATTAACAAGAGGGTCGCCTATTGGAACTGATCCACGAAGATGGGGGACAACCCAAGCATGAGAAAAAAATAACGGCGGACAAATCCTTCCAGACCATTTTAAGACTGAATCCTTAAAAAATTATAGTTGTACGTATTATGTCTGCGTGTGTGACAAATTTTGTCGACGCTGCCCAGGCCACAATTCCCAATCGATTTTCGAGGTTCTCTCTTCATTCGATCCCAATTTTAGTCTAGTTGTGCAGCGAACCCTGGAAATTTTGAATCCAGTGACGGAAGAAGGGGATTGGAAGGGGTAAAGCCGAAAAAACGTGTTTTTTCCGACAAATTTCGTCGACTCCACCCAGGCTGCAATATTCTCAACCAATTTTCGTGATTCTTATTTGGTTCGATTCTAATTATAGACTAGTTGTGTAACTAACCATGGGAATTTCGGATTCGCCGTCGCGGTGGGGGGGGGGGGGGGGTGAATGGAATGAGTACCGATTATTTCATGCGCTGCCCAGGCTACAAATCTTGGACCGATTTTCGTGATTCTTGTTTTGTTCAACTATAAATTCGGTCTAGTTTTGGATCGTATACCAGGGGTTTCAAGTATACGGAAGGGGAATGGACAGGTTAATAGTAATAAAGTATCATGTTTCAACAATGTCATCAGATTTTCTTAATTTTTTTCAGTTATGAATTTGGTCTAGTTTCGAAAGGAGTATCAGGAGTTTCAAATTACATTTTGAAAGGGGGTGAATGGAGGGGGTAATAGTAATGAATCAAGATATTTCAATTCTCTTAAGATGTTGGTGGTAATTGTTGTATTCAATTATGGCGTTAGTCTAGTTTTGGAAAATATGCCAGGAGTTTCAGATTCCATTCATGAAGTTTCATGGTGGAAATTTACTGTCAGTGGGGCTACTAACTGGGAGGAAGGGTAATTCCGAGAAGTCATGATAGTCTTGCTTTTTCTGTTATTCTAACTCCCACCCAAAATTGTATACAATTCATACATATGGACGTCCCTGTAATGCATGCATTAGGTTGGTACTTACTAATATGTTTTCTTTGAATTATCCCATAGGATATGGCTGGTCTCCTCAAGCCGCAGGCGGCGAAACTCTTGGTGACCGCTGTCAAGGATGCTGTGCCCGATATCCCCCTGCACATCCACACGCATGACACGAGCGGCGCTGGCGTAGCTTCCATGCTCGCTTGCGCAGAAGCCGGAGCCGACGTGGTCGACACAGCCGTCGACTCCATGTCTGGCATGACGTCTCAGCCTTCCATGGGCGCCGTAGTCGCTTCTCTCGCTGGCACCAGATTGGACACTGGTCAGTATTTATGATGATTGTAGAGAATGGTCAAGGTGTTCCAAATGTTTTAGGTTTTAGGTGAGATTGTATGAAGTACATATCTGGATCCTGTGTAAGATTGATTTCGACAAATTTATAATTCTTAATCTGGCTCCGATAAAACCCCACAATGGGGAACTTTCATGAGCCGGAATTCTGGAACGGTCGTCGATTTTAATCGATTGCCACCACGATTTCGGCTGAAATTCATTATCCGAGTTAATTGTCTCTTTCAAAGTATCATACTTTTAGCCAACTAATCGTGTAGGTAGAGAGCTCAATGTGGCCTTTCTAGAACATGCCCAATTGAGGTGGTCTGAATGGATATTCACAGATGGATCCAAGAGTGGCAACTTAGTTGGATGTGCATTCTATGTAACAAATGATGGAATTGTGAGGGTGTATGAGTTACCCCGATATACATCAAGCTATACTGCGAAAATAGTAGCCATACTCCATGCTATGAAACATATTAATTAATCTAAAATGAACAGCAGCAAATGGGTCATTTTCACAGACAGTATGAGTTCCCTACTGGCTTTGAAATCGTATAATCTTAAACGTGCAGATAATCCCATAATAGCGGAAATCATGAAGTATGAACGTAGTTTTCACAGCAACTAGGTACATAGTCCTGGATTTTGTATGGGTCGAGTCACACGTCGGTATTAAAAGGAACGAGAGAGTGGATTATTTAGCAAAACGTGGTGTGATAGAAGGGGAAATAATCAATATTGCTATCTCTTATAGAGACACATATCCCTTTAGTCAACGTTTCTGGAAGGACAAGTAGCATGAAAAATAGAAAATATCAGTAAAAGGATCGATCATACTATATGGCTCTGCAACCAGATGTAACACCATCAACATGCCTTGAAATCAGCTCTGCATGACGCGTGACTGGGGGCCACTACAATGGTTAAAACAGTGCCCCTGACATAATTATGAATGAACTGCACCAGGAATTTCGTGTATTCATCGATTTTCTATTCTTACAACGAATGGACCGCTAACTACTAGCATTTTGCGGGCATGCACAATGCTCCATATCTATCCTTAGCTCCTCCCACTCGACTACGACTCAGCGTTGCGAAAATTATCTATTGAGTTTTTCGTCAAACTGTTGGAACCTCGAAAACCTTGAAATAACTCTCAGTCGAAGAAGGATCTAAAAGGAAAGGTGAACTGGTGGTAGATATGATAGATAGTATTATTAATTTAGCACCTAAGTTATATGAAGCTGTGAGTCTGGAGCACGTAGCGATTCATCACGAGGCGTCAGCCACAACTGTTAACACACAAGCACATCGCTGGACTTCCGGAGTTGGATAGGAATCGGTTCTGCTCTTAATCACTTTTGCTATAGTGCGCTGTTCGCGCAGAAACTATTCCTGAATAGATGGGATTGAGAGCTATGGGAATCAATAAATTTGTACTTCTGACAACTTTCAGGCTGTAACATATAGCGTGGATTCAGTATTTTAGAAAACTTTGTCTTTCCCACTACTAAAAGTTTCATTTTGAGACGGATGGATGTACCTAACCTAATATTGAAATGGCTTCATGTTTGGCTGATTACGATTGATTATACAACTGTATCAATATTAATCTGTCCATCCGCCGTCCGCGGCTTTTCTCCAAAATTAATAGACCAAACTTCATGAAACTTGCGTTAAAAATCGCGTTTGGGGTCTTGAGCTCAGCATCAATTTGTGTCACTCCTAAAGGGTAGCATTGAAGGGCTAAACGCTCAAAAATCAAGATCTCAAAAACTTTATAGGTAATAGTAATGATTTTTCACTTGTCATTGATGAATGTGGTCCCGAAGAATCTATTAAAACTATCCACAACGCTGTACGTTGAACAGTTCGTTTTCCCTAAGGGTTCGAACATTGAACATCATCTTCGAATTCCTAAGAACTATTTCTATTACGCTGCTAGCGGATCTATTAAATAGCAGATCAAGCTCTTAATTCCATCAAAGACCGCTAGATAGTAGGTAATACTGGAATACATAAAAATTGACTTGTAAATAACAGCTGACATAATGCCAATATTGGAAATTATTAGGTGATATAGTTCCAATGGAATTTGTTCTAACGCTGCAAAATTGAGTTTATTAACTATTTTCCGTGCGGATGTACCTACCTACTAGTGAAGTATTGGTACCTAAATGCTAAATTTCATCTCTTAAATTGCTCCCAAGTCTACCTATAGGTAGGGGAAGCATTATTTTCACTTTCGACAGATTGGAAAGTTGTAGTCTCCTCTAAAATCAAACGGCTGTTGTTTTTTTACAGTGGTACAATTTCCAATCGCGTTTTACGTTTTAGACTATTCTGAACATCTTTCGTTCCGTGTCTTTCTGTGTGTTGTCTGTCCTGTATCCGAAAATCCGTGTAACAAGCTTAAATTTCACAATATTCAACGGATTTTTATGAAATGTTTGTGGAATGTGCGGGTTTGGGTGTAGATGGTTCCCTATGAGTTTCGTTGTTCCCAAATCAATACTTCACTCAGCGCATGCGCAAATGTAAAATCCATCAAGCAACATTTTCTCACACCCCCATCGTCCAATCTTGCTTAAATTTGGAGGATAGGTGGCAGCGGTTAATTTGGCCATTCCCTAGCGATTTAACCTAAATCCTATCATTGTTCGTTCCTACGCATGCGCGAAAGTGTACTCCCAGGAACAATGTCTAGTTTTTATCAAATTTTGATTAAATTTTCTGGGAATTTGTGGGTTAGGCTGTAGATTGCTCCTTACCTATTTCATTTTTCTCAAATCGTTACTCCATCCTGCGCATGCAGTAAAGAAATTACTTCAAGCATCATTTTCCCGGTTTTTTTTTTTTTTTTTTTTGCGCCATGTTCTGATCATGCATTACATTCGGGGTTTAATAATTATAGACCAATGATCTGCGTATAAAGGCTATCTAACACAGAAATAATAAACCATTGTGTAATAATTTGCAGCGATTTTGCTTACAAAATGACTTTTTTGTCTTGTGATTCCATTAGGATTCGACCTCAAAAACGTATCGGAATACTCTGCTTATTGGGAGCAGACGAGGACGCTGTACGCACCGTTTGAGTGCACCACAACGATGAAATCTGGAAATGCTGACGTCTACATGAACGAAATCCCCGGCGGCCAGTACACCAATCTCCAATTCCAAGCTTATTCTCTTGGCCTGGGCGAGCAGTTTGAAGAGGTGAAGAAGGCTTACAGAGAAGCCAACTTGATACTTGGAGATATCATCAAGGTACCTACGTAAATATGTAGTAGTAAATGAATAATTTACAACTTGAAAAATTCGAAGTAGCTATTGCAAGACAAAAAGCAGGTGTGACGTACCAATTATACTTGATTCCCATATTGGATAGCTTTGACTCCACAGTGGAATCTTAAGCAAATCATCCTATTTTGTGCTCCATCTAAGAATGATACATTCATCCGAGAGTGGCTATGAATAAGCATCAGTCATGCAGCATGACTAATAGAGCGAATTTTCAAAGGAAAGTTGTGGATAACATTTAATTAGGCACTTAAATTCTGATCATTGAGGCCAACCATGTCCTGAATAAAAACTGAGGGGACAGCCGTGTGAGGAGATCGCAAAGACAATTTTGATAGAACACGCAGCCGAACCCGAAAATTTGGTAATTTATTAGCACTTTTCGCCTAAAAATCTTAGAAATTCGGGAGTGGTCGCAATCGATTCAGCGCTGAAAAATACTTTGACTGTGACACTCCACGTGCCCTTTTGTCAAAAAGCCGATTTTTTAGGATTCTTTGGGCCACTAAGTAAATTGTAAATTTGAGCCTGAAATTCTGGAATGATCGGGCTGGCCAACGAACTTGACCTGTGTTTAGCCAAGGCGGATTTTTCTGCGTTGGAACGGATTTTTTACTCCGTTTTTATAGGGAGTTATCGTCTGGAAATACACCCTATAGTATATATATATATATGTATATAGGTATATATGATGAAACGTTAAAATCTAGGATTGCCTTCTTTGATGTATAAAACGGATTTTAGGGGGTCCCCGAACCTCCCTACCCACTTTTGAAATTTCGAATCCATCTAAATAGCTGATTTTTTCTTTGAAAATTCCCTAAAGGTGGCTAGTTTATCATGAACCAAATGTAAACCTGCAAACAAAAATATCTAGCATAAATAGTTCGAGCATACAAAAAAAGCATACAAAAAATTAATCTAAGTTATCACACTAAGCATTCAAGTTCTACTTTTTACATCTTACAATTACATCAATCTTCCAATTTACATCATAACAATTCATTGCTTGTGTTTTATATATTTTTAAAATAAATGCATTTGAAAAAAAAACTGCCCACCTGTTGGTATGGACCGTTGGTATGGACCATGGATAAATATGTAACTACTGAAGCTATTGAATATTTAGCTATATTGAATTTTGGGATCATTCGTTATTCATTATCATACAATAGTATCTCTTATTTACGTCTCACGCCTGACCTTGTCTTGAGTTTACATCCGCTGTGTGGTCGCCTATTTATTCAAATGCCAAAGATTCGCTGGAGCGTGTGCAACGAAGGTTCTTGCGTTACATACCATATATAAGACGGGCAGAAAATGGGATGATTTCAGCTACGACAGAGCCTTGAGGGACAACGGCATGTTTGATTCGGAGTTTCGTAGCAGGGAGGCAGATGCCTTGCTTTTGCAAGGTCTGGAACAGAGTCGATTGCCCATTTCTATTATCTGAACTAGACATTTACGCCCCCACCTTATCTTACAAGGGCTAATCAAGGCCTCAATTCTTTCAAGGCTTCAAGGCTTTCAATTCAGGAAATTCTTGATGTGAGCGATAGGTTGAGAAACACAGTGGGAAGTCCGGATGGGGTTCCAGCTAAAGTTCTCAAGCATGTAATTGAACTGATAGCCCCCACACTATGTGACATATTTAATTGCTCATTTTTAACAGGCTCCTACCCAGTGGCCCTTAAGGAAAGCTTAATCGTGCCCATTCCAAAGAAGGGCGACCTTTCCAACATCAACAACTTCAGACCCATTAGTTTGATCAGCTTCATTGCAAAAATACTGGAAAGCTTGATGTTATCTCGCCTCCAGAGCTATTTGAAGTCACTCAATTTTTTCAATGATTCGCAGCATGGTTTTCGCCATAACCGCTCCATTGAAACAGCCTTAACAGAACTAATAAATTTCACCTGCACCTCAATTGACAAAGGTTTTCACGTAGCGGGATGCATGGCTGACCTGGCCAAGGCCTTTGATGTAGCTCCACTTGACATCTTGCTGGGAAAAATGGAGAAGTTGGGGATCCGAGTAATTCCACTTGCATGGTTTACGTCTTACTTGGCTTCTAGACTCTGGAAAGTTAGGATTGATGGCCCATCCGGGCCACATTTCTTGTCACCCAAAAATCTGGTAAGATCAGTTCCGTAAGGAACCCTGCTTGCTCCAACCCTCTTCTCGATAATTATGAATAACATACCAAACATTCTCAAAGACAATCACACATGTGTAGTAAATTTTGCTGACGACACAAATTTCTTAGTGACGGCCAACAGCAGTGAGCAATGTCTATACATTGGACCTTGTCCAACTAAAATTTGACACCCTTAAGCATTGGATCACTACAAATAATTTGTTGCTCAATGAGGACAAAACCAACTGGCTTATGTTCAAAGCTCAGGGTCCCACATACCATCCTTCTATTACCTTAGGAGCTGCCGAGGTTGAGCTAGTTAACTCAACTAAATTTTTAGGTGTCGTCATTGATTCTAACCTAAACTTCCACGAACACCTGGCTGCCCTTAGATCCAAACTAAGTTCAGTGTGCTTTGTCCTCCGCAAACTACGTTCCGTGACATCTAAGGACGTAGTGCTGGTGGCCTATCATGGTCTGTTCCTCGCTAGAGCGAAATTTGGCATCCTCTCGTGGGCCAATCCTCACAATATGGCGGCAGTTTTCACTCTCCAGAAGAGAGCAGTCCGTATACTGCTGGGATTGCCTCCTAACTCTTCTTGTAGAGGTCAGTTTAAGTCTGCTGGGCTACTAACGCTGCCCTCAATTGCCGTTCTGGAAGCTCTGCTCTATTACAAAAAACATCGATCTGATTTCCAACTAGTCCAGTTCAACCACACCCATGCAACAAGATATGGAAAGTCCCTCCTGCGAGTGCCATCACACAACCTTCAATTTTTCAAGAAGAGCACTGAATACTTTGTGATCACCACCGTTAACCACTTCATTCTGCATGTTCAGCATATTACCTCGATTTCCTTGGACTCTCCCACCTCCTGCTTTCGCAATGCGATGAGGAAGTTTTTGATGGAGAAGGAGCTATATGAAGTTCGCCACTTTTTTGACATCAGGCACATTTGACATTGATTGTTAACTTTTACTTTGTTTTTCACTTGTTCCTGGCTTTGTTATTATTTTTATAGTGATATAGACTTTATTTTTTTGACTTGTTGCTCTATCATGTCCTCCATGATGTACTTTGGCAATAATCGGATATTATTATTATTATTATTATTATTATTAATCAACTATTCTACATACCAATGTGTCCGACGAACTACCCCCAATTCGATCCAATCTTACGTATCCACGAAGACTTTAATTAATAGATTGTCAGTTTCGTTCGTTAACTGGGCCTTTTCAATACTTCATCAGCATCTTTCAGATCTGCCTTCCGCCAACTCCACCATTGATGATTGATTTTTGCTTAATGTTTCTTTTAGACACTATATATAGTTGTTATTATGAAATTTGTATAGTTTATCTCCTTTTATTTATTGCAAGTATCTCTTGTTTTTGTATCTCCTGTATCGCGTATATCACGTATCTCTTTGTTATCTGTCTATAGGGTGTCTCACATTATATCCGGAAAACTCTATCTACGTATTTTGCCACTAATATGCGATCGATAGTTCCTCTTAGAGTAACTATGTATATATATATATATATATATATATATATATATAGTAGAGGTGGTTTTCTTGAGGATCAGTCATAAGTCATTTGATTTGCCAAATTTTCGGTAAAGTTTATTACCATTTTCAAGGCCTAGGGAGAATACATCTTTGGATTAGGATTTTATCTATGGGTGTGTACATTATATTGAATGGTTCTTAAATTAGAAATATTATTTGAATTACTTACATAGAGTAGTATACAGTTCAGTTTTTCACAAGTAGCACAAACTTATAGGAAATTTCGACAGATTTGTAATATAGTAAATGCTGTACTGTTAGCTCGAGAGCTTTCTACATACTGACTATTGGCTCTAGAATTTCTTCGGGTTGGCGATATAGGTACCTGGTTATGACAGTGTAGGTAGGTTTGCTGTGGCGTGGTAGGAGTTGTGTACAATGGAGGGATTATAAGATTATTTTCGTGAAGGGTCGGTTGTAATGGAATGTTTTGGCGGTATTTTATGTATAAGGTTTGAGTAGGTTTTATTTAAGTTGTCAACGTCGGTTTTCTTGTTAACGGCTCGGTCTTTATTTCTTTCAATATGTATCATTTCTTTGAGTTCTAGTTTGTAGTAGTTTTTTTCATAGGCTAGGATTTCTGTTTTTTCTAATTGAAATTGATGGCCAGTTTGGCGGAAGTGAGAGGTTAAAGCGGACGGGTCAGTTTTATTAGGGTTGTTGGGATTGAGGTGCAGCTATATGAATGTTGGTATGTCCTGGCTTTCAGGTATTGTGTTGAATGGCCTATGTATACTTTTCCGCATGATTCTTCACATGGTACTGAATAGATGAAATTTGATTTAAGAGTTTTAGGATCGGAGTCTTTCGTTTTCGTCAGAAGGGTGTTTATGGTTTTGGGACATTTGAAGGCTAGTTTACAATCAGGTTTTTCTGAAGTGAGAGTTTTTGAAATTTGTTCCGAAAGTGATTTAATGTAGGGGAAGGAATAGTATTTAGATATTTGTCTATTGTTGTTGGTATTGTTGTTTGAGGTTTCAGGGTTAATTGTATTTGGATTGATAGGGTTGGTGTTGAATGAAGTGTTAGTTTTGATTAGTTGACATATAAGTTTATGTGGATAGTTGTTAAGTAGAAGAAGATCAACAATTTTATTAGTTATTTCTTTCGTGTATTCTGGGGATGTAAGTTTGAGTGATCGGGAGATTAAATTTTTAGCAGTATTGATCTTGTGATTATATGGACAATTGCTATGGTAGTTGAGGTATCTCCCAGAGTGTAGTGGTTTTTGCCACCATTTAGTTTTAATAGTGTTGTTGGGGCATTTAATCACAAGAATGTCCAGGAAAGGAATGCTCGCATTGTTATTGGAGTGTTCAATGGTAAATTGTAGTCTTTCGTGAAAATTATTGAATATATTTAATACTTGTTCTTGAGTACCATGTGGAATTGCAGTTATTATATCATCGACGAATTTGTATAAGAAAGGTGGATTAAAGGGTAGGAGAGGAATAGTTTCGTCTAGTAAATGTTCCATACAGATATCGGAAAGAATATTTGCTAAATGTGATCCCATCGGACAGCCAAATTTTTGAAGGTAAAATGCATTATTAAATTGAAAGTATCCTTTATCCGTACAGAGTTTTAATAGATTTATAAAATCTCTCTGAGGGATTTTAGTGAAATGTTTGATTTTGTCCCAGCTGTTAGTAATTAGTTTTTATTATAGTAGGGATCGAAGATTTGTGAATAATGATTTTACATCTAGGGATATAATTTCATATCCGTCTGGAATGATACTATTTTTAATCTTAGTATGGAAGTCAAAAGAGTCACGAACGTTATACTTATCAGTTGATAGATTTTTCAGAATATTAGCGAGATATTTTGATATATTAGCGGTAGGGGCATTAACATAGCTTACAACGGGACGAAGAGGGTTATTCTCCTTGTGATTTTTCACTAGACCATATAATTTGGGACATGTTCCAGCGTGAGATGATAGAAGTTTTTTGGTTTGAAAGTCAATAATTTTGTTTTTATGTAACTTACCTATAATTTTGTTGAGAGTAGTTTGAATTGAGTTTATTGGATTGCGTGCCACTTTTTTGTAGGTGTTTGTATCACTGACTAGTTGGTCAATCTTCGACATATATTCAGATCTAGGAATGGCTATCGTTTGGTTTGTTTTATCTGTTTTAGTGATGATGATATCAGGATGTAGTTTAAGAAAGTTTTTGGATTTTTGAAATAGTACCTGATTGGAGGATTGTGGTTTGGGTGTTGTGTATTTGTTCAGATGGTTTGTGATTAAGTTAACACATTTTCCCTCGTCACATCTTTCTCTTTGTCATTCTTGAAGTTGTCTTGTACGAATGTTTCTAAATCAACGATCATTTGGTCTATGGGAATGTTTTTTGTTTCAGGCGGGATAGCATATTTAGGACCTAGGGATAGGAAGCCACTAATATCATCGGGGAATTGTATGTTTGTCAAGTTAACAAACCATTCTTATTACCTAGTATAGCATTATTTCTATGTTTCGGTTCTAGATTATTCTGAAAATCTTGATTTGTCGTGATTTGATCTTAGAGTGTAGTTTTTCATATTGGGTTTCCTGGTTTTACGAATTGAACTTTAATATTAGTGGGTATAGATTGCTCCATTTCCGTAATATTTTCTTTAATTGATTGTTCTATTTTATTAAGTGTACGTATGCAGCTCTTGATTTCTAGGTTTAGTAAGTCCTTTTTGAAACGATTAAGGATATTATTGAATTCTTTCTTATATATAGGTAATATGTTACAGCTTTTATTGATTTTGCATAGAGCACGTGAGATATGGATGGGTATTGCTCCAGCTGATCTGAATCGAAGTAAGTAGGCCCGTCTGTTCGATGCTGAGGCCTTCTTTCTGAGTTGTTGTTGGTAATTCTTCATGTTGCGGCATGTTGAATCGCCAAATGAGTTTCGAATTTGTTTATAGAATCCCATTATTTGATGTGTTTCCCTCAATAGCGTTTGCAATCTCTGCTAATTATGTATGAAGTGTGAAGTTATTGACTGGTATATATGTAGTAGAGGTGGTTTTCTTGAGGATCAGTCATAAGTCATTTGATTTGCCAAATTTTCGGTAAAGTTTATTACCATTTTCAAGGCCTAGGGAGAATACATCTTTGGATTAGGATTTTATCTATGGGTGTGTACATTATATTGAATGGTTCTTAAATTAGAAATATTATTTGAATTACTTACATAGAGTAGTATACAGTTCAGTTTTTCACAAGTAGCACAAACTTATAGGAAATTTCGACAGATTTGTAATATAGTAAATGCTGTACTGTTAGCTCGAGAGCTTTCTACATACTGACTATTGGCTCTAGAATTTCTTCGGGTTGGCGATATAGGTACCTGGTATTTATTTCATCTATTCAGTACCATGTGAAGAATCATGCGGAAAAGTATACATAGGCCATTCAACACAATACCTGAAAGCCAGGACATACCAACATTCATATAGCTGCACCTCAATCCCCAACAACCCTAATAAAACTGACCCGTCCGCTTTAACCTCTCACTTCCGCCAAACTGGCCATCAATTTCAATTAGAAAAAACAGAAATCCTAGCCTATGAAAAAAACTACTACAAACTAGAACTCAAAGAAATGATACATATTGAAAGAAATAAAGACCGAGCCGTTAACAAGAAAACCGACGTTGACAACTTAAATAAAACCTACTCAAACCTTATACATAAAATACCGCCAAAACATTCCATTACAACCGACCCTTCACGAAAATAATCTTATAATCCCTCCATTGTACACAACTCCTACCACGCCACAGCAAAACCTACCTACACTGTCATAACCAGGTACCTATATCGCCAACCCGAAGAAATTCTAGAGCCAATAGTCAGTATGTAGAAAGCTCTCGAGCTAACAGTACAGCATTTACTATATTACAAATCTGTCGAAATTTCCTATAAGTTTGTGCTACTTGTGAAAAACTGAACTGTATACTACTCTATGTAAGTAATTCAAATAATATTTCTAATTTAAGAACCATTCAATATAATGTACACACCCATAGATAAAATCCTAATCAAAGATGTATTCTCCCTAGCCTTGAAAATGGTAATAAACTTTACCGAAAATTTGGCAAATCAAATGACTTATGACTGATCCTCAAGAAAACCACCTCTACTACATAATACCAGTCAATAACTTCACACTTCATATATATATATATATATATATATATATATATATATATATATATATATATATATATATATATATATATATATACTCCCCCTAATCTATACTCGGCGCTTCGCGCCTCGCCGGATCTTTTCTCTTTTCTGCTGCGTAGAAAACGAGGATAATTTGCTATGCACTTCTTAGCCTGAATCAACTTAGTTTTGGAATGTAGCCAGGTACGTAAGGAGAGAGAAATTGGTAGCTTGAAATGTGAACATTTATCACATAAATCAAGCGCTTTCCAACGAGTGGCGAACGATTTTTGTGCGATGAAAACTGCGGAAGTTTCATTCCCCTAACAACGGCTGGGTTGTACGTGAAAAACACTGAAATTGTGACACAATCTATAGCAACTACCTACTCAACTACTCGGTTGTACGTGAAAATCATCGTTAATTTCGTTACGGACATTACAAAAAAAATTATTGGGGGTCGGCCTAAGAATTGCATAGCAATTAATATATATATATATATATATATATATATATATATATATATATATATATATGTATATATATATATATATATATATATATATATATATATATATATATATATATATATATATATAATGTGGTTTAAATGGCTCTACGAGAGCACAATACACTGATGAAAAATTAGGAAACAAAAAATAAAACGGAAAGGAACTTCACAAACTAAATTTTTTTATATTTCGGCTATTTTGCCTTTTTCAAATGTAGAACTAACAATGAATTAGGTGTTGGGGAAATTTTACGTTGTCACGAAAAACTGGAGCCAAGGAGTTGTCGTGGGGATGTACTGGATGGAATTTTCATCTTCTAATATTGAGTCCTGGTGGCTCATAAGCTCTCAAGACATTACTATGAGCCTTCTCGGACTGGTTGAATTTACTCTTGTTTTCACCAGGCTTCATCTTTCGGAGGACCTTTATCCCGAAGCAGTCGTTGAATGGAGCGCCATGTGTGATTGCATGACGACTCACTGGGAGATCCTGGTCTTGCACCACCACCGAATGTCTATGATTGTTCATTCGCAGATTCAATAATGGTAAAGCAGAAACTGCATTAGGCTACCTAACGTGTAACATTATGCAGTTAACAAAGTCAGGAATCTACCCCGAAGTCAAAAAATTTTCAAAAATGAAAAACTCCTTATTTTTTAACCCGCTAGACGACATGGATAATACCATGGAATTATCGTGCCTGCTACTGGAAAAACTTTCACAAACTGTCAGCTTGTGAACTGTCTTGTCAATTTTCGTTTTACTTTGCTAATTGGGGAAAAAAGTATGTTTGCATGTTGAAAAACACAGCAGTTTTCGGAAGTTTTTCCAGTAGCAGATACGACAATTCCGCGGTATTCAATCCATGTCGCCTAGCAAATTACAAAATAAGTAGGTAGTTTTTCATTTTTTAACATTTTTTGATTTCGGGATAGATTCCTGACTATTTCACCTGGGCCTTTTCTGTTATACCTCCGCATATTTCCATTAATTCTCTACTATTCATTCATTCTGACCTGTATGCCCAACTAATCCGTATTTTTACTAAGGGATTGACTACTTGATGTTATGTATTTTTGGGATGCGAGCTTGCGAGCATCCAGACCACCAAACTATACACAGCATTCTGATCTATTTTACCACAGTGGACGTAAAAATTATTGGGGATCATCAATCCGATCAATCCCCATACTATAGAAAATAGTTTGTAAATACGGGGATATAACAGAAAAGACTCTTTTACCTGCATAATCTGGCACGTTAATTGGCCTAGCCAAAAGGGAATTTAACGCTCTTGCCAACTGCATCCTCAATTTTTTGTTATTCAAATATCAAGGTAAATTCAAGGTAAAATATCACGAAAAATTCTTGAAAATTGAATAACATAATAATGATAATAACCATAATATAATAACATAACAAAATCAGAACGATCGGAAATTAGATGCAAAATACCTGGGTGAAGTTATCCGGATATAACTTCCGAGTTATTGAACCCTGTATAACATTAATACATTTTTGGTTCTACAATTTGATATTGGGGCTTTGCACGTAATAAATATATTAGTTACTCAATAATTTCACTTGCCCGTTTACAGGTAACACCGTCGTCGAAGGTTGTAGGTGACTTGGCGCAGTTCATGGTTCAAAACAAATTGAGCTCTGAGGACGTGCTCAAGCGTGCAGGCGAGCTGTCTTTCCCCAAGTCTGTGGTCGAATTTCTTCAAGGTGCAATCGGTGAACCCTACCAAGGTTTCCCTGAGCCCTTCAGATCTCAGGTACCTAGTTAATTATTTTATTTTAGGTATATACGGGCGTAGCCTAATTACGCATCTTAGAGATGTTCGTCAAACACGGCAGATGATCTGTTAGGTATTCTAGGTCCTCGAAGGCTCACTTCACGCAGCAAGGTACGAGGTTCAGATGGTCTCACTCACTGCTCATTGGAAAATAGTTTCAGGTACCATAATCGGCTACTACTCTCCCTCAAGAACAGGCCCCTTTAATTTAAAAGTGGATTCCGCCGGTTACCCCGAGTTGGAGTCGTCACAAGCAAATATGTTGCTTAAATCAGCAAATATTTTTTATTCTTTTCCACTCAATATCTCTGAGGGAAGCACGTTCAATCATATGATGCCCAAATGCCTCCGTTCTGGATCTCCAGTACAGGTGGCATCTGCAAAGAAAGTGCTTTGCGGAATCCTCCTCGAGTCCGCAAGGGCACATAGGTGAGATGTTGTTATCTATAATATTTAGCATCCTGCGGAAATCATAATGACCGGTAAGGATGCCAATCATACTTCTAATTGAATTTCTACTTTTACTTAGAAGCCAATATGCTCGTTTGGGATGGGAAGACGTATCAAGCATTCTATATTGTATGTTTCATTGTCTGTTGTTCATTGTTGTTTGTCTATATTTAGCAATTTCTCTACTCCAGAGAATGTTAAGGTCCTGTGTGACCCATGTTTTAATTTTACTTTTACAGGCATTTTTGGAAATGCAGACGGTAGGAGAAGGGCCCAGAAACTGTTGTCCTGAGCCTGCCCGCGCCAAACCATCCTCATTAACATTGAATTCGTGATTCTCATGACCAGGAATCCATTTTATGGAGTTCAGATGGTCATTCAATAGTTTCTGGACCTTCGGTCGCTCTGAGACTGTAGGTGGCAGTGTTCCATCAAACTTGGGTTATCCATATCAAAACATGAAACTCCAAGTTTGAATCCAATGAAGCGTGAGAACTTGTGTTGTATGTACTCTTTCCAGAGTGTATTTATGCACGGCATACAGTGGGGACCATACAGGAGAGACATACTCTAAAATTGGAAGTACAAGAGATTTATGCAATGTTATTATTGCCTGAGTGTCAGAGAACTCTCTTGTGTTCCACTTAAAGAAGCCTAACACTTTCATGGCTCTGCCTGAAATATTTCAATGTGACTCGAAAAAGTCAAGCAATCGACACATAAGACTCCCAAGTCCACCGTGCTCGTTTACCTTCCCAGTGGTTGACCACACAGTATATAATCGTGGATCAGAAATCTTTCAGTTCTATAAAACCATTGGCGGATCCAGGATTTGGTAGAGGGGGGGGGGGGGGGCTGGGTGCATGGAATACCCCCTGAATTCATGGATTTCAAAAAGGAAGGTATTTATTTCACATCAAATCGCCTTTTATATGTGTAAGTTGGGCTGCAAGGGGGGGGGGGGGGGGGCTAAAGCCCCCTCTGGATCCGCTCCTGTATAAAACGACACCACTGAGCACTTCGAAGGGATCAAATATACGTACAACACGAAGTACAACTGTAGCGGTTTCTGCAGTTAATTTTATTATTTGTTGTTGATTCTATTGACATGTATTGACCGATTCACAAAATGGCCAGAGATAGTACCATTAACCGACTGCAAGGCGGAAACTATTGCACATGCATTTTGCACACAGTGGATCAGTAGGTTTGGTGTTCCCAATAAAATCGTGTCCGACAGAGGTCGACAGTTTGACAGTTCACTCTTTCACCAGTTAACAGCAATGTTAGGTGTCTCGCACAATTTCACCTCGTCATACAATCCAAAAGCGAATGAATTGGTAGAACGCATGCACCGACAACTCAAGGCTGCGATTCGTTGTCACGAGACAGAAAGATGGACAGAAGTTTTGCCATTTGTGCTGTTAGGTCTTCGTACATCTCTCAAAGAAGACCTGAACTGTACTCCTGCAGAATTGGTATATGGTACCACCTTGAGACTCCCTAACGAATTCTTTGATACCAAAATTGACTCTTTCCCATCCGATTCGATGGCACTCAAAAGCAGCAGTTTTCGTCCATAAGGATCTACAGACGTGTTCCCACGTATTTCTCCGACACGATGCCCTAAGGACTGCTCTCAAGCCACCATATGATGGCCCATACGAGGTTAAGAATCGCAAAGAAAAAACATTCATGATCCTGGTTAAAGGTAAAGAAATATCAGTCTCTATAGACCGACTTAAGCCTGCTTTCGTCGTAAATGACGCTCCTTCAAAAGATGTCAGCCCGGAACCACCAGAAGAGTATCACACCCCTAATACATCAAGACCACACCCTCCAACATCTCCTACAGAATCGAATTCACACCCTTCCGACTCTCAAGGACTACAGACACAACACCGAACAATCGATCTTCAGAATTCTTCTCAGTATCCTCCAGGACAGCTTCAGCAACACCCATACAAGACAAGATCAGGCAGGACGGTTAAGTTTCCAGCAAAGTTTGACAGTTATCATTGTTATTAGGGAGGGGGGTGATTTGTAGCGGTTTCTGCAGTTAATTTTATTATTTGTTGTTGATCCTATTGACACCTGTTACAACTTGTTTACTTTGAAAGTTTCGTTTCCAATAAAATGTCAGTTCGGAGTTAGATATCAACGAGTCAACCTTATTTATAAAAAATTATTATAAATAATTAGGTACATTAAAAATACTACACAACTATTGCTTTCAAATAATTCAAAAGATAGGTGCACGGGCCTTTCTGTGCACGGGATAGACTAACCAGGTCAGCAAAGCCAGGACACGACCTTTACTGAAATTTCGTTAAAAAAAAAGGAAGCTATTGCAGTGGCTCAAAAATTTTGAAAATTAAAATGTCTGAAAAATGTCTTCCTTGAAATCCGTTTTTAGGCATTCTAAAACGAATCCTGAAGTTTGCGCTTTTTCATATATATATATATATATATATATATATATATATATATATATATATATATATATATATATATATATATATATATATATATATATATATATATATATATATATATATATACCTACAGGGTGCGGCAGAGAAATAGGGTGTTTTTGAAAAAATCATAACTTCGTTAATTTAAAAAAAAAAAAAAAAAAGGAAGAAACCCCTTCCCTTTCCCTCCTAGTTCCCTTCTGGAAACTGAATAAACAAATCTAGGTTGGTAGGCTGTACTTATAGCACTTCACCTATCAACTGGTGTGAAGAATTTTTTCGGTTGGCTGCTGTGCTGACCCAAGTTTAACTTTTGTACAAGATTCAGAGTGTGGCTTTTCTTGCTAATTTTATGCTTTTCCCAATAAATGCATGTGGTAAGTAACATGTTCCGTAAAGTAAAACCTTCATTATGAATGATTGTGACAAAAATTCTTCAACAACTCTTTAAAGTGGTGGATTTTTCCTCCTTCAACATACACCGCTTTGTTCTCTGTTGGATTTCACATAATTTTTCATCAACAGGTATTGAAAGACATGCCAAGGATTGAAGGGCGCCCTGGAGAAACCCTCCCACCCTTGGACTTCGGCAAATTGAGAGAGGAGCTCCAAGAGAAACACACGTTTGTAACTGGGAAAGACGTAATAAGCTCTGCTCTCTACCCCACTGTCACTGACGACTTCCTGAATTTCAGAGACGAGTTTGGCCCCGTCGACAAACTGGACACGAAGATTTTCCTTACTGGTCCCAAAATCGGTGAAGAGTTCGAGGTATGGCTCCGATAAGTATTCATATCTAGCTTTAAGTACCTACATTTTATACCCCCTCCCTTTTAAAAATTTCTCCATCATTTAGCAAAATATTGATGAACTTCACCAAGTTGGTCCTAATCGTTCAGTAGGTAGGAGGTACTCTCAGAGTCCGTCAGAGTTTGATAATGGGAATGGGAACGGCACCTTTCTATCTCAATCCGTTTCCAAGATTTTTGTTTTGTTTTAAGCATGGAACATGCTTTAGCCTTGGACTAACTAGCGAAAAACGTTACGCGGATGTGTCTCGAAATTTTTTCTTTTGATTTTCACGTACAACCAAGCCATTGCTGGGGAAATGAAACTTTCTTAGTTTTCATCGGACAGAAATCGTTCTCCACTCGTTGGAAAGCTCTCGATTTATCACGCATTTCTTTCGTACTTGTTCTTCTATTTTTGTTGTGCTTGTTTTGTTGTCACTTGGTTGAGATGTTGATCTTGTTAATAGTAATTGTAGACGCGCACCATAACAGAAAATTACCTACCTAGGTAGAGATACTCTGTTGTAATTTTGATTGGTAAAACATTTATGTCGTAGTTTTAAATTTATTTACATTTACAAATTAGCGGGAAGAAAGCATGTTCCATGTTTTAGCATTTTAGCCGAAGGCTCAAAGCGGAAAGCAACCGCCGGGGGGCGGAGCCCCTTGCGAGGCCCAAAGTGCCGAGTTTTTTTTTTTTTTTTTTAACTTTCGATCTCATTTTTGGATTCAACGTTAAATTTTCGATACGCTTAGTGCCCATTCGTAATCAATAACGAACTCCTCCTGAAATGAATGTAGTACTAAATAAAGAGGCAAAACACTTGAACATTCTTGAGATTTTATTTATCAACAAGGACTTGCTGGTCTTTCTTACTGTTCCCAAAATCGGTGAAGAGCTCGAGGTATGGCTCCGATAGGTATTCATATCTAGCTTCAAGTACCTACATTTATACACCCTTTTAAAAATTTCTCCATAATTTAGCAAAATATTGATCAACTTCACCAAGTTTTTCCTAATCTTTCAGTAGGTACCTACTCGCCGGACCCTTCAGTGTTAGATAACGGGAATGGTAAATATTGTATACTGGGTATTTACACTTCTGGACCAGAACCTCCTAGGGGTCGGTTCTAAAATTGATTTCCGATCGAAAGTTTTTCTAAGATATTTTTTTTTTTTTTTTTTTTTTGGACCTTAAGTCATTTAAACGGACATAACTACCTATGTAGGTACTTTAATTTTTGAAGCAAAAAAAAAAAAAAAAAAAAAAGAAGATATACCGTTGGAAAGAACATTAATTTTCCTTTCGGATAAGCTACTTATCGTGCTAGATCAAGGAAGTAAAATAGTCAAGACTCTACCTCAAAATGAAAAAATTGTCAAAAATGAAAATCTACGTATTCTTTAACCCGCTAGACGGTTTGCATAATCCCAGTGAATTCTCGCGCACGTTACTGGAAAAACTTTCTCAAACTATCAGCTTTTGAAAGGTCTAGTCAATTTTACATTTGTTTTGCTAACGGGGGGAGAAAAGTACACACCTCAAAAGAACTAAGGGATCACTTTTCCTTGTAGACGCCAAAGACTCCAGATCAATTGGACAAAGTTCACATTATTATGATTAGGTACCAAATGGAGATGGGATGATTGCCGTAGGTTTCCAACAACCTCGAGTCATAGGGGTAGTCCAAAAAATGTTTGTATTTTTTTTTTCTGATTTTTATTTGCTTAAAACTTAGTATCAGGCACCCCGTAAACACTCTCCAAGTTTCACTTCGATTCCTCAAAAATTGTTGGGAAATATTGTGAGGAAGGGGGTTACTTCTCTTCCGAAAAATGCTCAGATTCCATTCTGTTTTGGTGATATCGCTGGTCTTTCTCAAGTGTTTGAGAAAACACAAAAAGAATGGAGTGCATCCCATCTCCATTTAGTACCCAATCATGAGATATAATATGAACTTTGTTCGGTGGATCTGAGGTCTTTGACATCTACAAGAAAAAGTGGTCCCTTATTTCTTTTGAGGTGTGTATATTTATATGTTGAAAAACATTTTTTTTCCCAAAGAAATCGAGAGTTTTCGTGAAAAACTACTGAAGAAAAATAACTTAATGAAAATACGATAAATACATACATACATGTGTACATACATGAATACATAATAAAAATGACTTGAGAAAATACGAGTTTGGGGCCGGTTTCTAATGCTTCCCTCTAATGGAGCTCACTATGGAAAAACATGGTCGTTGATTTGGACTTTGATGCCACAATAAGAGGCCGTCGTTTTGGCTGATATCAATTCAATGTCCTGCTTATTTCTTAGATTATAATACCTACTGAAATCGAGGACAGGTTCGTTCATTCAGCTGTTTTCTTTATCCAGGTTCCTCTTGAGAGGGGAAAACTCCTCCACATCAAATGCCTGGCGATGTCCGACGACCTCACACCATCCGGAGAGAGAGAAGTGTTCTTCGAGATGAACGGCCAGCTGCGATCAGTCTTCATCAAAGACAAGGAAGCATCCAAGGTTTGTATAAAAGCACAGTGAAACTCCAAATCGTGGATTTTTAATATTGGTCCAGATGTTACTTCTATTTACACTGCAGAATTTTTGTCAAAACAAAGTTATCGGCAAGGACATTAAAAAATTTTCGCACACAATTATGCTGAAAAACGTAATTAAATTTCTTTATTGTTTGCTGAAAAATCTATTAAAACCGCTAAAATATCTAAAAACCCAAAACAAAAGTTTTGAATCGCCAAATTGAATTTACTGCCTATGAGTTTTTTTGCCATAAAATTGATTCTTAACAAATTCTTTGTAGCCAAATTTCTCAAATTTCGTTACAATTCAACATATTACAATACGACGGTTATCTAATTCATGAATATTTGCTCAAACGATCATACTGCGTGCCTGAAACTTTTACAAGTCCCAATCAGTATCAATTTATTAGAGCTATGTTGGTTAGTTTGGTGATGTTTACAACATCAACTCCCAACTAAAATACCAAATAAGTCCATTATAACCAACCACCAGTTGCGTCCGTGTTTACAGCAGAGCTGTGGGCAGTGACACTGGCTGTTCGACACTAGCGACCGTGCTACTACGTGCCGCAGTTATTCCATTCATCTCTCCTGGGTTTTCTTCCGTGTCGGTGATATTTCAGTTTTCTGCACTTACTTTAACTTTATCTTTCACGGGTTTGTGTTCCAATTCGAGTGCTTTTCGACCCGTTTTAGTCGTTATTTCGGTATATTTATAGTTTTTCGGTTTCTTCTTTGATTTTTCTGTCATAGTTATTCAACGTATTATAATATAACCATAGAAATGAACGGGACAGTTTCCCTTACGGACAATGACTTGGACAGGATGAATAAATCAAAATCGCGAGTTATTAATATCAAACAGTGACAGGATAACGTTCAGAAGCTAAGGAGGAATTCACAGACACAAAGCTAATGGAAGACCATGTCGCCCCTTGCCAAAACCTTATGAGCTCCCAGCACGTAACACAGCGTTGTTACCCCTCCCTAAGGCCAAGAAACGGACCTCATGAAAATGATACCATATTTACCCGAGCAATCAATTGGGAGTTGGGAATTATGTGATTTATAGCGATTCACAAGTACCATCGATGCGATTAGACACTCAAATTCTGATGATCCCCTAATACAATGCCTATGTGTATCGCTACACCAAGCCACAACATTGGGCTCAACAACTTTTATGTGGGTACCGAGCCATGCGGGTATTCATGGCAATGATGCTCTTGCAAGCTCCATTGATATGTTGCCTATACGCATAGAGGATCAAATCTCTTACATACAACATATAGCCAATTCCATCTGGCATGAGCAATGGCAGGGTGAGGTCACTGGTCTGTGTGGTGTCCTTCAGGACTATAGCCCGGTGGGCCCTTTCGTAACCCTCCTTAAAATGAGTGATCGAATAGTGGTCAACTGGGTTGCCACTGGCCATACCCGTCATGTTCACAGACACCTGCTTAGTTCAGAAGCTCGAGAGGTGTGGGGTTCAGAAGTGTGGAAGGTGTGGGGATAATCTGTCCATCCGCCACTTTCTGGAGGACTGCACAGCCCTTGTGGAACTCCGAGTCCAGCATCAGCCCCCTTAGTGGGTCGACGTTTTACCCGGACCAGACAAGGTCCGATTCCTGTTGTAGTACCTGAGAGCCGCTGAGCTCTACTATGAACTGTGATATCTGATCTGTGATATATTTATATTCATCTAGTGGTAGTTTTATTTCACTTTGCTGATTTTATATAGTAGCATGTGATAGTTATTAGCCTATTTTATATCCAGCCTTAATTGTATTACTTTATTTTTGGTTTTTTTAACACAGAATGTGTTTTAGCCATGGACTAACTAGCCGAAAATGGAACGCGGGATGGGAACGAAATGTGTGACGGATGATTTTCACGGACAACCGAGCCGTTGGTAGGGAAATGGAATTTCCGCCATTTTAATCGCACAGAAATCGTTCACCATTCGTTGGAAAGCTCTTGATTTATCACGAATTTATTTCGGTTTTTTTTCGTAGTTTCATACTATAACTATATAAATTGATGTTATAAATGAATAGTAAACAATGACGCTTGTTTGGTTGTCACTTGGTTGCGCGACAACGCAATTTTCGTAGTTTCATACTATAACTATATAAATTGATGTTATAAATGAATAGTAAACAATGACGCTTGTTTGGTTGTCACTTGGTTGCGCGACAACGCAAACACATTCTGTGTTTCAATAATTTCGTCCGAAGTATGTAAATAGAGGTAACCGGGGGTCCAGGGGGCTTGCCCCCTGGCGAGGCGCGGAGCGCCGAGTTTGTTTTTTTTTTCCAACAACTTTGGGGGCTGAACAGTGGTCATCAACTGTACCCCTCATTCATTTCCCCTCCGAGTTGCCGGTGGAGTCCATGATGGCGCTCTTTTTTAGTCTAGGATGGGAACATGGCTCCCCTTAGAATCGTGCCACTTCCAGTGTCCCTTTGGACACCTTGTTAAATGCCGCTAATGACCCTTCTGGTTGAGGTGCTGCTAAAACCTTAATAAAAAAATAATTAATAAAAAATAAAAATAAAAAAACGTCCATTATAACACTGATACTGTCTATTTTGTGTACAACTTCTGAACAGTATGCATAGGTACCAAGAATGTTCCGAAGAAATTAATCCCACTTAGGGTGTCACATCACTTTACATTGTACCTTTGAATTTTGATAAAGTACCTACTATTTCATTGATTTCATCTAATTTCCACAGGTGATGCACATTCATCCGAAAGCCCAAAAGGGCGTGAAGGGCCATGTCGGCGCCCCAATGCCCGGCACCGTCATGGAGGTCCGCGTTAAGGCCGGCGACAAAGTCAACAAAGGGGACCCGCTCATCGTCCTGTCGGCCATGAAGATGGAAATGGTCGTCCAGGCCCCCGTTGCCGGCGTCGTCAAAAACGTTGAGGCCGCCGTCGGCATGAAGCTCTCCGGAGACGATCTGCTCCTCGAAATCGAGTAAAGACGCACAGTCCCCCCCCCCCCCCCCCCCATCGGGAGATCGAAAAAAGATCTTCAGCGGCAATCGAACCTGAGGTCAGCAGCACGCTCACCAAGCGGCCCATCCTCCGCTGTAATCCACACTGAAACGCAAAAAGGAAATTGCCGCTATAGAACCCTAGCGATCGTGAAACGCAGCTGTTTAAAATAGAACTCTTTCCATAGTTGCTAAGTTATTTTTTTTAATTCGGTGCTGTACATATTAGAAACTATAAAAATAACATGAATAAAATGAATAGTTCCCATTCCTGCTATTAGAGTCACATTCGTTAAATGATGTAGTTCAGTTCAAATCCCTGTCTAATTTTGTTTTTATTTTTTTATTGTTACTATTTCTTGTTTTCATCCGTCGGCAATTTGATGACAGAAACACAAATCTAGTCATTCACCACACGCGAATGAATTTCGCACCTGTCAGCACCTGAAAATCTGACATTCAATGAAATTAAATTATTGAATGAATAAACCGTATAGCAGTTACATAGGCACCCAATAAATTGAAATACACACATTCTATGAATGTAATTTCTTCATTTTAATTTGATTGAGCATAACATATTCAGTACCTACCCATGTTCTTGACATTTGATCCAAATTCATATTGCATGTAATCATCAACTTTTAAAACATGTATGAGGTTTATAAATGGAGGATTGTAAAACGCGTAATTTTGAACATTATTTGATGTTTGTTATATTAGTAATGGTTTCCCAACTATCATTTTACTATTATGATTAATAAGTTGGTAGGTAGGTACCTAGTTATTGAAAGGGAAGTCAAAGTTAGGGTACCTTGCTCACCCGAACCGAAATAAATATAAAATAGGTAGATATGATGTACTTAGTCATTTAATTAATGCTGTTTTCGAAAATATTCCACTTTCCTTATATTGAATATTCATTTGTATACAAATGTTCTCAAAAACACCTACCTACTTAAGATTATGTACTAAATTCACTCACTAGAGAGTTCCTAAACGATGCATAAGTCAATTGGGATAAGGTGCTTGGGGATTTCATCATCTGAGGCCAGCCATACGGTATGCTAACCTCATAAATTCCAGAGGGTCGAATTAGTGTCTCATCTTGAAGTGACGCTATTTATCTTCAAGTAACTCTAAACCACTCATGAATGATGACCAGCATTAAAACCAACAAGAAATGAAAATTACTGTTTTCGGTGTGTAAGGTTACTTTCCGATAAGGAGGAAGAGAAGGGATAAGCAGGTTTAGGATAAGGCGTCTTATGAATAGGGTGGGATAAATCTGTCCTATTGGAGATAGGGCCCTTCATCTCCCCGCACATGCGTAGTAGCACTTTCCGTTCACAATAAGGCGCCTCATCTCTATCTCTATCACTTTAGGAACTCTCTCTATTATGGTGTGATCATGTGGTAACGATTTATAACACGAAAGACTCATTCATATCCTCGTGTCATAAACATATCCTCGTGTCATAAACATTACCTACATCCCTCTGCGTGATTCGAATGAACATTGGTAGGTACGAATTTTGGTTCTTCCTCATTATTAATTTGGTTCAATGATCTTGGTTTGGCAGTATGGGAATGAAAGTTAAATATGGTCAAATACACTTTATATTTTTCTAAACCTAGGCAATGAAAGTTTTGTAATGCGTGGCTCATTAATGTGATATGAACCGATGAGATTAAAATACCCATCTCCACTGAATATTTAAGCTTGAATAATTGAAATTGGAATGATCAAATTATATTAATGTTTTGGTCATCGATTTAATTTTATATCATTGCTCCGGCGTTTAATAAATTTATTTTTTAAATAAAAAAAAAGCTCATATTTTGTTATTAACCTGGATATTTTCCGTTCCCTGTAAATGACTGAAATGAATAATATTCTGCTGGGACTTTACAGGCCTCTCCGGGACAACAAGAGTGGAAGGGACTTTGAGTCTCCCTCCTGATAAGCTGAGTGGGCTCAATTTTCTCCTTTTCACTTAGGGAGTTGAAATTTGGTAGGTGGCCTCTACTATCGACACCAGAGGTAAACAAGTGTGATCTACGTTCTTTAAGATTTAGCCGATAGGCTCTGGGTGGAAACAAAGGGGGATCCGTAGTTTAATTAAACCCAAAGCTTGGCAATAAGGACTAACTTTCCAGTTTGACCCTTATCCTGCCGAATCTTGAACATGGTGTCTCCAGAAATTATGGGACAAACTCAAGGAATCGATTTTAGAGCTCATTTCTGATCAAAAGTGGCACCTAGAGATTTCTTTTTAAACGCTATGTTTTCAAGTTATTAAATTTTTAAGATTCTTTTTGTGTTTCGCACCTTGTGACATCAAAACGGCCATAACTCCCCCTAGAATCACAGTGAACTCAAAACTAAGAACACTTTTGGAAAGACCGTTAAATTTCCTATAACCCTGATCAGTGGCGGTTCCTGTCTTGAAACTCAGGGGGTACACAGAGATCAACAAGGGCTATCGCAGGGACGGTAGAGGTGCTTTTATACTGAATACGTACACCAGACACGAGGAATGTTCTCAAATCGAAGACAGAAATTCTGAAATACTTAACCATCAAAGGAGCTAACCCAAGGAATGATTGCAATAGCTGAAATGTATACCCGCCCAGCAAGAATCATCTTGGAGGTGAAAGCAAATCTTGCCATGGAGGGGAAGGAAAGGGAGAGGAGAGGTTCATGGGGAAAGAGAAGGGTTAGTCACCATCTAGATAAATAATGGAGAATATAAAAGTAAAATATATCACATTATAGGGGTTGAACTTACGAACCGAATCAGAACGATTTTTGATTTTCATAGTTTGCGTTAGACCCAGTAGTGATGCCAAGAGGCGGCCAGCATCGCGAATCCTGCACTTTTCTTCGATTGACAAATGGGACCAGTTCAACTTGATGAACTCAACTGAATTATTCATCGTAAAAGTATCTACTCAACACTCAATAACTTCAAAAAATTGTAACACTAAATGAAATAACACCGGGAAAAATAGAAGTGTGATTGATAAAAAAACGTATCGTTGATACCATATGGGATAAGGTTCTTAGGAAAAAAGAGTAGGGAAAAAGTTTCCAATCTGGCTCTGGAAGATCTAACTTTAGAAGAAAAGCAATGGATAAGTTTACCTTATTATGGGAAAATTTCTGATAAAATTGGCAAAATTCTATCATCGAGAGGTTATAAAGTAGGTTTTAAAAATAAAAATAGTCTTAAAGCATTACTAGGATCCGTTAAGGATAAAATTAGTGTGCAGGATAAAAGTGGAGTTTATAAATTAAAATGTTCTTGTGGCTACGAATATTGCGGTCAGACTGGTAGGAAATTTAGGGAAAGAATAGACGAGCATATGGAGGATTTCAGGGAAAATAAGGGTAAGTCTACATTTGCAAAACATCTTAAGGAATCTAATCATAGTTACAATTTTGATTTGACAGACAGACAGTTTGTAGAATTTCTTCATTTTTGCCCAAAGGGAGGCATGTTGAATGTACTTGAAAAATTCGAAATTATCAAAAGTGACAGGTCTGGTAAATGTTTAAATGAGGATATACCTCAATATATTTCACCACTGATAGGTCCATTTCTGTAAACCTTGGAATTATCCCTTCACACTGTTGAAACCCTATTTAGTTATTTCCCCCCTTTCAGTTCATCTGATTAGCTATAATCCCCTTTCACTTAATTGGTTGTACCTCCTGCCCCTTTCTTTTCTCTCGACCAATGGGATTCAATCTCCCTTTCACTTTGTATGCACTTGATTGGTTGTACCTCCTGCCCCTTTCCTTTCTCTCGACCAATGGGATTCAATCTCCCTTCACCTGTCTCTATATAAGCTGTGTCCTTTCTAATGTGTCTTCAGTTATTGTTTGTTACTGATGATGGCCTAACCGTCGAAATCGATTTAACATTGTAACTCTTTATTTTTCGTGGAAATAGACAACGTTTTTCACTAACTTCCGTTTTTGTGATTGATAAAAATGATAAGGAGAACGGAAAGAACACACTACCTAGCGGAAGAGCATACCCCTAAGTATGCTCATCTCTGATTGGTCAATCTCACATGCCCGCTTCAATTCAAACTGAAAATCCTCAGTCCGGAGATGTGGGGTCAAGTCTGAGGTTGAGCAACAGGGATCTGTTGCTCCCGCTCGCTTCTGATTGGTCAGGTTGGGTGAGCTTCCCCCTTCAGCCCCTCCCTACCGCAACCTTCTCTGTTTCGCGCGTAGATTTAGATTTCCCATCTTCTGTCACTAGCTAACTTCAAATGAGAGTGGAGAAACTTTAAAACATTATTATTATTTTGGTTTGACTGGGGGTGCACATGCTCCTATCAGTAGCCGCCCCTGACCCTGATATAAAGTTGTTTTTGTTAGTTTTAGGTTAAAAAAAAAAAAAAGGCTAAAGTACAAAATTTAAAAAAAATATTAAAAATCTACGTTTTTCTTCTACAGGTTTGGTTGGGGATTATTCGGCGTGCACACTTTGGAAAAAACTCTCTCAACCCGTCAGCATTCGAACAGTATAGTCGACTTTAACTTTTCTTTGCTAATTGGGGGAGAAAAGTATGTTCGTTTGTTGAAAAACATGGTTTTTTTTTTTCTACGAAATAGAGGGTTTTAGTGAAAAATGACCCTCCATGAAAATACGAGTTTGGGGCCGGTTTCTACGTATGTTTTCACGCTAAATCGAACGGTAACACTTTCAACTCTCCCCAACTCCGTTACAACCGAGTTTTACACTTCAATTCACGACTTTTTTAGTTCATTTTTTATGCTCAATCAATATCATGTGTTTTTAAGGTTAAAACTAGTTAGTTAAAGTGTGATACTCGGTTATAACGGAGTTGGGGAGATTTGCTAGTTTCACCATTCGATTTAGCGTGAAAAAATACGTAGAAACCGACCCAAAACTCGCATGATCATGGAGAGTCATTTTTCACTAAAACCCTCAATTTCGTAGGAAAAAACCATGTTTTTCAACACTCAAACATACTGTATCTTCTACTCGTAATTATTTAAGTAAAATAAAAATTTACTATAACGTTAGAAAGCTGAGATCTTGGGCCAGTTCATAAGATAAGGCATGATCATATGAGCAAATTTTCGTAAATTATCGTGCTGTTATGTTACGTTGTTATGGAAACTAAGGACTTTGAGGGAATAGAAATTGTTATTCTAAATAATATTCTAATATTCAAAAAGAGATTTTGGAATTTCAACTTTTTTGGAGTTTTTATCGATATTTTAGCACATTTTAATGAAATTTAAGTACATCTTTCAGCATAATTTTGCACATGAGTTTTTTAATGTTCTATTTTATAGTTAATAAACTTTATTTGAGCAATATTCTGCAACAGAATATAAATTTAACGATTTTTAGCCGTTTTTTGCTGTTTTTCGTAATTTTTTTTTTTTCAGTATTTTTTTTTTTTTTTTTTTTTAATTTGACTAATTTAATGGACTCAAAAAATGCTGGCCAACGAACTCGTCCTTCGTTATGTAAAGTTTGATTTTTTAGCGCAAGAACGGAATTTGTATATCAATCCTAGGAGAGTTATCGTCTGGAAGGACGCACACACACACACACACACACACACTCACACACACACACACACACACACACACACACACACACACACACACACACACGTATATATATATATATATATATATATATATATATATATATATATATATATATATATATATATATATATATATATATATATATATATATATATATATATATATATGTACTTGATTGTGGACACTGTGCTACTGCACTATATAATATTTAAAGTTAATGAAATTTTTACAGAAATAAAGAGGAAAATGTTTTTGATATTTCGAATTAGTCTTTGTCAAAATTAGAAGAAGAAAGAGTGTTTTTGGAATATTCCCTGGAACCAATCTTGTATCCAACGTTTCATGGTTGTTATGTTGGAGTTACTCAATCATTGATGTGGGACTGAGTCAAGGAAGCTCTATGGTTGTTCATCCTTAGATTCAGTTGGGATGCCTTCCCCACATAGAAGCTCCTTGACTGATCATATTCGCACTTCTTACAAATCAGCTGGTACATACAGTGGTAAGAAGTGCGAATATGATCAGTCAAGGAGCTTCTATGTGGGGAAGGCATCCCAACTGAATCTAAGGATGAACAACCATAGAGCTTCCTTGACTCAGTCCCAGCAACGACAGATAAAGCTGCATGCAAGAACGCACGGTCCAGCAGTCACCTTCGACGAATGTTAGGGTGTTAAGGTGTTGAAAAAGATGCCTGATAAAACGAACGACCGGCTACTTCAACAGTCCGAAACGGGCCCATAGGTGGGTACTGGGCTCAAATCGGCCTCCTGGACTCAACATCAATGGTTGAGTAACTCCAACATAACAACCATGAAACGTTGGATACAAGATTGGTTCCAGGGAATATTCCAAAAACACTCTTTCTTCTTCTAATTTTGACAAAGACTATTCGAAATATCAAAAACATTTTCCTCTTTATTTCTGTAAAAAATTTCTTTAACTTTAAATATTATATATATATATATATTATTATATATAAATATATTATAATATATATATATAATATATATATATTATATAATATATAATACTGTATATATATATATATACACATATATATATATATATATATATTAATCACTTGATTAGTGGCTCTAGGAGAGCTAATATATGAAACAAAGAGAAGAACACACAGAAATACACTACACAGACTAGTTTTAATATTTCGGCTTGGATGCCTTTTTCAAAATACAAGAGAAAAATAAATTTTTTTGAAGAGTTAATTTACAGAATTACAACGTTGGCAAAGAAACTTGAGTTGCTTAGGACAATAATGCAACTGTCCTAAGCAACTCAAGTTTCTTTGCCAACGTTGTAATTCTGTAAATTAACTCTTCAAAAAAATTTATTTTTCTCTTGTATTTTGAAAAAGGCATCCAAGCCGAAATATTAAAACTAGTCTGTGTAGTGTGTTTCTGTGTGTTCTTCTCTTTGTTTCATATATATATATTTATATATATATATATATATATATATATATATATATATATATATATATATATACCTGTTAAACTCTAGGATTCGTTTCAGAATGTCTCAAAAAGGATTTTAATGAAGAATTTTTTTTAAAGTTTGATTTTTCAACCATTTGTTTCAACAAACGAACATACTTTTCTCCCCCAATCAGCAAAGAAAAGGTAAAATCGACTATACCGTTCAAAAGCTGACAGGTTGAGGAAGTTTGTTCCAAAGAGTGCACGCCGAAAATTTCCAAACCCGAAAGCAGAAAAACGGGAGGAAAAATGTCGATACATTTTTTTTCTAATTTTGTACTTTAGCTTTTTTTCTCCAATTAAAACTAACTCAAACAACTTTACTTTATATCAGAGTTATAGGAAATTTAACGATCTTTCCAGAAGTGTTCTTAGTTTTCAGTTTACTGTTTGATTCTAGGGAGAGTTATGGCCGATTTTAATTTCATATGGTACAAAACAAATAAATCTCTATGAGTAACTTTCGATCAGAAATTAGCTCTAAAATCGATTCCTCGAGCTTGTCCCGAAATCTGTAGTCACTCTGTATACAGGGCACCCCCCCCCCCCCCCCCCTGCTAAATTCGTTAATAATGGGTCAAAAAAATTGTTATTTCAATCTTGATGTTTTTTGTAATGATCTCGAAAATGACGAAATGGCGCACCAGCGCAATTGATAACAACTTCGTTATTGCGAATGGGAACCCTCATTTTTTAAATTTCAGATTTGAATTCCAGATGAACTTTCATGGAGAAATGCGCGCAATTCCGCACCAAAAGTGCGCAATCCCGCTGTATAAGGGCAATAAATGTGAAATACTGGGTTTTTGAGCATACTCAATTGCCACATTTAATACATGACTTTGGAGTATCGTTTCGTGCTGAATCTCGTATTGATGATCATTTATTGATATTTGAAACACCAACTTATGAAAACACAGAAAAAACTACATTTTAGTACGCTTTGTGCTTTGTGGAAATGTGAAAGAAAAGTGCAATTCTGGTAAATTTTTCGAAAGCAAAAATTTTTGTGATATGAACTTTGGACAGTACCCTCAATAGAATGAGGTTTGGCAGACTTGAATCAGACCAATATTAAGGCCGATAGGTGAATTTGAAGGGCTAAAGTCTAGACGTGGGGGGGGGGGGGGGGGGGGGGGGGGTAGAGGACCATCCTAAAATTAGCCCGGCTTTCAGTTGCCCTTAATTTTTATTTCGGGAGATAATTCATAGTTTTTGGTCCAAATCACTTTGGTTTTTCTATCCTCAACATCTTTGCTACGTATGAAAATTTCTATAGGATGTACTGTTCAGGAATTATTAGAGAATAACTTTGAAATGGACAATTTGAGCCGTCTTTATGAAGCCGCCATTTTGTATTCCACCAATTTCGAGATGTCAGACAAAGATTTCCTCACTCAGGATGGACTAAATTTTCAAAATTTCGAACCTTCTCCTGAAATTGCTACCTATTTGCAAGCCTTTGCTCCTGGACTAACGAGGTATTGACGCACAGTACCTAACCATGAAATGATTTTAGAGTCTCAGCTTTTACGCGGAAGATAGTGGGATCACTTAAATCTAAAATACTTAGTCTAAATTCATGAAAATTATTAAATTTTACTTTACTGTTGAAGGTTCATTTAATATGATGTCCAACGAGATATAAGTCGAAACTAGGGCCCATTTGTGACTTTTGACTCGAGTTTCAAATACCAAGGTAAAGCTACATACCTACTCTACTATATACAACTACTTGAAAAGTGTACCAACAAATTTTGTTGGAGGGTTTTTCTTGGTTGATTAGATGTCACTTACATCACTCACACTTCTCTTTCTCATTCCCTACCTCACTCTTGTCAATTAGATGAGGTTCGTCTTAGCGTGGCCGTTGAACATGCCATGCTATCTTGCGGAAAACCCTGGAACTATACAGAAGCCGTCTCCCCTCAAATGAAGAGTTCTAAGGGTAAATCGAGGGATATACCTACGTTTGAACAAGACAAACGACTCAGAATCAGAGTAAACTCAGATTTAGATGATTTAATGTTTCCGAAACATAGTCGACCTCAGTGGCGGCCGGTGGTCTGCGAAAGGAGTACCTAAGGCACAAAAATATTTACCTATTTGACAGTCAAGAAGAGCATTGAGGTTTTTCTTCCATTAGTTTTGTTTTCAGTGTGAATTAACTTTGACCTAAACACATGATACATAAATCCCACTTGGGTCATGTCATGCCTTGGGCAACTGTTATGTAAGAATATGGCTACTAAATAATAATCAATCATTATCATTAAATATTATTGATAAATTGAATATAAATTAATTAGATAAATAAATTAAATTAAAAATACTATCTTATAGTACCTACTTACTAAGTATCTAAAAATTTTAGAATGGAATATATTACTATTAAAAGTATTAAAAATTATCAAGGCTTCAATTGTATTGCACTAGTGAACTACTTAGGAGAAATAATTCTGAAGGAATATTAAGGAACTCGAATTAAATTATGATGAAATGATAGAATGTGACGTCAGACGTCAATTAAAAATCGGATATTTCAAAAGGTTATAGAAACGTTGTCTAACCCCACAACCACCACTCACTTATATATAACCTTTTTCTTTAATGCAACATATCCAGAATGATCAATATTCTACAAAGTTCCTCACTTATTAACTCATTCAAGGAAGTAAGCTCTTCATACTTATTTTCTAAGACCTGGAACTTCGCTGTAATGGCGGTAGCGTCAATAGGTTGAACATCAAACAAGGGTTAAGTACAAAGTATTGTAGAGCAAGGTGAATACTGTCCTACACACAAGCCGTTTTTTGATGTTATTGGATATGAAGAATTAATATCAACTAAATAATCAAAAGAAACTTTCCAACCTGGTCTTCGTAGAAGCCATTACATATGACAAATGTTTGCATACGAGTCTGCAACACATTGGGACATTTTCATGTGTGTTTTCTTATTATATTTGTTACTAGGCATATCTCAAGCGTGCATTGCACGGCGGGGCGTACAGATCAATTAAATGGTCCATAAGAGAAACCGCCCACCCGTGGGTACTTAATTGAATTTGCGATCGTGTTGTTCCAATGAGGTTGGACTCGTAGGGGTAGTGAACTCACTAGTAAGTAGGCAGCAGTCCCCCCTCCCCCATCTCCTGTGCTGATGGGGCCCTCCGGCAGTAGACGAAAGTCAGTTAACCGGAGGGTCTCCAGTAAATCAACACAAAATTCCACATGTTCCGACACCCGTGGGTACTTTATTGAATTCGAGCCAGGCTACATCACCTACCCCCCTGCAAACTCGTATGCAAGCTCTAAGAGCCACTCAGCTGATCCGGACCCTGGGCATCGTCACGTAAATGTGCTAAAGAGACTACATACGAAATTACAGCTTCCTAGAGTGTAAAACATAGAAATTAGCTTCAAGAGCCACTCATCTGATCCGGACACTGGGCATCGTCAAGTAAATGTTCTAAAGAGGCTACATAAGAAATTACAGCTTCCTAGAGTGTAAAGCATAGAAATTAACTATTAAAATGATTTAACCACCGGTTCACAAATAAAACCGTTCTCGCAATATTTGGATCACCTGCTATGAATCAAATCATCAAAACACCAGCTCAATGAAATCATCAAAAATTAACAAGCAGTGGCAATCATGTTCACAATATCAATCAATTATTGAGAATGATCACCTGAGTGTAAACAATTATTCAAATAACCTTGCTCATAACTCAGCTTGTTGGCCACGCACTTCGCAGTAGTTAACATAATATGGTTGGATAAATCGAGAGCTTTCGAATGAATGGTCAACGAATTTTGTGGGTTGAAAAACGACGAAGTACCAGTGGTTGTAAATCAATCATGTTCACAATATCAATCAATTATTGAGAATGATCACCTGAGTGTAAACAATTATTCAAATAACCTTGCTCATAACTCAGCTTGTTGCCACGCACTTCGCAGTAGTTAACCGCTTCGACAAATAGTGGAAATCATCAAAATATTTTTGTGAGCAATTTTTTGTGACTTTTTTTAGTTTATGTGCCATAGCAAAGACATAAAGAAACTAGTTGATTGTTCTTTACGCAATACAGTGAGTCTATTTTATTTATTGGTATCGCGTGAGCAAGTTTTCGTGACGATTTTTCAGTTTATGTGCCAAAGCAAAGACATGAAAATGTCAAAAATGTCAAAATCAGTAAGTACCTGTCTAAACTTCAACTTACGTAAATCTGTCGATGAACGTCTTCCTTCGGTGCAAATTCTATTCAAAGTGATCGTTGCTTTTTCTTCATTCCCCACAAGGGATGCCAAAATTACTTTTTGTAACTATCGTTCGTAACTACTGACGGAAAATGGTTATGTAGCTCTACACGTAGAACAACGCACTCCAACTCGACCGACAATACAAAGGACTTTATTACAAAAGACGTATTCAACAACTTAGTATTGAATAAAAATAGGTACTTATAACACAACGCTAAAATACGGACTTTACTTTAGAGTAAACTCTTGGGAACAACCCAATGAAAGAAACATCACATATTACTTGCAGAGACAACAAAACATTACTACCATGGTTACTACGAACATGGAATCAGTTTGGCTAATGGAATAAACCGAAACTCCTCTAGTGGAAGCCATTCATGACGTAAATTTCATTCTACGGTCTTTAGAAAAGTGGAAACCCTGCCTGGGGCATGGCCCCGAAAATGATCAGAAATTTCCCGTTATGACCTCTTTTTCCCGTTCCTTGCCCTTTATTTCCCGTTTCTTGCCCTCTATTTCCCTTCACAGTCCAACCTGAATAGACGAAATTTCTCTCTTGATAGAGTGATTTTATTTCAATCTACGTGCTTTTTCACTGGTAGATGGATCTTAAACCTCCTTGGATGGAGCGTAAACCTATTCCTTCTAGCATCCACCTTGGAGCCACAGCATGGAGCTACAGACCGCTTTTCGTTCTAATTTGAAACAATGAGTTTTGTTTGTAAAGTCTTCGTTCCAGTTTGTTACTTTTTTCCCAAATGTACTGGGGCAATGTCCCGATGCCCCCCCTCACCGGCCGCCCCTGGTCGACCTTATCCGATGACATACCAAGTTTAAAGGCGATGCAGCATTAACATTTATTTTTGACTCGTTCCAGCCGATACTTGTGGACAGCATAACAAGGAGACCAGACGACTGAAGCATATTCCAAGGTGGGCAGCGTTATTGCCTTATAAAGCGTGGCAATGGCCCGGATGTTGCTGAATTCAGGTGTACTCCTCTTCACGTATCCTAAACTCCTCATAGCTCTCCCAGAAATGACCTCGATGTGTGAGGAAAACATGAGCTGCTTGTCACAACGGACACCAACGTTTATCACCTCATTCTTCCTCAATAGCTGTCCATCTCATAAAACATAGTCGAAGGTGATGGGGTGAGCAATACGAGAGAAGGGGACCTCTGAACACTTTGCTGGATCCAGGAACCGTCTATTGAATAGAGACTAGACTCTATTTGAAGAACAACACGACTCGAGGCCATAGACAGCATCCTGCAAGGCCCTGCAATCAGACTGGGAGCTGACATGACGGAAAATCTTCAAATCGTCGGCAAAAAATTGTCCCTGTCTCCATTAACCTTGTACACTGGATGATGCGGAATAATATATGAAGGAAGCAAATTAGAAGCACTCATGTGCCCGAGCTCTCCATAAAAAATGATACTCTTCACGAAGCTGTTTGTCTTTAACAAACTTGAATTCGAGTGAAAACCAGCTGTTGAATACTTAAAGCTGATTGGGTGAAATTTCTGGTGGCGTAGATATAAATGGAAGCGACACAAAGTAGGTATCTACTTTCCATTGTCTGCACGACGTTGTGTTTCCAGGAAGTGCCACAATTGGGTCAATTTGAAAGAAACTTCAATAATTTAAAACAAAAATTTATTATTCCTAACACTCATAACATTTTCACCATTTTATCGGACAATCTAGAAAATTAACAAATCAACAGCAAGACATGCAATCTGCATAGCAGATGTACCTATAGGTATTCTTACCAGTGGCGTAGTTTGAGGAGGGGCAGGGTGGGCAGAGCCCCTCCATAAATTATAGAGAATGCAGAATTTAGTTGTACAGATACAATAAAAATTAATAATTTTACGCTTCCAACTTCAGTTGGTACCTAACACCTTCAATTAAAGAATATAATTAGTAAAACACAACTACTATTATTATTATACGAATCCGGTTGCCTAGCGACTTGAGACGCTCTTAGAAATAAAGAAATTTTTATTAGGTTCGTTTGTGTAGGGGCAAAATGGCGTGGATATTGTACAGCCCCACGAAGAGTAGTAAAATCACCTAGTAAAAATCACCACGAAACGGAAATGTGGATACTGTAAACTGAAATCTATTCGTTCCCCACTACCTTTTGGGGCTAGCCCGTATGCGATTTTTCCCTAGAAAAATATCCATTGTTCAGTATCCACAAAAATTACCCTACGTAGTTTTTAACGTTCTGATTAGGTAGTCATTTGGATAATATTTCGTAAGTGGTATTATGCTTTAATAATCCATAGGTAGGTTTATGAATATGAAAGCGTCCGTGATTTCAGATCATTATAAAGAGCCATTGAGCACCCACCTACCTACTTACATGAACGTTTGACAGTTTATTAACAGTCTTCGTACGCTCAGCAACAAGCACTAGAAATTAATACTAAAACTATAAAATAAAATGAAATCCTCGACTGTTGCCCCTCCATGAGAAATGACTCAGCTACGCCACTGATTCTTACAATAGATATTTGTGGGGATCTAATATAAATCAATCTGAGTGCACAATAAAACATTCAACCATTATTAAAAGTTGATACAGAATTTAACTCTCAGATTATGCTACCTCATAATTATGGTAATCATTGAAATGTACATTTCTTACTTATTGGAAACGTGGTTTATTATTGTGACCAAAGAGCATCTTTCATAAATTAAGTTGAGTTATGTCACATTTAAGGACATTCCACGATATTAGATCGACTTCAGAGGTAAACACAAGTAAAATCAGATCCTAACTCAATGCACTTGTCTATAACGCCTTATTTGTGCACCAAGATTGAAAGAATCCACTAGAAAATATTTGTTTAACGTTTGATTCTGAGTCTTTGGATTGAATTTGGTCTTTCAATTCCATAAAATATATTCTATTAAAAGCTTCGATCTAGTTATTTTAATGACATTCTACTGTAACCATCATAAACATCATTAATTTGATGGCGGTGCTGTAATTTTCGTACCCGTAATTTTCGGTGGTCTAACAATGGCTAACTCTATAACAGCTATTTTTTTATTATTGAAGTGTTTCGTCATAACGCAGCGTTAACTGATGCATTTTTACAACCATCACCTAGGGGTCTAAAATAAACATAATTTTCAGCTTTCCCGTTGCGCTTTTTGAAGCAAATTGTAATATTATCCCGCCGAGGGGGCCTGAGTTAAACCATGGAAATGTCCAAACGAAGTAGGTACACAAAAAAGTCCGTTAACATTTCACAGATAGACCAAATTACAGTTCAAGACTCACGATTTTAGGCGGACATATAACGGTCAAGACATCAGTGATTTCAATTTAGACAAACTAACATTAGGATTACATCTATTTAAAATATTGTAAAAAGGAACATATAACCACGCAGTAACGTTAGGTATGCACCTGTATAGTATAACACAAACTATACATAAATAACATTAAAGTTTATAGAGAAAATTAATGAGTAAGGAATCAGATAACTGAGTTTACGTAAACCTACACCTTTATGAAACTATGAAATTAAATCGAATTGCAATAGGGAAATCGATTTCGTCGTTTAGCGGGGGGGGGGGGGGGGGGGGGGGGATACAAAAGAAATCCCGCAATTTTTAAGGTTCACTCATGAACGGAAAATTATTTTTAGCTTTCAGTATTAATAACGAGTCAATTGGGAATAATTGATCCAGTTGATCCCTTTAATTCAAAATAGATGTAGGCATTAATTATTCGAATATGGGATACTGTGGAAAGTTTTGGTCTTCTGTGGGTTCATCATTGTCGGCAGCATTTCGTGCATTAGAACTTAATGCGAGCACTTGGAAAAATATAAGCGCATACGCATATCATGTCAAGAGTTTTAAATTTCATCATGGGAGGGGGTGAATGGAGGGGGTAATAGTAATAAATCATGATATTTTAATTAATATAGTCAGATTTTTGTGATCATTTTTTAAAATTCGTTTTCGTTTCGTCATTAGTTTTTTGTTCCACTATGAATTTGGTCAAGTTTTGGAAAATGTGTCAGGAGTTTCAAATTTCACGATGAAAAGGGGTGAATAAAAGTGTTTGTAGCGATAAATCGTGATATTTGTACTATATTCATCTCCGTCACAGCTTTTATTTTTTGTTTAAATCAGATTTCACTCCAGTTACCTACACAACCTACGAAGTTTCAAATTTACTGTCGTTGAATGTGTTATTGGGGGGGGGGGGGGGAGTTACTTCCGATAAATCTTTTTTTTTTTCCACTCTTATTCACCAAAATTATATTCACTCCATTCATGGGGACGTCCCTGTAATGCATGCTTTAGGTATTTTTTACCAATACATTTCAATTGAATCTCCGAATTAATCCAACTGATTCTGTATATTGATAGTTTCACATCCCAAATATATCCATGACCATATCGCACCCGTCCTAGAATAAGGGTACAACTCAAAAATCGCGATTTTTGCGTTAGTTGTGGTTCTGAGAAGTAGAAACGGTCTAGTTTGTCTGTAGAAGGTTCTAATTCCGCTAGAGAGTGCGTGTGTCTTTCTTCTATGGACGGAGTAACCAATTCACGTCCTAGGAAGAAAGACACAACTCAGTTGAGTTCACGCAGTCTGTGTCTCGTTTTGAGTTGTTTCCTTTTTGTGTGGACAATTTAAACTTGTGTCTTTCTTTTCTGAACATTTTTGATCCTGACTGGTGAGATTTCAGTGTTTGAGTTGGAACAACTCAAAAATTCTTTAAAAATCAACAAAACCGTTCCCCCCACTCCCTTCCCACTGACAAAAAAAAAACTATTTATTCACCATGGGGCGTTAGAGTAATAATGTAGGAAACAAGTTTCGCAAAGATAAATTATGTTCATCGTGTTCCAAAGAACGGGTAGCCAATGGTGTGGAAGGAAAACTTTGAATGCGATTTGCCGAAAATGACAATTTTTGAGTTGTACCCTTACCTTATTCTAGGATGGGTGCGATATATACAAGGAAACTGAAGACTCATTTACTGGGAAATTTTGTTCTAGTTGCACCACAAGTTTATGTTAATTTCTGTCGTTTTGTGACTCTGGCCCTCTTCCTTCAGATGTTCAAAATTCGTCTGGTTCGTAAAGCATTATGCTTTAAACGGCAGCCTCTGAATTGAAATGAAAGGATCAAAGATACTGTCACATCATACGCGCCACGATGCCCACAATGAATTTCTTCACTGACGAATTTCAAGAGAATTTACTAGTTAATTTTAGTTTTGAATGCGCAAAATTATGACGAGTAATTCATGATTTTTGAGGATTTAGCTCATTCATTTCCTAATTTAACCACCACATACTTTAAAAGTAAAATTCAAACAATTGTTAAAAACTTGAACATTTTGTATTTTTTATTTCAAAACTTTTTTCTCTTGAAGCTTTACATTCAAAATGAAACTCTGTGAATAAATTACTCATTACGTGAGTTTTAAAGCATCAACAAATATTTTATTAATACTCTAAAATTCTTTAATCGTACCATTGAATATATCTTTATAATTATCTATAACCATCATAATCAACACCTCACTTGAAATGTTAATTAATAAAGAGTTTTATTGCACTGCATATTAAGTACTTTAGTTGCAAATGATTTGTTTAATTCAATTATTATGACAATTGTTTTACACTCAAAGATTTATTTATAAATCACTTAATCGAGTTCACCTTTTGTGAATTTTATTGAGAAGTTTTTTATTTTAACACTTGTTGAGGTGGTTCTTTCAAAATCTGTTTTACGAATTTTATTACTGACTCAGAGACTGAAATATCTGTTTGAATTATTCTTGCTTCCGTGATTTTACTTCGAAATTATTATATTCTTATGTTTTCATATTTTTACTAACGTTTTTCCACTTCTTTAATCAGAAGCAGTCAACAAGGAATTTTACCAAATGAGTACCTATTACTAAATTATATCGATGTAACGAATGTGCAAGAACAATTCATAATAATTGCTCTGTATGGTGCAGATGAGTAGGTGTCCATTGTTGGATGGGTTGGAAACATGAATGGGAACATTGGTTTGGATTGCATTTCCACCCACATCTACTCTTGTTCTGCAACTGTTCCTATTCCCGCTAATCTGTGATGGATAGGAGTTGTTCTTCTCAATTTTTGAAAACGCTGCAGCTGAAGATATCCCTGAGGTTTATTCAATCTTCAGGATATCCTCTGGGTGAAGCAGGTTAATTGCCTCTCCCCTTTGAAGGAGTAAGTACTCAATATCCATCACCTCCTTGTCACATGTTAGCAAAGCTCGGTTTCGAACTGTGGTGAATTAACCACACAGTATCAACAGCCCTTTTCAGGGCTACCAAAATTAAATTCTCAAGGTAGAATTACACACATAAGACGTCGGGTTACGCCCACGCGAAACAACATATTTCGCCCGAGAGTTTATACAAAACACTCTCTCACGGACGAAATATCCGCACGAACTCAACAAGCTAAACACCCACTGCGGGAGAGAGGCTTGACAAGACAACACGAAAAAGTTGCCTTGAGAACAACAACTCAAGGAAACAACCAAATGACCTCTACGAGGCTCAAGGACGAGGCTAGCAAATCAACTCGACAATCTCAAGCACAGATTGTGAGAGAAACTATGCGAACCAATCAAGAAACACCTGTTGAGCGAAAGCAATTAAGCGGACCAACCAGGAGACACCCCGGCCGAGCCGAGAATCCGAAAGCTAAATTGCATACTAACCATAAAGCGGCCCGCGATTTTGAGCCAATCAGAGACGGCCTCCCCCTATAAATATCACGCACGAGACCCAGCGTCTTCATTCCAATTTCTACACTCACGCTGATGACTCTTCTCTCCTCCGACGAAGTTTCTACACGCATCGAGCCAGATTTTCTTCCTTCCAGTTCTTGTCAACTTCTTGGTAGCTTCAAGTGCGTATTTCTCCGCTCACTACCCAACGAAGTTTCTTCAGTCAGGTCATCGCCCGGTATAAGCTAAGATCTCGATCTTTCTTATACGCCCGCTGGGGTGACTTAGTCGTGCCACCCGGAGCTCGCAGCCCTAAGCTCTTGATCGCCGGCTGGGACACGCCGGTTAATCGCACTTCTCATACGATCCGATTAACCGTCTAAGGAAGTCCTTTTTAGGACTCGGAGAGGACCCTCGCATCGATCTGGGAGAGAGATCTGCGAAGCGAGTCCCTCCTCTACACAAAACCCTTTTTCAGAGCCAAAAAGGTATTTTCGAACGAATTCTATATTTCGTTTCATACGATGGAGCGAGGCCCATCTTTCCTTGGCGGAGCCGGGGAGGAGGATCCTAGAGCGGGCGGCAAACGCTCCGTGCACGATCCACCCGCATTCCAACGTCGCCGATCCACCGCTAGTTTCAGTGACGGGATCGACGCGTTGCCGACCAACTCTGCGACAGACTTGGTGACTACACACTCACCTGTACAACAGGTAGAGGATACTTTCCAGACCCTTTCGGAAAGTAATCAATATGATTCTACCAACAAGCATGAATATCCTCGATATTCATCACACGGTTACTCCGCCGACGTGAGTGCACTGTATACTCCCGTCATGCACAAATCGCATGACCAAAACATTACTTTTCAGTACTCTGACCAAGCCAACTCGGCTCCGCAAAAAGATATCTACCTAAAACCAGATTATTACACGGGAAAACAATACCCGACTCGACAGCCCCAAGAAGCTCAAGCCGAGCCTAGCGCTCCTCGCGGCCCAACTATGAACGAACCGTATAATTCCACGATAAACCCAGTTGGCCTTGACAATTCCGCTTACTTTCCGTCCGGAAACAACCTAGGGTATAACCCGCATAATCAAGACATGGGTACTTTTCATAACACCCCACTTGGTCTACCTACACCAAGTAAAACTTATATAAATCCACTACACGAACCACACCCCCAACCCCCTCTCAACCCCTCGATTATTGACTGACCTGAGCCCCCCCCCCCCCCTTTCCATAGGCAAAATGGGCAATATACCCAACACTTTTACCCTTAAAATTTTAAAAACAAACCCCTGCCTTGCCTATTTGGAGATTTGGAGCCCCCTTCCACCCCCCCCCCCCCCCCCGCTTTTTGAAAGCCCCGGGTGTGTGATGGATTGGAGTTGTTCCTTCTTCTCGATTCTTGAAAACTCTGGAGCTGAAGATATCCTTGAGGTTTATTCAACCTTCAGGATATCCTCTGGGTGTAGCAGGATAATCGCCCACAAATCCTAGAGTGAATACTCAACAAACAACTCCCGTCCCTACCTTATCGACCGCCATTTCGACAAACTTTCAATTTATAGCCTTATATTTCTCGTGCACATTTTCCTGTGTAGTTTTTCCACGGATTCGTGGATTGTCCTACTCTCGCCTCCTTCTCTATTTAACGGATCTTTCAACGACGGATTGGCTGCTGGATGTCTGCGGGGGCCCCCAGCAACAAGGGAGAAGCGTGCTCGCGAACAGGTAAGAATCCTTACACCTCATACCTATTTATTAGCGAATTTTTGAAGAAAATCGCCTCAAAATTTGTAGAATGTGAATTTTTGAAAAAATTTTATGCAGAAATCCGTTTTAGGCTATTCTGAATCATATTCTGAAGTTTAACGCATTTTTTTATGTATGTATGGATATATGTATATATGTATGCATGTGTCATTCCAGACGATTACTGTCCGTAGAATTGTGCTAGAAACTTCAAACCAATTTTAAAATGTTAAGGACACAAAACGAAAGTTCAAGTTCGTTGGCCAGCATGATCGGATTACATCTTCGGGTTGAAATTTTCAAAAATGTAGTCAAATATTTCAAAATTGCATGTTTTTTGCGATTTGTTGTGCGAATTAATTTTTTCAGCATACTAACATGTGGTATATCCGGAATCAGCGTAAAATTTCCCATAAGAATATGTATCAAGTTTTCAAAAATTTCAAAGTTGAAAAATCTGTCAAAAATCGAAATAATGCCGTTCGCTAGTTGTAAAAATCGGTAATATTTCCATGAAACATTGTCCAAATTCAGATTGAACTACTCTCATGGAAGTATCCCTGTATAACCAATCCTAGAACCATGCTGTTTAAAACGTAGGTAGGTAGTAGGTGCTTTAAAAAAAAAAAAAAAAAAAAAAAGTAATCACAACTGATGAGTTTACTCTGTGCATGTGTTAATAATTTGATTCCATGTTTGTCTATCAAAATCATAAACTAAAATTTCTCAACACGATCAATGGCGACTGAAATGTCGAAGATTTCTTCAAAAATTCGCTCATGGGGTCATGCTGCATGACTGGACTTTTTTTTCCATGCTTTATAATAGTGCACATGTCCTCCACCAAAGTTCTACATTTCGGGGCCTTAATTTCTTTATTCACGGGGAATATTTACTTGGGGCCACCTGTTAAAACCTGGAGATTCTCTGTATAACATCCAAAGTCGGAATCATCGACCTAAATATTCGAATACCAAACTAAATAAAATACAGCTCGCTTATACATCTCTAAAAGATCTAATCAAACATGATTTCAAACCTTGGTATTTTAGGTGACATACCGAGCTATTTTTCACACATAGGTACGGTTGTCAGAATCGTATGACTTATTTAAATTGATTTGTATCGTTATTACTATGTAGGTAATGCATTATCTATTGATTATTATAATTATCAGCTATGCGTATATGAAATACAGACGCATCATTAGTGAGAATCATCAAATTTTTACCTCAAAAATAAATAACAACTCTTTTCGTTCAGTTGCGGCTTAAAACATATAATAACTAGAATCAAATATTAAACGTAAATAAATTAGGCAAATAATGTGAATTAATTACACATTTCATTATGTGAGAAGGTTCGGTAGGTTCTTTTTTATGTGAATATTTACTTTACATTTGGTGCAGATGCAACAGTCCTGGTTGACTGACATCAAAGTGCATCATATGACACGGACTGATTCATAAGGTACAGTTTTAATCGGTATTAGAGAGATCCGTAAAACAAAATACCTACGTTGTGCGGTATGACAATCCAGCGCCAAAGCTCTGACTCTATAAGTTTTGGTGACGCATCCTTCCTTACAGATACGTTAACGGATCGCAATCCGTAAAAAACGTAATTGTCTCAAATAACCTTATGCGCCGATAACCTCCAATAACCTTCTGCGTCGATAACCTCCATTGCATTTTCCCGCTCGATCAGTCAGCAGGGCCGGCCTGAGGGGTGTGCAATGTATGCAGCCTTCTAGAGGGGCATATAATTGGCTAATATTGGTTTAACAAATTTTGGCAAATTTTTAGAAATTTATTCAAATGTGGGGAAGAAATATTTAAACTTGAAGGAACATTGTCTCAAAACTATTACCTACAGTTGCATTTCAAGGTAAAACCGAAGATCTACCCTAATGAGTTCTGAAATGCAGTAGTCTGATGCCCTTGACCAAGGTCCAAGGTCACCAGACCAGTCGTCTGCCATTGTGGCTGGACGTGAGAAGGGTTGTGGTTACCTATTTATTCTGAGAGTACTTAGAGTACTTGCAATACTAGTGTAAAAATCATTGGAACGTTACCCAGAAGCTTTCATTAGTTTATCTAACATAATAGCGGTATAAGGTACAAGAAAAAGCATTGACCCTATCAAGTCAATCAATAACAAATCAAATTGAGACATAAATTTAATGTTCCAAAAGGCGCATAAGTGCACGAAAACTGTTTTTAGACCTTAAATTTCAGGCATTTGCCAGGGGTGGGCCCTCGGAACCTCCCCCCCCTTTAACGGGGGGGGGGGGGGGGGGGGGCATTCCATACCCCTAAGCCCCGGTGCACACGAGCGTCAAAATGACGCTTGACGCCGCGTCATTTCTTGGAATCGCTATCTGCGTCCTATCTGAGTTTCAATGCACACGAGCGGCAAAAGGACGCAGGACGCCGCGTCATGACGTGTCAGTCACTCGCTCGCCAACTACGAGGATGGATCTGTACCCAGATATTGAAGAAGAAAGTGGTTTTTTCGTATTTGGTGCACAAATACGTATTTCGCAAAGAAGAGGGCAGAAATCGGAAGAACTGAAGAAGCGAATATTATTGAAATTAAAGTACCTACGTTTTTCAGCATAATTTTGAGCAAAACTTATTAAATGTCCCAGTTAATCGTTTATAGTTTAGTTTTGACTAAAATTGTGCTAAAACTTATAAATGTAACGCTTTTTGGCTGTTTTTAGCCATTTTTAGTGATTTTTTTAGTACATTTTTCGAAATTTGCCAATTTAATGGGCTAAAAAATACGTAGTTGACCAACAAACTCATCCTTTCGTTTGGAATGCTTGATTTGTTGGCCCAAGAACGGTATTTTTATCTCAATCCTAAGGAGAGTTATCGTCTGGAATGATGTATATATATATATATATATATATATATATAGGTATATATATAGGTATATATATATAGGTATATATATAATCAATTGCTGAAATTTCGATACAATTTAGCATAATATAATAAGACATGTAATTTAAGAAAATTCGCTCATTCGATCATACTGCATGACTGGAACTTTTTCTAAATAACATCCCCATACTCCCACATACATGCCCATATGTATACGTATATGAAATTGATATGAATATGGATTTTGGTTGAGGTTGGACGAAAAGTTGGAAGGACCTCGGAGCTAGGACTCGGATTTCAATGAAGAATGTTTTCGAAAATTGTTATTTTATAATTGCAGTAGCAATTTTCTGCGAAGATCCGCTGAAAACGGCATGTTGGGCATAGCACGTAGCTTTCTCGTATCCTTTGACAATGAATCAATGTGCAGAAAATTGAAGTTTTTCAAAAACTCGTGGGCCGAAATCTTCAAAATGATGGTTGACGCGAAGTGACGCGAAGTGACGCAGCTGCACGTGTGCACCGGACGATTCACTGCTGAGTACTGCTAGGGGTATCGGGCGGCAAGATACCTATCGCCCGTGACGCGCGTCCCACAGAAACCTGCGTCAACTTCGATACCTATCCGCGTCAACGCAGGTATCGGCGTCCCGTGTGCACCGCACCATGCTCCGCTGTGTATCTCTAGTTATCCGATTGAAAATGACGCGGCGTCACGCGTCATTTTGACGCTCGTGTGCACCGGGGCTAATAGGGGCATGAAATGTTAGTCTTGCACACTTGCAATTTTCGCCATAGGCCGGCCCTGCTGTCAGTCAACAATAATTATTGACACTTGCGGTCCCGCTCTTGCTCAGATTTTACACTTGCATTTTACTGTTTTAGCGAATTTTTGAAGAAAATTAAGCTATTGCTCTCGCCTCAAAATTTGAAGAATGTGAATTTTTGAAAAAAGTTTATGCAGAAATCCGTTTCAGGCTATTCTGAATCATATTCTGAAGTTTAACGCATTTTTTTATGTATGTATATATATATATATGTATGTATGTATGTATGTATGTATGTATGTATGTATGTGTCATTCCAGACGATTACTGTCCGTAGAATTGTGCTAGAAACTTCAAACCAATTTTAAAATGTTAAGGACACAAAACGAAAGTTCAAGTTCGTTGGCCAGCATGATCGGATTACATCTTCGGGTTGAAATTTTCAAAAATGTAGTCAAAAATTTCAAAATAGCCTGTTTTTTGCGATTTGTTGTGCGAAATAATTTTTTCAGCATACTAACATGTGGTATATCCGGAATCAGCGTAAAATTTCCTATAAGAATATGTATCAAGTTTTCAAAAATTTCAAAGTTGAAAAATCTGTCAAAAATCGAAATAATGCCGTTCGCTAGTTGTAAAAATCGGTAATATTTGCATGAAACATTCTCCAAATTCAGATTGAACTACTCTTATGGAAGTATTCCTGTATAACCAATCCTAGAACCATGCTGTTTATAACTTAGGTAGTAGGTGCTTGTTAAAAAAAAAAAAAAAAAAAAAAATAAAAAAAGTAATTACAACTGTCTATCAAAATCATAAACTAAAATTTCTCTACACGATCAATAGCGACTGAAATGTCGAAGATTTCTTCAAAAATTCGCTCATGGGGTCATGCTGCATGACTGGACTTTTTTTTATAAACTTTATTGGAATGGCGATGTAAAAAGCTTAGAAAAAATTGATAATTTCCTCCTTCCATGGATTTAGCGTTACAACTAGATCCACAAAAGACTTGACGTAACTTTTAAGCGCAGTAAATCTTTCTCAGCTGTGGTTAGCATCCAGTTCGCTTGCCCTAACTGTCCTCGTTACCGCACGACGTATTGAGACCGACGGATCTACTAGGAACTCTCCATTGAACAGGATCATAACCATAGTTCCACGATTATTCTTTACATATACATAAGCATCTTGTATTAGGAACATGATCATAGGACTTCTCTATCAAACAACATGAGACACATCACAAATATCTACTTTATGTACAATCCAGTAAACTATGAAAAACTCATCAACGTGAAATCTAAACTCTAAGTCATTCGCAACAGTAAAATACATACTAGCAACTCGGTAACTTTGGATTTACGTATCAGCTCGGTATTGTTCCTCTATGCTGATGGTTACATTCGTTGTTACGATTCATTGGTCAATTGTACCTATTGTCATCAAAACATGCCGGACGCTACGAAACTGGGGTAGAAAAGTTTGATGCCTCACAATCGGACGAGTGGAGAACTTTGAGACATTACTCAATTCCATGGGACGAATATCCATCGAATTATTTTTCAATATGGAAAAGAATTACTTAACGAATATAAGGAATATAGATGAATTCGGGTTGTTTCCCGAAAAGAGCTTTGGTGTATTTGGAAAATATAAAAACGTAATTTGCATTCAACAGTGCATGTGCGAGATCTACCCAATATTTATGGCAACCCTTCAACTACCTACTAACAATACACCCAAACATTGGACTGGCAATTTAAATCTGGACTTATGTATTCTATTAACTTTAGAACGGAAGCTAGTGAACATCGTTGCTATATCCACAAAAATACAGAGTTATAATGTGCCCTATAGGTGTACTTCAGACAACTACGGAATTTCGTCAGTATATGGTGGCAACAGTGGTTGTTGTGGCCCCTTTGGTGGGCCCTGTGCATTTCAGTCCAGTCTAGGAAGGGCGCTGTAACTCCCATAATTTTGATGGTGAAGGAGTTTGAGCTCGACTACTTGGTAACCATCCGCCATTTCCCCACCCTCTGCCACCATCTTCCATTCACCCAAACTGAAAGTTTCCAACAAATTTTGGAATCCATGGCGAATATGTACCCTGTGTATGGAGTCAGTAATCTGTGTCCCTTGGGTAACCCAGATAGGGCAGATCACCAAATAAAGGTTGTTACTATTGTTTGTTACTGAAAAGGACCTAACCCTCGAAATCCATTCAACATTATAACTCTTCATTTTTTGTGTGGAAATAGACAACATTCTTCACAAACTTCCGTTTTGAAATGGGTTTCAACAATTTTGTCGCGAGTGATTTAGTTCGTATTAACATCAGGATGTCCCCTTACTTTTGAGATAGGAACGTGGGGAGCACCCATTCATCAAATCGTACCAATAACATGTTTTGTGCATCACACACCACAGTTTCGTAGCGTACACGTATTTCACAATGAACACATACCTATTACGATTATATTAAACCATAGCCATATAAGCAAAAGCCACTCCAAGGCCTGAATGAGGACAGTTACATCTCATTGTTCGATTTTACAAGGCTCATTGCATTTGAATGGTAAACTCATACCCGCTGACAGCCTATTCCAAGACTTTGACCATTATTTTCAAAGACTCGTGAGGAGGGCTTGTGTTGAACACGCGTTCTCCATCTTCTGAGAGGATGTCTTCGTACCTTTTCTCCAAAATGGGTTCATGTCCCAGTTTAAGGAGCGTTCTCTGGGAAAACATTCCAGTAGTGTCGGTCTTGAAAATCTGAAACAATGAAGTTCTAAATGCATCGAAAGATCTGCTATTTTCTCAGTACGACGCTACAAATTATTAAACAAAGGATCATTATTTCTGTACTTGATACACCCTTCTATGTAGACTTGGTCTGAAATTATTATTAAACCCCGTATACAGTAAATGATAGTAAGTTCCAGTCATGCAGCATGATCGCATGAGTGAATTTTCGTAAATTATACTATATTATGTCAAATTGTTTTGAAAATTCAGCATGTGAAGTAAAAAGGAATTTTTAACTACCAATTTTAAGGAGAATACCTCGTTTTAAATAATATTCAGCAATTCAAACCAAATTTGGAATTTTTAGCTTTTTTTGGAGTTTTTTCCATTTTTGGCAAATATTAATGAAATTTAAGTACGTTTTTCAGCATAAATGTCTGTATAGATTTTTTAATGTTCCAATTCATCGTCAATAAACCTTTTTTGACTAAAATTAAGCTTAAAAAAATAAATTTAACGATTTTTAGTGATTTTTGAGCATATTTTTTGAAATTTGATCAATTTAATGGGCTCAAAAAAATGAACCCATAAAAACAAGTTTTTAATGTAACTCTTTCTTTTTCTCATATTCTCGGTTAATTTTATTGTTGTTTCAATATTTGGTAGTTTCTTGGCAACAATAAATTGAAACAAAATCACATTGTTTCAAAATCACATTGATAATAACTTAAATTAAATTGACAAGGAAAATCATTTAATATTTTATTGACCCTGGATTCGTTGTCATTTTATGCAGACGTTCAATAGTATCCTTCTCCTCCCTCCTCCTCCTCCTCCTCCCTCACTCCTCCTCCTCCCTCCTCCTCCTCCCTCACTCCTCCTCCCTACAATACACAACACTTGTAAGGTGTCCCATAGTAAATTTTAAATTTTCGAAAATTTATAGTATAACTAACTTTTTCTTTGCGAAAATTTGATAGATTAAAATGTACGCCAGCATGAACTCGTGTGCAAAATTTCTGATCGATTGGATATCGGGAAGTGGGTTAAAAATCGATCTGAAATTTTGTCTCAAGCAAGCAAGCAAGCAAGGAGAGAATCGAAGTTAATAGAAAGAGTTAAAAAATGCTGGCCAACGAACTCATCCTTTCGTTTGGGAAGGTTGACTATTTGTATAAATGGCAGTCCTTCAACTAATCGGCAATCAAATTCACGATAAGCGATCCAATAAGTATTTCCGTTTGACAAAACACCGATGGTGGAGAACCGTCACTCTTAATTTTTATATACACACCAAAAGTACCTAGTCAATTAGTATTTTCAGATCCAACGAGCTAAATAAGGTGGGCGCCTACATACATTAGAATGTCCTTCAGTGCCAGAAAATTTGAAAATCAGATTTTGGTTTATTATTTTCAATAATGAACCTTTGTAATCGACCAAGAAAAAGCATTTCAACGCCCCCTCAAAATTTTTTGGTTTATGTTTCAAGATGCGTAGAATCAAAAAATCAAATTAAAAAAAAAAAAAAAATCCGTCAGTCCGCCGTCAGCTTTTCTTAAAAATATTGGACCAAACTTGGTTGGCCAGACATTTGGCTTGAAAATCATTTATAGGCCGGGGATGTACCAGTAACATCGGCATTGTGTTTGATCAACACAAAAGGGTAGAACCTAAGGGCTGAAATATTCAAAAATCTAGATCTTGAAATCATTCTATGTAACAGTACCTAATGATTTTTTTAGTTTCAATTATAGGTATCCGTCCAAAAAATCGAACGAAACCGCCCCGATCGTTATGCGTTTATTCGTTTGCTTTCCCTAAGGGCTAAACATTCGACAAGAAAAAATACATCAACTATCAGTGAATAATTTTTACATCAACTAAAAATAAATAAAAAATAAATATTGTAATTTTTAAAAATACATCAACTATCAGTGAATAATTTTTTATTATGCGCATTCAACCAGACGGTCATTGGCGCCAAACATACATAATTTACAAAAATATTACATAAATGCTAGTTTCACATATTCACAATTCGTCCAATATTGCGTTGTTATGGTTCATTTTCTTTCACTCAAATTTGATGGTACAACGATAGTGATTTTAGAGTCAGAAACAATTTATGAAAGGTGGTCGAGTCATTTCCCAGAAGTTCGCTGATATCCTTGGGAATATCCATTAAAGGCGTGGTGAACATTGGACATTCAACAAGTAGGTAGGCGATGAATCGTAAGTTGGCAGTTATTGCACATAGGGCACTCTGGTGGTGATGTCATGAGGTATCCATGAGTGAGGCGTGAATGTCTGATTCGTAGACGGGTGAAGTTTACCTCTTCCCGGAGTGAATGAACAATTGTCCCATAAAATAATTTTCTTGTTCTGCTCAACGAAGCCCTCATTTTTACGTCTTTTTTAATTGCCCATAGTTTTTGATAATCCATTTCCAGTCATTTGGATTTCCAGGAAGTCCATACTGCAGATTTTATCGTCAACATGTAGTCATCTACGATTTCAATGGCAGAGGACACAGGTTCATGAGTAGCGCGTTCTTTGCCTCGTGGTCGCATTTCATTGCCAATGATACCTTGATGTCCTAGAACCCAGCAAAATATTGCATTAATCCCCTTTAAAAGATGGTGTTGAATGCTCGTGAGTATTTCTTCGGTCAGTGTGTGGGCATCAACTCCTTTTTGGATGGCTTGAAGCGCACTTAATGAGTCAGTACATATGATGAACTTACGATGGCTAGGATTAATTAGTTGTAGGCATGCTGAATACCATAAAATTCTGCAGTAAAAATGGAACATGACTTAGGTAGTGAAAACTTGATTTCTAACTGCACACCCAACACCATGGAGGGATTTTGATCCACCATAGTACACTATATGACAAGGTGAGAAATTAAACATTAATTCACAGAATGCAGTGGAAAAATCGTCAGGAAGTGCTGATTTCTTGGAGAGTTTCGACAAATCAAGCCTCAGATGCGGTTGGGGGAGTTTCCATGGTTCCTCAGCACATTTTCCTTCACTTTGAAACTCGGTAGAGTTAGTGAATAGGTTTTGAAGTCATTACGAATGAAATCGAAAGAGCTTCATCAACGAGCGTTTTCTGGAAGTGTTTCTGGAGCAGAAGAGATGTCGTGTAGAGAGTGCAATGGTAGTGTTTTTATTTTGACTGCATATCGCATTGCTAAAATTGATCGCCTGGAAGACAAAGGGAGCTCTCCAGCATCCACATTCAGACTTTCTATGGGGCTGGATCTGAACGCACCTGCAGCCAGTCGTAGCGCATGGTTGTGACTTGGTTTTAGTTTTGATGGTTGTGCAGTGCGATAAAAGATCACCCCATATTCTATCTTTAATCGAAATCGTAACATGCATATTCTATGCACCCCATATTCTATCTTCAATCGAAATCGTAACATGCATATCCTATCACAGCCCCAGGTAGTATTGGCAAGTGTTTTTAGGAGGTTGAGAGCTTTCAACGATTTGTCTCTCACTTATTGGATACTAGCCGCTCCGGCTCGCTGCGCTCGCCTCCACGTCCAGCCGGGGGGCAAGCCCCCCGGACCCCCCATTCAATTGCTCGCTTCGCTCGCAAAGTGTGGCATGTAGGGAATTTTGCTCGCTTCGCTCGCAAAGTGTGGCATGTAGGGCATGTTGCTCGCTTTGCTCGCAAACGGTAGATCCCTAAGGGTAGGTTTAACGTGTGTAGGGGATGTTGCTCGCTTCGCTCGCAAACGGTAGATCTCTAAGGGTAGGTTTAACTTCTGTAGGGGATGCTGCTCGCTTCGCTCGCTTGAGGGAGTTATACTGCCCACCCAACTTGGCAGACGTTTTTTTCTGTTGGAAATTCTTACAAACAAATTAAATCTTATAAAACTACGTGGAACCACAAAAAGATTATTCGGATATGTTGCTCGCTTCGCTCGCAAGGTATACCTGTATATAGGTAGGAAAAAACCCGTATTTATTCTTTTGAAATAGGCCTGCAGGTAACATTGTGAAATACCTGACGAACCCCTTGACGTCTTCGTAGAGCCTTCTCGCGAACACGGCAAAATTAATTCCTGATGTTAAACGCTTCTTCTCGCTTCTGCTCGCGATTTGACCGACTTAACGTCACTTTTTTCGATATCCAATTTCGGATTCAGATTCGGCGGATCCAAAGCTGTATTTCGCCCGCGAAAACCGTTCCGAAAAACGTACCTTTATGGGGTATATTTTAATCGGAAAAAACCAAGTTTTTCGGCGGACTTTTCGAGAAAACGGGTCCGTACTCTCGCATTTTTTTGACGCATTTCCCGATACTTTTTTCGCGTACTCACGAGAGCTTACTGTCCAGCTCCATTCCCAGGTAGCGAGTAGTATTAACAGTTTTGATAGGGTTAAACCCCCCTGTATCGTAAGATGTAGGTAGAACCTAGATTATTATAAATTGTAAAGAAAAACACCTATGCGGTTTGATTTCTCGTGAACGACTAATTTATTATTTCAAAATAACATGTGGTTGTTTAATAATTTATATTTAGCATTTGGAAACCAAATGCTAAATAGTTATAATCCTTTGGAAAATATTGTAAACAAATTAAACTTCAACGAGTTATGAAGCGGTAACATTCTCCAACGCCGAAAAATCTTCCTTCTTTGATTCATCATTTCTGACGTCCAACTGACACAACTTGTTCACTGGTCTTCTCAACATTCCATTCGCCGATCTGACATCCACTCGAATCATTCCATATTTTCCTGGGTACGCTGCCGTCACCACTCCTTTGGGCCAACTGGCGCGAACTCCATTTTGGTCAGCTATCAACACAATATCTCCTTCTCGGATACCAGGTCCAATTCCTTTCCTCCATTTCTTGCGGAGCAGCATTGTTGGCAGATATTCCTTAACCCACCTTCTCCAAAAGTGATCAGCGAATTGTTGCGCAGTTTGCCATGCCCTCCGCAGACACACATCTTCCGGTATCTGGGGAACAAGAGGATTTAGACTAGGTCGTTCTTTTAATAAATGATTAGGAGTGAGTACTTCATCGTCAGCTGCATCCAGGGGTACATTTGTAATAGGTCGACTGTTAATGATACCTTCAACTTCTGTGGCCATGCTATCAATATAATTATCCATATAATGCTTTGTGAGAATAGCTTTTACCGCTTCTGGATACATTCCTGCAAAATTGAGAGCGTTAATATCTCGAACCTTCTGAGGGCTATATGGTGAACAAATGGTTCCGAACATCATTGATTGGAATATATAAACATCAGGAGGTCTTGTAGTATCCAAAACACGCCATAGGTATCGTTGAGCATGATGATCGTCAGGAATAATACGGATTTGGGAATACATTTCTCTGCTATCTGCAGCCACCCCCACCGGATACTGTCGGAATTTAATCAGCAAACCTGGCAGTGATACTAATAAGTCTTCTACTTTGTATAAAAAATCGTTCAAAGAAAACCCATGAGATTTAGCAGACGCATCCATACAAATTCTAAGCTTATTAGGCTTGTTAGGATTAATGACTCCTAAGTGGGGTAAATACCATGTTTTGTGGTTCTCATTTACGGATTCTTCTTTAGATAGTTTCCTAGTATACCCTTTCTTAACATAATCTTGCATCTTCTCTTGGTACCGAGCTGCTAGTGAAGGGTCTCTCTTTAAACGTTTCTCCAATGAAAAAAGACGTTTCTCCACCATAGATCGGATTTCTGGGAGAGGGTGATTATGTCGCCACAACAAACCTGTTTCCCATCTACCATCTACGCGCCTTGTCGTGTCTTGCAGAATCTGTGCTACCGCTGAAAACTCATTTGATGGGGCTTTGTCCTCTGCATTCTCAGGATCGTAATCAATCTTATCAATTAAAACATGTTTCTGTACTAAAACGGGCAATGAGTCATCATCTCCTTCGTCTATAACATCTTGCCAATGTGTCAGCTGAGAATGGTGCAAATCGAACTTACCTTTGGCATTTTGGTTAGGTATATTTCCATGGAGTACCCAGCCGAGAGCAGTTGCCGAAATTACTGGACCATTCCACTTATCAGCAAACGACCTTCTTGTAAGGATCAAAGGCCAATTATCTTGATCTATCAAGATTCGTGGCTGCGCATTATCTAAAGCTGCTACAGCTCCTTTGAGAATAAAAGGCCATTTTTTCGATAATTCCTCGATGTTTACAGAATATGTTGGTAATCCTAACTCTTGTACTGTCCTAGCCTTATTAATGAAAAATCTTTTTGCCTCAGGATGAGTACCAGAAATACCGAGATTCACAATTTCCGACGCTTTTTCCTCTCTCACCATCTGCCCTGTCCATGCTAGTGAAAGAGGTTTACGAATTCCTTTCAAACCTAGTTCGTTTGCCAATTCGGCTTCAATTAAAGTTAGACTAGATCCATCATCAAGTAAAGCATACGTATCTACATGCCCACTAGGACCATATATTCTTACAGGAAGTACTCTTAGCATTACTGTACTTACTGGATTATCCTTTGTTGATCTTTTGTTCAAGTGTTCACATAGAGGAAATATATCATTTGAATTTTCGACGTTAACGTTTACCAGATCATTGGCAGGTATAATTTTATTGTTGTGTTGTCCTCTATGTAATGAGCTATGATGGAAGCCATTACAATATTTACAATTTTCTCTTGCCCTGCACCTGGGAGAAGCATGATTAGGTTTCAAGCACTTAAAACACAAACGATTCTTTTTCACAAATTCCCACCTTTTTTCTACCGAAGTTTTGCCCCATTTTTCACAATCATACAAATGATGTTCTTTTTCTGTACAAAACGTACACAACTTGCAGAAACGAGATTGCTCATTTATTTTGCTATTCATACTACTAGCACTCGATGCAACTAAGCTGTATGCATCTGCCTTCTTATCAAGCCATTTTGAAAAATCACTAATTCTAGCTGGGAAGAGGTCTTGGCTTGCTAGAAATTCTCCCCACTGTACTTGTAAGCTGAATGGGATTTTTTTTAATAAGAGCTGACAACATGGAAGGTTCTATAAGATATTCATGACACTCTAGTACTTCAACCGACGAAATATAATTTTGAAGTTCACAGGCAAAAACGACAAGGCTTTGAAAATCGTTGTCTTTCACTACACCCATCGAGAGAAGGCGCTCTCTTAATGACCCTATAACTAATTCTGGCCTACCAAAACGTCTTTCGAGCACTTGTAATATTCTAGGTACATTATTCGGATGTGATAGTAGTGCATAAACAGCATCTTTAGCTTGACCAGTCAGACAGTGCTGCAACCTATTCAAGTTTTCATCATTAGAAAAGTTACAGATTCTTGTAGACCTCTTAAAATGACTAATAAAGTTCGTCCACTCTCGAGGTTCTCCACTAAATTTAGGCATACTTTGAAGTTTCCCTTCCGTTTGTCTAGCGGCAAAATACGACAGTTCAGTGGTTGGTACTGTGACTTGTGGTTGAGAGTATGGTGGATCACGAGGAATATACGAATGTGGTACATATGATGGTAAATTATATGGAGGTACATTGAAAGGAATTTGTTGAGATCCTGTTGGATTATTAAAGTAATTTTGATGACTTACTCGAGGATCAGCATCTCTTACTTCCCTCTGGCTGATTTGTGGTACTTCTTGCTGTTCAGTTGTGGTCGGCATTTGTGCTTGCAGCTGTTCATTCAATATTGGTTCATCATCATTCAGTCGCGAAGGAGTTTTTGATGAGGGATTCTCTGCAACACGAACATGGGATTGCTGAATCTCTAAAAGCTCTTCTCTCATCTTTGCCATCTCCTCCCGCAGACTCTGAAGCATGTGTCGAGTGTGACTTGATGCATTGGAAATTCCATCATCTTCTTCAACGTTTCTTCCCCTATTTGAAGGGCCCAACGATCTATTTCGAAGCTCCATGGACTGTACTGTATTGCAAATATGTTGGTACCTATTCCAATACTACTGGTGATTATGGTTCGAAGGACCAAAACGAATGTTATCGTAAGATGTAGGTAGAACCTAGATTATTATAAATTGTAAAGAAAAACACCTATGCGGTTTGATTTCTCGTGAACGACTAATTTATTATTTCAAAATAACATGTGGTTGTTTAATAATTTATATTTAGCATTTGGAAACCAAATGCTAAATAGTTATAATCCTTTGGAAAATATTGTAAACAAATTAAACTTCAACGAGTTATGAAGTGGTAACACCCCCCCTGAGGGGGGTTTTGTCAAGGAAATAAACTCGAATGTTAGACTGTATGTTTGCGGGAAAAAACTACTCAAGAGGTTTTTTGAACAGAAATGCAGAGACCAGTAACGTGGGTCGAGGAAACTATGTTGTTGGTGGTTATGACCGAGAAATAAAGAGCTGAAGTGAAAATAACGAGATCATCCGCATACAAGCAGGCTTGTACTGAATTAGTAATACAACTGAACACAGTATCCATGACTAGTATGAATAGCAAAGGACTTGGTACCCCAACTTGTGGGACTCCGACTTCCTGTTCATATGAATCTGATGAAGAGGCACCACATAAGACCATTTAAATTTGTGTCTCGGCCAGATGATTCTCTAAATCCATTTTCCACTAATTTTTCCATATGATTTATTTCTCGACTGAAAAGTTATTAAGTAAGCCTAACATAAAAGAAAGAGAGAATGGATCACTTGTTGCATTTTCGTCTGAAGTTCAAAATTCTGTAACAAATATAGAAATATTAGGCTGTAAGGATTTTCTTACTGAACCATCAACTTTATATAAGCTCGCAAATAAGTTATCTGGTAGTCTAAGAGTGCAATGGGGAGAACATGTCACTAGCCTAGGCTCGTCAATGCCACGAATAAATGAATTTGCTGCTTGGTCGGAATGAAGAGTAGACGCCTACAGTGTCATTGATGGTTTAGGTTGGGCAAAAGAATGTTCGTTCTCCGAGTATTGCTGTGGTTGCTATAGATCGTAAAACCTTGTCAAATGTTTCAAAGAATTGCTGAAAAAACGTTGGTAATAGGCTATGAAGTCAAATATGTGTTTTAGGTGCCTAAAACGAGCTCATAATGCGTTCAAATGTAGAGACCAGAGTGTGTGTGCTACCTGCAAGGGAAAACACCACACCACTCTTAAAAAAACCGAAAAGGTTTCCAGCAAGCCTGAGGGTGCATATAGTGTATCAAACCCGGTACAAGCACATATAACCAAGAAGTGGACCGCAGTTCTCAAAGTGTAGCCAGTCAGAGTGTCAGGACCATCGGGTGGGCGGAATATGTTCACACTCCTTGAAGAGGGTTCCTGTTCAACTATAGTAATTGATAGTAGTTTAGCACAGGAAATTGGTTTGAAAAGAGGCAAAACCCCTGTCATTTTCGTGGACGGGCAACGTCAGCCGGAACAAGGAAGAATCGGAAATAGTGTCTTTTAAGATTCCTAAGTGTTCAGATGATGCTAAGCGATTCAGTGTTTGTAATGCTACAGTACAGTGAACAGTGTACAATGTACAGTGAAAAATATCACGTTACTGCCTCAGTCCGTAGATGTCGAACAGCTTGTGAAAATATGGCCATTATAAAGAAAGGCGAAGTTATGGATCTCAAGGATGAGATTCCAAAAGTGATAGTGGGTCAGGGTAACTGGCCTCTCTTGTTCGTACGGAAGCCCCAATCCGTAAAGAGAAAACATTACATGGACGACTACGTTGATTGTGAACCATTCAAGGAACATGCAATAAAATGGGTTTGTTATGTGTAATTGGGAGACTAACTCTGTATACGTGAGAGACTTCATTACTACTGAATTACGTGATGCATCTGAAATGGAGTCATGCAAGATACTTGGAATGACATGGAACTTTCAGAAGAATGTTTTCGAGTTTATTCATTGGAAGCCAAGGGTTACCGCAGCTCAAAATTTGCTAGGAGAACTAAGAGAGAAGTTCTGGGATTGATAATGTCCCTTTTTAACCCACTGGGTATATCAGCTCATGTGATTTTACCAGGACGAATCTTGTTTCAAGATATTAGGAAGAAGGAAGTACCTCGGGATGGAAGAAGGAAGTACCTTGGGATGGAAAAACCCAAGGAGATTTATACACAAGATGGAAAAGATTGTTGGAGCTATTAAAAACAGTTACTGACATAAATATAGATACCCGCGTAAATTCACTCACATTCCATTAGAAGGATTCACACTCATTTCAAATTGATTCACACCTTTTCTATGATGCAAGTCAAAAGGCTTACTGTGCTGTCTCGTATCTGTGAGTGAAGTCTACTCAGTGAAAGTGGCGTTGGTGGAGGCACGGGCAAGAGTAGCAACGCTAAAACCCACAACTGTACCACGTCTGGAGCTTCAAGGTTTTAGCTGGACGATTAGCTGCTTTCGTGAAAAGAGAACTGAAGGTGAAACTAAACAGGGTATATTTTTGGTCGTATTCATAAATAGTTTTCCACTAGATAAACGCCATTGGACAGAAATTCAAGCCATACATATCCAATCGTATAGCGGAAATCTTGGAGTCTTATAAGCCAGAGCTTTGGAGGTGGGTGCCTACTACACACAATTCAGCCGACATGGCGACACGGGAGTGTATGAACTCAACCAAAGAGGCCGAAAATATGTGGTTCAGAGGACCGAAATTTCTCTATGAAGAGGAGGTTGAGTGGCCAAGAGAAAAGAGGAAGATTCCAGTAGCAGATCAGCTGGAGCTAGTAGGTGCAAAACACTTTGTTGGAGTGATTCAATTAAGCAAACCAACAAGTGAGCTCCCAGACATTCAACGATTTTCAAAGTGGCTTCGACTGATTCGGGCAACAGCATGGATAATTAGGCTCAAATAGAATGCTAAGCATCCGAAGAGAAAAGAAGAGTTGCTTCCTGAAGAGTTGGAAGAAGCAAAGGTGTTTTGGTGCTTGAAAGTACAAGAGGACTCGTTTCAGACACAGAGACAGAGCACAAATTGTGGACCTTCATCACAGACAATAGAAATTGACGCCAACAGCAGAAGTAACCCTTGACAACTTGTTAGGAACGAACAAAACGGCCCTTGTCACAAAAACGAGTCTATAAATCAACTAGTCCGCAAGTAATCCGATTAACTGATATCAATTCCAAACATAAACATGACAGATGGAAAGATTGAGTCCTACCAAAACTGCGGGAACTCGCTAACCCCCAGATCAGCAAGACAGACCAATACTCTGTATAAGATGTAAAAAACACATAGACGAACAATGCGCACAATTCACCTATGAGGACTACCGCCAATTGAACGGGGTACAGAAAACCGTATTCATATGTCAGCATTGCAAAACGGAGGTAAGACAAACGGAAACTCGAAGCATAATAAATGACATCAAAAAACAATTAGAAAAACGTCAGGACGAAATGTGTAAAGCATTTTAAGAAAAAATAGACAGAATTATATAAAACATAATGCAAATGATGTTAGCATTAACCCAAGCGTTACAGCAATCACAAAACGCGCGCAGTTCACCACAACCGGAAACCCCCACAAATAAAATGATGTCAGAATTTATAATACAACAAAGAAAATTAAACAAAATTATAGTAGAGTCGCTGACAGTTAGCAATTCGCAAAATTGGCAACAAAAATAAAAAACCGATACACTAGAGCTACCAAAACAAGTGGAAATTGCAATTGAAAGACAAGATGAAAAAGCCTTAGGGCCATGTCATACGAGCGCTATTGCCGTCGCGCTGATAGCGTCGCGTTAAAAACGCTCCAACCCGGCAATGGGGTTCTTATGGAGCATGTCATACGGACGCTAATGCCGTTGGCGAGTCCGCGTGACGCAGTTTTTGCCCTTTCATTGGATGCAGAATGCTCAAGAAGATTACAAGTACTAATGAACTCTTGTACTAGATTTGTTTTTAACCTAAAGAGCAGAGGACATATTTCAAGTCACAAGACTAAAATATTAGGTACTGATGTGGTTTCATACCTTCAGGACAGAACATTGTTGTTTGTGTATAAAGTTCTTAATAATACAAACATCCCAGATTATTTTACCAAATTTTTCAAATTAGCGCAATGCGTAAGATTACGCACCATTATTCAAACGCACACATCGTGCAAACAATATTATAATTCTTTAAAGGTAGCTGGAGCAAGGCTTTGGAATTCTCTGCCGTTGAATGTTCGGACCCTTCCTTCCCTGGCTCGCTTCGGGGCAGCCATCACTGCGAGACACACTGAATGACCAGGTACATGACCTTTTCTTTCTCCTATCCTCAGTTTCCTTCCTTTCTGTTTCTACCTGTTCTTTTTTTTTCTCTCTCTCTTTCTATCCCTTTTCAACATCTACTCTTCTTTTTCCACTTCAACCCTTCTAATGATTTTATAAAATAAATATATCTACCTTTTTTACCATTTTAGTACATATACACATTTTTATTTTTACTGAGTTGAGATTTCTTATTACCTATTATTTTACTTATTTTTTGTTTGTTTGTTCTTTTAATTATAAGCAATGCAATATTGTATTGAGTGCTCCACACTCGGTGGGACTTTGTATCCTATGTGGACAATAAAGATATTATTATTATTATTAAAATGGAGCTCGAGGAAGCGAATGATTGCCGAGGCGTCCCCTTCTCCGCTTCTGCTTTCCCCCCTCGCACCTCCGATTCAACTCTCTGGTTGTGTTTGGTGACTGTCGATGATAGATGGCATACGCTTGCTGTCAGTCATCACAAGGCCTCTGTTTCTCGATACCGGGCCTCAGTGGGTTACTGTACTAAGGCCCGGTATATAGAAACAGTGGTAATACAAGTGGCAGCAGCCCCGGGAGGTTTACTCGGGGAAGGGGGTATCTACAAAGCGTAACTAAAACACAAGGTAGGGTTAGGACTGCTGCCCCTGGCATTAGAAACCACTTTTACCTACTCCATATGAACATTTTGTAATTGGTGGGCCGGAAAACTAATGGGAGGGTGGCGACGCTTGCAGTTTTATTGGTAGTACGCACCGTTACCATCACTCAAGCTGCAGGTCACTTGTTTTCACCTGAGCCTTGATTTTCCAATGGCCTTAGCCAATCATAGAGCTTACCTCGGCAAACAGCATAGGTACCATTGCAGTCACAGTGGGGCAGGGGTACCTAGGGTTTCTGAGATAACCTCCGTTCTAGTTACGCCTTATTACCTACAACGCAAGGTTAACCCCTGCCACCCGTTCGAGATACCCAATCTAGATGAACAGATCTAAAAAAAAAAAAAAAAAAAACTCGGCGCTTTGCGCCTCGGCGGGGGGCGGAGCCCCCCTGCACCCCCGGTTTATTTCTTTTTCCATACTCTGTATGAAATCATAGGAACACAATGTGTTTTTGCGATGATTCTATTTCCTTACCAACGGCTTGGTTGCACGTGAATAATAACAATATTTGGCAATAATAAAATAAATAATTGTTAGACATTTAAATTTGGTCTAAAACCCTATAAATATTATATAAATAAATATGTAACTACAAGAAAAATGGGTCATTCTCAGAAAAAAGACAAAAATGAGTCCTCAGAAACTGGACTCAGTTAACCTCTAACGAAAATTCTGAACAAATTCATGAGTGATCTAGAGGTCACAACTAATAATGTGCAAGGCGGTTTTGTGGTCAAGTTCACCTTTTGAGCCAGCAATTTGAAATTTAAATTTGTTTGAGGGGGCGATAATGATAATGGAATACTTATATGTTGGGTGGTAATGAGACTCGAGGGTGGTAATGAGAAACCCAACTCAGTGGAGTTGGGAAAACCCATCATTTAAAACTTTTGGGGTGAAAACTCTGGCAAAATTGATGAAAAAATTCAAGGAAAAACTAAATAAACAGTTGAACACTTTATTAAGAAGAGAAACTTGAACAGTTATTTTAAATTCAAATAAGAAAATTCTTCACAGCAAGTAGTAATTTCAGTCTTCAGTTATACGTAAAAGTAACATCATCAAGCTAAATCCAACTACTCTGAACATTGGACTATACCTATATCACAAAAACCAAAACTAGGTAGGTATCTACCAAACTGAACCCAGCCAAGACAGAAAAAAAGTTGACAAAGTACGTTTAGTAGGATAATGTTTACAGGAGTGCATAATAATTTTGCTAATTATCATGGCTCTCAGCCTTATAGCTTATAATATATCAGTCAAATTCGAAAAATCAAATCCTTCGTTCACAGATCACAAGGTAAAATAACAGTTAGACAACCTACAAATAACTTGAACATAAACTTCCTATAAAATGGATTTTTATTGCATACTTAGTAAACTTATCAATCTTTTACTTAAAAAAAAAAAATGTTAGGGCTTGTCTGGCAGAAAATATAAAAATCTGAATAAAAATTGAAAAATTCAAACAATATTATTCCTTCTTAAAGTACTAATTCAGTCTTTTTTTTTCTTTAGTCTTCTTTCCTGACTAATTATGAAGCAAAGGTAGCCTAGGAACAACGTTGTTTCAACATTTCTATATATTTGTATTCCTCACATTTACTCAGCCTAGGGGTAACAGAAATAGGTGGATTTTTCATTACATATAAAAGTTCGTTGACTTTAATCGTTTGTCTATCAGCTAGGTGTGGCCACTTAAATAACTTATTTTTACCTGATCTCACCATGAAATTAATCAACGCCTCTCCATCTACAACATTCTCAACTATACCAGGGTACCACTCATCATCCTCAAAAACTGCGATAACCCAGTCTGATTGTTTTACGGTTTTCAGAGAAAACAGAGGTTCATTTATGGTTCGTTTCAGTGAGCTGCGTGGAGCCGGAGGAATGCTGTGATGTGCAGAAGTGTGGCTGATCGGGGTTCTCTCTTCTTCAGCAGGAGAACTCATGAAACAACGGAGGTCCCTCGGTGTCTCTGGAGGTACTCGGTTGAGAAGAGGCAAAATTCCAATCTAGAGAGTGATACAGAAAAATGTTTACACATTTCTCCAATTTTGCAACGCAGACAGGAAAGGGCGTTGAATTGTAACTGCTGGAGAGATGAATTCCAAGTTACTTGGTGGACCTTCATAGTATTTTTTACAGTTTGAATCAGTAACGGATCGGTAATCTGCTCATCTACTTTCTTCATGTCGTTTTCATCAACGACCATGAGTTTGATGTTTTTAATTTCCTTACGCATTATCTTAACAAAGTCTTCAAGACATGCAACATCCTGCATGAGGGCGACCTTTTTGTCAGCAGTTCGTTTGACAGTGGCCCCTACTCCATCCACTGGCCCTTTCCCATGGCCAGCCTCACAGTAATTCCATGAAATTTGCTTGAGCTGTGGGTACCATTTAGGGAAAATTTTGCCCACAATAGTAAACATGGTTCGGTTTCTGTATTGCCCAGTTGGGCCGTCTGAAATAAAGTTTACAGTCTCGATTGTTGGGTATTTTTCTAGAAGGAAGTCAAGGACAGGGCGCAAATGGGCCGCCACTGCTCGTCCATCATGCCTCAAGTTGTCTGAACTGTACAGATACAGATGGGCTTTTTGTTAAAGTAGGCAACAACAGTACTCAGCGACAGTTGCTGTCGGGAAGCACCGAAATGAACCGACTGAGGCTCAGAACCATATTTGCAACAGTAATTTTCTGCAAAATCTACGTGGATCGTAATTTCATTTTCGCCCCGGACTTTCAGTTTGGAAAACGCTTCCTGTTGATGTTTGTTTCGGTAGCGATGCCCCAAAATGATATCAACTTTTTTCAACAATTCCTGAACAGCACTAAGGGATGAAGTAGTTATTTTGTTCTTCACTGTTCTTTTTACTGGCTTCAGAATACCTTTTATCATCCGCTGCTCAAAAATTGTCTCCCACTTATAATGCCATAAGTTGACAGCACCATCAAACTGGTTTATTTCAATGCCTTTATATCTGCATTTTTTGCATTTCCTGGAGAAACATTTCATAGTGGGTTCATTGCATAGCAAGGTTTTTATTAAAGCAGTGCTACTTGAAACTTTAATGATTTTGTGAATTGCCAATTTGCTCACTAAATTCTTGAAATTTTCACACGCGACACAAAGGCAAGTGTCTCTAGCTGAGTGGGAAGTATGAACAACATGTTTAGGTTTAAACCTGCAAAACGTTGAGTAACTTATTTTGAAAGGACGAGTGTCTAAGTACTTCCTCCATAAGTGCTGCAACGTATCATTTAGATATCTTTTCTGAAATTTCTTCTTTTTATTTGTGACAACATCCTTTTTTCCTGGGCAACAACGGGAGTTCTCATCACGTAAAATGAATTTCTGGATATCGAGTTGAATAATTCTACTCCGCCTGCCAAGGTCTCTTCCATTTTTAATACTGATTATGTTTCTCTTCACGTTTGACTTATACATGTGGTACGGGAAAAATTCCCCAACTGTTGACAGTAGTCTATATTTAACCAGAGACTTACCCCCTAAGGTTCTCACGAAAAATTTTTTATGTTTTAGTGATAGGGAGTTGTAGGTATTGCAAAGCTCAGATTTGAGAGCTCCAAGTAGAATGAGCAACTTTCTAAGTTTCCTTCTGCCTTGTGGGGTCGTGTCCGATATTACACTGTCAGCCTTTTTTCGGGGGCTTAAAGGTTCAGTCGTCTTCACTGTCTGCAGCAAGCGGTAGTATCTTTTTTTCCACCTTCCCAGCAATTTTTCGAGGTTGGCATTCTTGGACTTTTCAAATTTTAATGCCCTAACTGTTTTGGACCTATTTCTCAGCACAACTTTTCTACCTGCACCCCTTCTTCTGCTTCGCTGTTGCTCAAAAACTTGAAAATCGTCCCCAGGCTGGATGTTGTTGTATGGTACCGGAGATGAGGCAGGCGTGAGGTCTACTAATGCTTTCAATCCCTTCTTTTTCGAGTAATACCTGCTACTGTTCTCCCTCCAACGTTTTTGTTGAGCTCTCTTGGCTCTGTTGGATAACTGTCCAATAAGTTTTATTTTACCTTGACTTTTTCTTCTGATGTACCTCTGTTTCTCATTTTCAAGGTATGCTCTTCTTACTTCTGGGTTGTTCCTTCTTTCCTCTCTTCGCAGTCTATCCCTCTCCCTTCTTCTTTCTCTTGCTTGTTCAGCTGTAAACCTCCTTGGTGGTGGCATTTTTAAAAACCTAGAATGAGAAAAAAAAAAAATTCAACAATATATAAGTTACATACATATACATATACTATCTAACACCGAGCAACGTGTATTCACTGTAGAAGTCTGTATGTACATAGTTGGACATTATTCGTTATTGTCAAAAGAAATGAATGAAAACAGTTAAGGCATAAAGAGCTTAAACTTGAATATGCTCCAATAATAGACTCGAATATTTAATTAATTTTCAGCATAGTTCTCATTACCGCACAACCCTTTCATTACCGCCACAAATTCACTTTGTGGTGGTAGTGAGAGGTTTTCAGGAGAGGTAATGAGAATTTGAGGTTTGAAGCCCTGCCATACGAAAAGTAATAATGCAATCACGAAAACGAAACTGACGTTTTGTTAAGCCTTTTATAGATAAACAAAATAAGTACTCTCCAAAATTTTACGGGTAATATTAATGTAGAAAGATTGTAGTTGGTAATGAGAAGAATAAAAATACTCACAGGAGGAGCGTGCTTTCCACGTGGCTTCTGCAAACATACTGATGAGGGTAAAACAAATGGCGCTTGGAATCACCTCTGCAGGGCTGCCACTCGACGTTCAAAGGAAAAATCCCGCCGAAAATACCTTTTAGCCACTTACAGGGAAAACAATTGATAGTGTGGTGGTAATGAAAAAAAAGTTAGGGACAAAGTTTAAATGGGATTCTAGAAATATCAATATGCTGAAAAAAATTGGTATTGATTGATTCTGAATGGTATACGTTCCTACTTTGGCTGATGGAAGCCATTTTACTCTAGAGTAAGAGTTAGTATTATAAAAATCTGTGTTTAACACAAAAACGTGAATAGGGACAGGTGGTGGTAATGAGAATTCGTATGTTCAAATGAACAAAAAAAAATACTATTCCCATAAAAATTCATCTTTTTTCTGTTTTTCGTAGTAGACTGGAGCTAGGTCGATTCAGTAGAAAAGAAAAAATATACTTGACGCTCTTACTTTGAGTGTAAAGTGTGAGGGACACGATTTTTGACTTTTTTCTGAGAATCACCCAAATACTATATAAATTGAGAGCTTTCCAACGAATGGTGAACGATTTCTGTGCGATTAAAATTGCGGAAGTTCCATTTCCCTACCAACGGCTCGGTTGTACGTGAAAATCATAAGAAAATTTACAAGCGGTTGCAATCATGTTGACAATATCAATTATTGAGAATGATCATCTGTGTGTAAACAATTGATTCAAATAACCATGCTCATAACTCAGGTTGATGGCCACGCACTTCGCAGTAGTTAACATAATATGGTTGGATAAATCAGGAGCTTTCCAACGAATGGTGAACGATTTTTGTGCGATTAAAATTGCGGAAGTTCCATTTCCCTACCAACGGCTCGGTTGTACGTGAAAATCATTATAAAAGGCGCATAACGGTTTATTCTGTCGGTTTTTTGTGACGATTTTTTTTCGGTAGGTCATCGCAAAAAACACATTCTGTGTTAAAAATGTTTTGGACTCTAGAAATTCGAAATTTAAGGATTATTTTTAAGGTTGGATCCTGATCGTCGGTCAAAATTCCATATGCCAGGAGGGCCTGGGAGACAGGGGCAATTCATCCAATCACAGTACTGGAGTCTGTTTCAGTCTGAGATCTTCGTCGCAGGTGACTCAACATGGGTTGTTTCGTAGTCTCATACGAAAATTTAACATATTCCACTCGGTTATGTAAGGGATCTGTTATCTCTGTTAGCGTGGAACACGCTTTTACCGGGATCTAAAAGTGAAAAATGTTAAAATAAATAGTCACAAAATATTGCGATGAAAAAACGAGACCAATGGAGCGGCAAATTTAATTTCTTTGCTATTCATCCTAAAATATGAAATTTGGAATGGAGAACTCCTGGAACGTCTAGAAACGAATCATGTGGTCTGGAGAGTGAGCTGAGTGAGATCCATAGCTAATTTCTTTCCTACTCAACCTATGAAAGTGAAATTTAGAATGGAGGCCTATTGGGCGTTTCGAAACGAATCACGAAGTCTAGAACCCCCACGATTAGCTGAGTGAGATCCGGAGATAACATATTCTGGCGTCCAGAAACGAATCTATTGTAAGCCCAGGTCTCCTGAGAGGTTAGCTGCCCCCCCCCCCCCGTCCAACAACAGATCCGCTTCTGTTAATAGATACATATACATATAAGTTACCGATACGAACCTTAAATCCTTTACTTCTCGCTAGCTCTTCACTCTTCTCGGCCAGTTGAATCGCCAACCCCTTCCCCCGAAACTCGCTATCGACGGACAGGATCCTACATTCAAACACTGAGTCCACTTCGTAGCGCTGGAAAATGTTAAGGGATTTATTGATAGCGTACAGGTTGCTGAAGATGGTTTTGAATTTTTCATCCGGAACGTCATCCAGTTTTTGTATTGAGTTCTCGATGTCACCTTCCCTCAAAATTCCATTTAGAGCTACAGCAGCAACCTGTAATCACAATGATCGACCAGCCATCATTATAAGAGGTATGTGTATTAATTCAATTCATGAAAAGAATATAGTTAAGTAGATACCTACCTACGTACAAAAATATTGTAAATTCAAGGATACCCAAATTCCTTCGGACGTTCACAAATCTGAATTCCAAAGTCAAACGTGGACCACTAAGTTTCAGAAATGACGAAATGTGATGATTGAAAAATTGTTTTTGACTCTAATGAAGATTAAAGAATTGTCTATGTGCAGGAGCTACAGCTAATTGGAATATTATGACATCCAATATGAAGAACATGTGGAGTCAATTTGAATAATGTTTCCGACTCAAATAATGTTAGAATGGTTCTACTTGGGATCTGTGCATTTGAGATAGCACTCATACCAAGCAACAAGAGTATTGTAGCCACTCAAATGCGAAATTTTATACCTATAGTAGCCAGTGCTGATGAGATGACGCAGATTTCACGAAACTTGAATTTCTGAAAATCTAAAGGTCTCAATGAGCGTTAAACACTTATACATTATTTTATTATTTTTAAACGAAAATTTTTGACACAATCCGTACACTACGATGCGTAGTTTTCTTTCTATGATTATTCAATGTTGGCTGTACTGGTGATGTCACAATGGGCGGGGGGGTTCCGCCCAGGTGGAGGGGTGCTTTGACGTCACCAGTGTGCGAAACTTTGAAAAATCGTAGGAAGAAAACTACTCGTAGAGTGAGGTTGGTGCCAAAATTCTTCATCTATTTAAAAATAGTTAAAGTACCTTTTTTACGACGATGGGTATCGCTCGGTTTGCATAAGGGTCTCATCAAGAACTTAATGATGATGAAAAATTATCAAAAGTTAGGAATGTTGAGCAAGGAAGCAGAGAAGGGGGTCTTCCGAGAATTTTCTTCAACTAGTACGGCTCAGTTCGCGAAATCGAGAAACTCGATTCTTCCGAGAATTTTCCAAAACTTGAAAGGCTCAGTTCAGTCCCGACGGAAATATTCATGAACCGAGCCTCTTCTTTCATTTTATTCTTCGTTCAATTTTATCCAGGGTGGCCGCTAAATTGAAATTTTCAATTTCTCTCACATTTCCCTGACTTTTCCCTGACCGAACTTTAGATATCCCTGACAAAAAATATCAAATTCAATTTTTTTTCTCGTCATTTTATTGTAATTTTAATGCTTACAAAACGAAAATCGTATAATTTGAAGAGAAAAAAATAACACTACTTATATGTAGTCTACTTATATTTAACAATTTCATTGCCCTCGAGTGCTCAAATATCCTAACAATTTAACCTAAACGTAATACGATAATTTACGAAAATTCACCCATACGATCATGCTGCATGACTTTTTATTTAATATTTTATGGTCTCTCAATTTGTGATCTGAAGCTATTTGTTGAAGTACATTTTTCCTTACATGGATTTCTTAGCTCTGGGGATAATTCAAAATTTTCGTCCGACAGCAAAAAATGTCACTTTTTTTCACCTAGTACCAATCGTTGCAAGAGACAGTATTACTCCCTGATTTCCCATCCCACAAAAATCGTTCGTTGAAAAGTTGCTCTGTGAATTTATAACACGTGACTCCACATTCAAATGGGCCGATTTCCCCCTCCTTAACCCTGCTGAGAAGTCCTAGCTTATATATATATATATATATATATATATATATATATATATATATATATATATATATATATATATATATATATATGAATTATTAGTAATTTAAGAAAGAAATTTCACAGATAGAAGACGAAAGAATGGAAAATCTAATATTTCGATGAAAATCTTGATATAGAATATAGTAGGAAAAATATTGTTAACTTGCGTCCTGATTGCCTTGGGAAAAACTCGTAACCAAATTAAGATGCTGGCTGAATCGATGTATTAATTTTTGTAGGTAGTGTTCAATACCTTGATTTAATCGTTTAGATTGAGGCCAGGTGGTCGATTTGCTCCAAGTATTAATCTGTGAGCTCTTTCTGATTGCTGAGATAGTCTTTCATTAGCCGTATCTGGCAACTTTCTTAAAACTTTCACCCCAAAGCACTGGTCGAACGTGGCATTATGGGACGTCGCATGGATTTTAACTGGGAGTTGCTGGGTTTGGGTGATAGATGCTCTGTGATTGTTCATGCGCAGATTGAGTGTGGTAGCTTTACCAACATAGAATGCATGTGCATCAGTGCACTTTTTGCAGACTAGTTGGTAAACACACATTTTTGACTGGCACTCTGCTACACCTTTACATTTATATGTGTAATTGTCTGTTAGCAGAGGAGAAGTCTGAGCCCTCTATCACCAAATTGCACAGTTTACACCTTGCACGTTGACATGGGTGTAAGCCTTGTTGCTCAGGAGGCTCAGAAAGCTACCACACTCAATCTGCGCATGAACAATCACAGAGCATCTATCACCCAAACCCAGCAACTCCCAGTTAAAATACATGCGACGTCCCATAATGCAACGTTCGACGAATGCTTTGGGGTGAAAGTTTTCAGAAAGTTGCCAGATACGGCTAATGATAGATTGCTCCAGCAATCAGAAAGAGCTCACAGATTAATACTTGGAGCAAATCGACCACCTGGCCTCAATCTAAACGATTAACTCAAGGTATTGAACACTACCTACAAAAATTCATTAATCGTTTCAGCCAGCAACTTAGCCTTGGATACGAGTTTTTCCCAAGCAATCAGGACGCAAGAAAACAATCATTTCTCCTACTATATTATATATCTGTGACCAAGATTTTCATCGAACTATTAGATTTTCCATTCTTTCTGGGTTTTATCTGTGAAATTTCTTTCCTAAATTTTTCTCATTCATATTTAGTGTAGTAGATGTATCAACTTGTATAAATATATATATATATATATATATATATATATATATATTATATATATATAAATATATATACGAACTAGTTTTGGGACTCTTACTGGATCAATCCACTAGGTACTCTGCTGGGTTTTTTCTCCCTAGTTCAATAATCAGTTGATTTTTCTCACAAATGGTTTACTGTAGGTGATGTAGTTAGCAGGGAAGCTAATGACATATCCATTCACTTTTTATTAGCGTTTGCGTTGTTACTTTTGAACAGTTTAACCTCAACTCTTGATAATTATTTTTGTCATTCATATAACCCACCTATGAAATAATATGTACCTATTATGATAAAGAATTAACTTATTAATTAAGAACAAAGAAACTATTGAAGTTTGATTGTTTAAGAGTTATAATATGCCTAAAAAACGCTTTAAATTATTACATGAAGTTTTCATTTAAAATATTCCCCTGAAATTTAGTGGTTTTTGCAAAATCCCCTGAAATTTCCCTGGCTTTTCCCGACGCGAAGAATTCCCTGACAATTCCAGGTTTTCCCTGACTTTTCCAGTTGAGGGCCACACTATTATCTTTATTTTCCTCCTAAACAGTTGGGGAAGCAATGTATTTAGTTGTTGGGTACGAGAAAACCATACACCGCTCCCAAACCACTTCTCATTTTTAGCGAATGTTGAAAAAATATTAGCGTGGGATACGCTTTTGCCGGGAGCTAAAAGTGAGAAATGTTACAAAATGTGACTAAATATTGGTCACAAAAAAACGAGACTAAAGTGGCGGCGGATCCAATTTCTTTGCAGTTCAACCAATGAAGCTGAAATTTGAATTGGAGAACCCTTGGGAATTCTAGAAACTAATCATGAAGTCTAGAGCACCTCAGATCAGCATAGTAAAAGCAGGAGCTAAGTTCTTCGCTATCCAACCAATGAAGCTGAAATTTGGAATGGAGGCGTCCCTCAAGACATGCATGGTTCAGCGCCTCCTCTACGCCACCCCGATCTTGAATTCGACAAGTTTGGGGCCTTTTCTGCCTTTCCCTAGAAGCCATGCAGGTTTTATGGATTCTGCAAACGAATCTAGCTTCAGCACATCCTTAACAAATGCCTTTTTCGGTCTTGATGGGATTCATACCAGGATCTAACCCACCTACAACCATGCTGATCTTTTTACATTTAATGTCGAGGGTTTTATTTTGGTTAAGATTTTTTATTATTTCTCGCATCTTCTTATTATTTTCTTCGAGAATCTCGACAAGTTTAGTAACTAACAGCACAACTGTCGGTTCCGTCCAGAACGGGTTCAGAATCGTTAGCCGAACGAACCTTCGGATTCGATACACCGATACCAAATCCCCCCGACAATCAAAAGAAAATCTTGTTACCTATTTATATATGTAAAGATGTGTACTCATCTTTAACTACGATGAACAAAACTAGTCAGAGACTGGAAGAAGTGAAGAAGAAGATTGTTCATCGGATCCGCGCGATATCAGCCAGTTCTTTTTGCCGTGTATTGCACTCTAGTTATAGTTATCAATTGTTTATCCCGGATTTGAAACTTTTGTTTCGATTTCTTTTGTGTGAATAAAAAAAAAAAAAAAAAAAAAAGCAATCAAAACTTGTGTCCAGTTTTTGAACTTCTAAGGAAGAAAAGTACCCCGAAGAAATTCATAAATCGAAAACCGGACTTCAAATATCGGGAAAACATGAAGGTCAAGGTTTTTATGGCTACCGAAGCCTCTTTCAGTGATTCCAAGACGACGGTCTTGAATATTAAAAGTATACAGCGAAGCGATGAGCCTGAAATCTACGGTATACAGTCCGACTACCAGCTCGTGAGCAAGCACGTCGAATTGGGTAAGTTGGCGCCGATTAGAAATGCGATTCCATCTATGAAGCAACGACACCTAAAACGTGTAGTTCGGGTCACGTTAGAAGACAGTACAACAAAAGTTTACTTCGATGAGGAGGAAAACCCGTGGTTCAATGGAATTTATTTAAATGTCAATGAACCCGCGCGCGCAGTGGTGGAGTCCACCGATACTTCCTCACACACTATCGAACAAAAGCGCCGTACCCTGCATTCAATCGCGAAGGAAGTCGTACAGGACAAATTTTCCGGAAAACATCAGAATGCGGGCGTGTGGATTGATACCTTCGAAACCGAATGTAAACGGGTCGAGGTTGATGAGGGCCAATTCAGCGATGTGCTTCGGCTGTTCATGGAAGGTGTTCCCTTGGAATGGTACAACGCGACAAGGAAAATCATCGGAGCGGCAGACTGCAACACATGGAGACAGGAATTCATCGAATCATACTGTAATAAGGGCTGGAGCGAGGTACAGTTAGCATATAATTATAGGTATGTCGGCGGTCCGTTGGGTGATTACGCGATTAAGAAATTAAATTTATTGTTAGACGCGGATCCATTGTTAGTGGAAAAATCGCGTGTCAATTTAGTAGTGGTGGGACTTCCACCATTTATTCAGTCTAAAATTAGTAGGGCCAATACCGACACTTTCAAGAAACTTTTAATAGAATTAAATCAACTGGAATCAACAGTCGCAAACTTCAAAATGAAGCACAACCAATTTGGAGAGAAAGTTTTTGGAGATCGGAAGGGCAGTATTTCGAGACATGAACCTTGCTCGTTTTGTCTGGAAAAGGATCGTTTGAGAGGAAAAGGTGGGATGATGCACCCGGAAGCTGTTTGTTATTTTAACCCGAACAGAACAAACGGGAATAATGATAGTAAAAAACCAGGAAATGTGAAAATTGCAAATAATAGGGAGTTGGAACGGATAATTAATGAAGAAACTTATTCAAAAAACTAGTACTGCCTCCCCTCATTCAACTAAAAGCGCTAGTGGAAGGAAAAAAAGCTCGCGGTTCGTTTGACCCTGGTGCGAACGTAACAATTATTTCATACAACGTTTTCAAAAACTAGAGAAAAAAATGTATAACGCCAAAAACTTGCGTTTCAAAACAATGTCGGGAGAGGATAAAATAATGGGAACAGTATTCCTAACTGTCAAATTGTTTACAATTGAGAAAAAAATACGACTCTTTGTGGTCGACAGAGCAGACTTTAAATACGATTTACTAATCGGCCTCGATACGGTCTAACGGTTCAGGTTGGCCCAAGACCACTTGGGGAGGATATCACAAGTTCCTGTTGAAAGAGAAGGAGAAAAAACGAACAAAATTGAACAAGGAAAAAGGGGAAATATGGAAATAAATTGAAATGAATTTATACCGATTGAAAACTTCGAGATTAAAACACAGCACTTAGATGGGGAAAAACAAAAAAAGATTTTTGATCTGGATCGGTATTCGCGAAACATCCGTTCGATATTGGTATGGTCACGGACTACGAGGCATGAATCAGGCTCGCAGAGAATAGATATGTCGCAAAGAAACCGTATAGCTGTTCTATTGAGGACCAGAAGGAGATTGAAAGACAGGTCGCCGAATTGTTAAAATACGGTTGTATAGAAGAGTCGTGTTCCCCATTTGCCGCCCCTGTTACGTTGGCGTACAAAAAGACAGAAGAAGGTGGTCAGAAGGAAAAAACGAGAATGGCATAGACTTCAGGGGTTTAAATAAATTGCTAATACCTGAAAGTCAGCCCTTCCCGGTTATACATGACATAATAACGAAAACTCGAAATTGTTGTTGGTTTTCCGCCTTGGATATAAACTCCGCCTTCTGGACTATACCGATAAGGAAGAAGGATAGGTACAAAACGGGGTTCGTCACTCAGCACGGTCATTGGCAATGGGTCTCCCTACCATTCGGCTTGAAGACCTCTCCTGCAATTTTCCAACGAATCTTATCAGGGATTATTCAGAAAAACAATTTGGGCGCTTTCTGCTGCAATTATATAGATAATGTTCTGATTTTTTCAAGGACTTTTGAGGAACATTTGGGTCATTTGAGGGAGTTAATGAAAGCCCTCATGAAAGAAGGTTTTTGCCTAAAATTTGTAAAGTGCAGTTTCGCTCAAAACTGGGTACAATATTTGGGTCATATAATAAAAGGAAACTCAGTGCATCCACTAAAAGACAATTGCCATCAAGAATTTCCCAGCGCCAAAAACTCGCAAGAATGTACGCCAATTTTTGGGTACCTAATATAAATTTCTACCACAAATATATTCCCCAGGCTAACAAAACGCTGGAATCTTTACATAGGTAGGTTATCTTGGAAGGATGCAGATTTCGTTTGGACAGAGGAGTGTCAGCACGTGTTTGAGAGATTAAAGCAATATTTAGTTTCCGCTCCCGCCTTGGCAATTTTTGATCCGGACCTTCCAATTCATGTGTATACTGATGCCAGCATTGAGGGAATGGGAGCGATTTTGAAACAAGTACAGCCGGACGATGAAGAAAAAACGGTAGCATATATTTTTTTTTAATTAACCGAAGGGCAAAAAAAGAAGAAAGCAATTTACATAGAAATTTTAGCAATTGTGGAAGCGGTAAAGTACTGGAGATACTGGTTAATTGGCAGAAGATTTAAGGTGATCACTGACCATAAGGCCCTAGCAAACATGAATCTAAAAGCGAGAACGGAAGAGAAGTTGGGAGACATATCGAATAACCTGTTGCAGTACGATTTTGAAATTGAGTACCGACAGTTTTGGATGGCGACGAGGAGCATCGGGATACGGAACCGCTGAGGACAGTAAATGTTCTGCAATTGAATGAGATTCAGGACGGACAGGAAGGAATGCAATTGGGTAGGAATGATGAAATGAGAAGGGGTGTGATATTCCGTAGAATAAAAAATAAGAAAAGAATAGTGTTGAACGAACGAGCATCCAATGAATTAATACATCGAATACACCATGCATTTGGTCACATCGGAGCGAAGCAAATGACAAACTTAATAGTGGAAAAGTACCATTTCAAAAACATGCATACACGCGTCACCGAATACTGCTCCTCGTGTGAGGTCTGTATCAAGAATAAAAGTCGTAGAGGAAGACGCTGTGGATATATGGGACACCTTGGACCAGCATCTCGCCCGTTCGAGATTATGTCTCTTGATACCATTGGTGGTTTTGGCGGGAAGCGATCTACAAAAAAGTATTTGCATTTGCTGGTGGACCATTTTACGCGTTACATTTACATTCTTGCTTCGAAGAATCAAACTGCGAGTGAGTTCATTAAGCTGATAGAAGGAATTCAGAAGGAGCACCAAATCGATACACTATTGACAGATCAATATGGCGGTTTGATTTCAGGTGAATTCCAGGAATACTTAAAGACACAAAACATCCATCATATTTTTACAGCCATCGATAGCGCGTTGTCAAATGGACTAAATGAACGAACAGGCCAGACTATGGTAAACAGGATACGATGCAGGCAAAATGAAAAGGGAAATAGCACAGCATGGTCTACAACAGCCGCTAAATGTGCAAGAGAATATAATAATACGATTCATTCAACGACAGGATTTACACCAAACTATCTGATGAATGGGATCAATTCAGAAATCGTACCATCGGAGTTTGTGGATTCGAACAATTTTTTGGAAGACAGGAGAAAGGCACTGGAGCATTCGAACAGATCACATGAGAAAAACAAGAAGATATATGATAGAAATAGAATCGATATGGTGTTTGAGATTGGCGATAGCATTTATGTGGAGAATGGCAATAAATTGAACAGGAAAAAGTTAGATGAGATTCGTGTGGGACCCTACTATATTGTCAACAAAATCTCAAACACAGTGTACGAGGTGGAAACAGGAAGGAGTGGACACGACAGGAGATTATACCACATCAGTAAAATGATCAAGGAGGGAAGGAATGGTTGACCGCCCAGCAAAATTGGTCTTTGGGTCTCTCCCAAATTGCTCACTGGGAGGGGGGGGGTGTAAAGATGTTTACTCATCTTCAACTACGATGAACTAGTCAGAGACTGGAAGAAGTAAAGAAGAAGATTGTTTATCGGATCCGCGCGATATCAGCCAGTTCTATTTGCCGTGTATTTATCACTCTAGTTATCAATTGTTTATCCCGGATTTGAAACTTTTGTTTTCGATTTCTTTTGAGTGAATAAAATAAAATAAAAAAGCAATCGAAACTTGTGTCCAGTTTTTGAACTTCTGAGGAAGAAAAGTACCCCGAAGAAATTTATATATATATATATATATATATATATATATATATATATATATCGATTCCGTCCAGCAGATCTTGAGAAAATGGGGTAAATTTATTGAAAAAAAAAGTCATTTTTCAGGAGAGGCGCTTGAAGTTCTCCTTCCTCTGCAATTATTGAGAAACTGTTTCTTCGCTCACGACTTCCTGTCTTACTCTTTCTTTTATCATTAGTCTCACAGCTTGCTGACTCCATAATACAAATCATCAAAAATGAGAAAAAGAATTAGAAGATTATGTTTATAGAAAACTAGAAAACCTTTAAAATAAACGTTCCGTGTTTTCTGTGGAAAAAAGTAAAGTACTGTCCGTTCTGTTTCTCTAGTCAAGTTTTTAACGTTTTTAGGTATCACTTTCGGTTTTTTTTTTTTTTTTTTTTTTTTTTCAATTTTTGCAAGGTACCTATTCCTTTTTTATAATGACTCGCCTAAAAAGTATTTTCAAAAAACGTAGAGTTCCTCCTAAAGTTGTGAGCCAGGGAAGTGCAGGTTAAATGCAAGATGCTGATCAGCAGGTCTAGACCCCAGTAGTGCAACCCGGGAGGATATTCACTTTGGAAATTCATTCCTTCCTTAATATTTGTTCTAAGGACAAATTATTGTACTTACATTAAAAAATTTTAAAAAAAAAACTCGGCGCTCCGCGCCTCGCCAGGGGGCAAGCCCCCTGGACCCCCGGTTACCTCTATTTACATACTTCGGACGAAATTATTGAAACACAGAATGTGTTTGCGTTGTCGCGCAACCAAGTGACAACCAAACAAGCGTCATTGTTTACTATTCATTTATAACATCAATTTATATAGTTATAGTATGAAACTACGAAAAAAAAATACGAAATAAATTCGTGATAAATCAAGAGCGATTTATCAAGTAAATGTCCTAAAGAGGCTACATACGAAATTACAGCTTCCTAGAGTGTAAAGTATAGAAATTAGCTTTAAAAGCCACTCATCTGATCCGGACCCTGGACATCGTCAAGTAAATGTCCTAAAGAGAAATTACAGCTACATACGAAATTACAGCTTCCTAGATCGTCAAGTAAATGTAAAATTACAGCATAGAAATTAGCTTTAAGAGCCACACATCTGATCCGGACCCTGAGCATCGTCAAGTAAATGTCCTAAAGAGGCTACAAACGAAATTACAGCTTCCTAGAGTGTAAAGTATAGAAATTACCTATTCAAATTATTTAACCTCCGCTTCACAAATCAAACCGTTTTCGTAATACTCAGATCACCTGCTATGAATCAAATCATCGAAACACAAGCTCAATGAAATCATCAGAAATTAACAAGCGGTTGCAATCATGTTCACAATATCAATTATTGAGAATGATCACCTGTGTGTAAACAATTATTTATATAACCATGCTCATAACTCAGTTTGTTGGACACGCACTTCGCAGTAGTTAACATAATATTGTTGGATAAATCGAGAGCTTTCGAACGAATGGTCAACGAATTTTGTGGGATGAAAAACGACGAAGTACCATATCCCTAGCAACGACTCGGTTGTACGTGAAAATCATCCGTCACACATTTCGTTACCATCCCGCGTTCCATTTTCGGCTAGTTAGTCCATGGCTAAAACACATTCTGTGTTAAAATTTTTTTTGCAAAGCTTCCCAAACCTTCTTGACATCTTATTTGACATCAGCTGATCGGTGTCAGCCATCTTGAAAGTCGCGTGTTTTACGTGATCCATCGTGACAAAAGCGGCACACATGGTTTGACAAATCAACTACCACTAATAGCTCTCCATATTATTAAAACTCAAAATGATGACGATAAGACGGGAGCGAAGTGATGAGCGCTAGAATTGAGGTAATAGTGGGGGAATTGCGCCTGCGCTTATTCTCCAACGTGAGACGGGCCGTCGAGTCGGCGGATAGGCGGCCGTTTATGAATCAAATAATGGAAAATAGTTTTCGTTGCAGTGGCTCACAGTCAAGAAGTAACGAATAACAGCAACTACTTACTTATTTTCTGGGTTGGTACAAACGTCCCTGCAAATATTTTCTTAAAACTCCGTAACCAACAGAACAAAAATATAAATAAACACGGATTCGATGTGAACGATACCAGAGTTCCTGGCCGCCGCCCCTTCCCCATGAAAAGAATAATCTGTTCCCTTCCCTAGGGAGACTTTCTTCACTGGTGGTCGGGATATTTGCTATGGTGGTAGGGATGGCGAGAGAAGGGGATGATCCTTCTGGTACACAAGAATCAAAATCTGTTTACTTGAAGATGAAAAGAGATGAGGAGCACCATCAGCGATAAATATCATTCGTTATAGAACTTCCCTCAATGACTGTTGTAATACCATTTATGTTCCAGAGCTTAGAAATTTAGGATGATACGGTTGTACTGATCAAACACCACTAACAAACAGCAGTCAAATAAGTAGTACATATCGTATATTTTCAATTAATTCATCATCTCCTTAAGATTATCTACTTTCGCTGTTGTACCACTCGAAATCAATAACATCTAACGGTCTGCATTGTGGCTGGTGTATGCTTTACTCGACTTTAGCATCTACCTAACGCACTGCACGTATAACTAATTAAATCAGAACTACCCGCTTTCGATTTCTACGAACGTGCCTGCAAATAATGACTTGAGATTCTTTCTGCTTACTTTCGAACGTAATTTTTGGCAGGCCAGGACACTTCAAGATTACTCCTAGACCAAAGCCCCAAGGAAATTTTCTAGTTTCTTTAAAGTTTCTTAAAACATCTTTGGTTTCTTTACTACATAGTTTGCGATGGTGTGTTCGTTTACATAACTTGACAAACTTGCTTGAGGCCGTTTGACAGCACGCCTTATAAAGAAAACGTTGACAGCATTGTTATTAATCTTGTTAGACAGGCCCATTTTGGTTTATTATTTCCAATAATAAGCCTATGTGATCGTATAGCAAAAAATTTTTATAACCCCCCCTCAAACTTTGTCACTTTACGTTTCAAGGTGCGTAGAATCCAAATTCGAAATGTCCGTCCGCCGTCCGGGCCATAAAAGGCCTTAGAATTGACTTAAAAAATCTGTTCTTTAGCAGATAGACTTAGAGCCGGAAAACTATCGATAGTGCTATCGATAACTATCGATAGTCTACACTATCGTAAATTATCGATAGTTGACGGTTTGCAATCGATAGTTTTCGATAGTGGAGGTAATCACAAATCTGAGGTTATAATGCGTACACGTTTCTCTTCTTTACATAAGTTCTAATTGATATAATAGTTTTGTGTTTCTAGGGCATCTAGGGTTGTGTTTAATTAATTTTGTGTTTCATTATTGCATGACAAAATGCCGAAACATAAATGGTTAATTTTAATAAATTTATGGTTTATTTAAATTAATGGATTAATGGTAAATTTTAAATAATAAATGGTTAATTTTATAACTTTTTAATGTACCTACCTACTTATTTTTCATGAATAAAAAGTATTTTCGCATTTAATAAGAACTGTGTTGTATGTTGAAGCTTTTTTATTGTAATGACCCAAGAAATTTATAAAAGGGTATTCATTATGGTTGGATATGTTATTACGCCAAGGCTTGATGACGATTGCCATACCAATATATGAGTTAAATGACCAAATTATTCAGAAGACTAATGTAAATTTAGCATTTTTTGAAACTATCGATAGTTATCGATAGTTTGCATAAAAATATCGAAAACTATCGATAGTGTAGACTATCGATAGTTTTCCGGCTCTAATAGACTCCACTTGGGGTCTAGTTGGTCCTAACTTCTCGCCAGCTCGATCGCTCCACACCGATGGGTGCTATGAGCCAAAAATAGGTGAAAAAGTGTCTTTTTTTTGTGTATATTTCAAGTTGTATAGAAATTGGAGATTTATGAGTGAAAAGAAAATGTTAGCTATTAATTTTATGGAAAAAAAAGTATTCTAAATGATACTCTTCTATTCAAAAAGAGATTTTGGATTTTAGGCTATTTTTTGCAATTTTATAGATTTTTTAAAACAAAATTTAACGAAGTTCAAGTTTTTAGCATAATTTCGTACATAAATTGTTGAATGCTCTATTTCATAGTTGATAAACTTTATTTGACCAATCTTATAGTAAAAAATATCAATTTAACGATTCTTAGCCATTTTCAGTGATTTTGTCAGCACATTTTTTGAAATTTGACCAATTAAATGATATCAATATACAGTATAGGTAACACTTTTATGTGTTGGAAAGATGACTTGGTAATAAATTTTTATGTTTATCAACTATATTAAAAAGCGTAAAATTGTGAGATTCCGTTGCTGTAATGGATTGAACCCATTTGTGAGGTCCGAAGCTCCGAGTTCCGATACTCGGATATACTATAAGCGGCGTTTAATAATTATGGACCAGAGATCTACGTAGAAGGGCTGTCTAATACATAAATAATAAACCTTTGTGTAATAATTTGCAGCGTTTTTTCTTATGGTTTTCTGAAATTCCGTATGTAGTGCATCTTATAGCTTATCAACCCTTCAGCAGCTCATAGTTAAGCACTGAAATACTGAATTCGGGTGGCCGCTGTTCTACAGTCTTGTTCAAATCGAAGTACCTAATAAACGATATGTTGTTTATTAAAGCTCATTAATTGGTTTGGATTCTACAGGGACAAACAGCATCTACCAACAGGACCTCTAACAAAGCCAACATAATCAGGAAAATGTGTGAAAACTTATTTGATTGTTTATTTACCATCAATCATGCGAGTTACGGACTTAAATAATTATAACTTCCACAGATAATCGGTTGGGAGAAGTCAAGGTGATGGAAGTGAGTCGCCATCCATGTGACTGTACTCAACGCGTCTTTCCACTTTGACATAACAAGTTAACGCTCGAAACCGGGTTCATTATGAGAGACGGAATTATTCCCGGGGACAGAATAATGGCCTTTTGCTAAGAATGCGAGGGAACCAGCCGACCATGCCGTCCCATTGTCAACCTTTTGAAACGATCATTAGAGGAATGACAATTTCCAACCCCCTTTCCCGCGTACGGCAGAGAGCTGAAACGGCGGATAAACCCCCCACGGTTCCGCCACGGTTGTGTTCGGGGGTTGAGAGGGAGAGCTGGGGGAGTGATAAATTACTTTTCCGAAGCTCTCAAGTATTTCTACCCAGAACACACAGCTTCCTCGGTCGAACCCGAGTCAATGCTGTGGTTATAATACCCTCCCGGATTCCATCCACCGTACAAAGTCTTGTATCACAACTTATTTGCGCAAAGCTGGTGATCTGCGTTGACTCTGCTTACAAGCAGGGACACCAAAATTTTTCTAACCAAGCTGGATTATTGAGGACTGATACTGATGTTACTACCACAAAATACAATAAATACCTTAGTACTCTTTGCTATTTCTCCTAAACCAAATGGGATGCTATTCAGATCGCATTATTGTTCTGCACCCATAAAACTTTTTATCGATACCTATTCCACACCGCTCAAGTTAATTCATCATCTTCGAATTTCCAATACGAGCGCTGAAGTTCGAGATAATAGACATGAGCAACTTTACCACCTCGTCACACTCTGTTAGGAGTATTTCAGATCAGCTGATAGAAAAAAAAAAAAAAAAAAAAAACGCTGCAAATTATTACACAAAGGTTTATTATTTATGTATTAGACAGCCCTTCTACGTAGATCTCTGGTCTATAATTGAGGAGCTGACATGGGAAACGAGTTAAGTCCAAAAATCAAATTTCATAGGAACTCCCTCTGAACTCTTATCAGATTTTTTTGGACATAATCTCTTCTCCATGTAAAGGTCACACATTTATTCAGGGTGCGATCTAGCAAGAACGGGACGACCTAAGGCCGTTGGCGTGACTATTAACTTGCACTTCGACGAAAAAAAATGTTCTTTGGATTTTTGGACTTAACTCGTTTTCCATGTCAGCTCCTCAATTATCAAACGCCGCTTATAGTATATTTAGTATCGGAACTCGGAGCTTCGGACCTCACAAATGGGTTCAATCCATTACAGCAACGGAATCTCACAATTTTACGCTTTTTAATATAGTTGATAAACATAAAAATTTATTACCAAATCATCTTTCCAACACATAAAAGTGTTACCTATACTGTATATTGATATCATTTAATTGGTCAAATTTCAAAAAATGTGCTGACAAAATCACTGAAAATGGCTAAGAATCGTTAAATTGATATTTTTTACTATAAGATTGGTCAAATAAAGTTTATCAACTATGAAATAGAGCATTCAACAATTTATGTACGAAATTATGCTAAAAACTTGAACTTCGTTAAATTTTGTTTTAAAAAATCTATAAAATTGCAAAAAATAGCTTAAAATCCAAAATCTCTTTTTGAATAGAAGAGTATCATTTAGAATAGGTACTTCTTTTTCCATAAAATTAATAGCTAACATTTTCTTTTCACTCATAGATCTCCAATTTCTATACAACTTGAAATATACAAAAAAAAAGACACTTTTTCACCTATTTTTGGCTCATAGCACCCATGAGAGTGGAGCGATCGAGCTGGCGAGAAGTTAGGACCAACTAGACCCCAAGTGGAGTCTATGTGCGAAAGAAAAGATTTTTCAAGTCAATTCTAAGGCCTTTTATGGCCCGGACGGCGGACGGCGAACGGCGAACGGCGGACGGCGAACGGCGGACGGAAATTTCAAATTTGGAGTCTACGCACCTTGAAACGTAAAGTGACAAAGTTTGAGGGGGGGTTATAAAAATTTTTTGCTATACGATCACATAGGCTTATTATTGTAAATAATAAACCAAAATTGAGTCTGAGGCAGCTGATTTCCCTAAGTCGGCCCTATGCTCAGATAATTTGCAATCGTATCGAACATTGAACGACGTTTTTGTAGGGAGGAATACCAGCTTAAATTAAAACGCTGCAAATTATTTCACAAAGGTTTATAATTTTTTCAATTGAGTATGATCATAGTTTTAGTTGGCTAGCGTACGTCATAAGGCCCGTCCAGACTCCTCGGCGTATCCTATTTCGAGTTGCCACAACCTATACTTCTATAATAATATACGCATGTTTATATTTCTCGATTTGAGCTCCAATCTATTCAAATAGTTATTGCCTTAATAATATCATTATCTAAGCACGTACGAAAAGTCGAGAGGATATGTTATTAAATATGCGTAGGAAAAGCTTTGGTATTAACACACAAATATGACCTTGAAAAAAACATATATTCATGCCTCGAAGGAACGCCGGCGCCGTACCCACCACAAGGTGCCGCGGCGCCGGCGCCTCCTCTCACTCCACCGCCCGCTCACCCCCCCCTCACCACCCACCGTGACTCCCTGCCAAGCGTGCCAGGCGTGCGCGCGTAGAAAAACACACTTTTTCGCCCGTTTTTGGCCCATAGCATCTATGCGAGTAAAGTGATCGGGATGGTTAAACGTTAGGACCAACTAGACCCCAAATGGAGTCTATGTGCGAAAGAACAGGTTTTTTAAGTCAATTCTTAGGCCTTTTATGGCCCGGACGGCGAACGGCGAACGGCGGACGGCGGACGGATATTTCAAATTTGGATTCTACGCACCTTGAAACGTAAAGTGACAAAGTTTGAGGGGGGGTTATAAAAATTTTTTGCTACACGATCACATAGGCTTATTATTGGAAATAATAAACCAAAAGCTGCGTGAGTGATTTTTTTCTGAGTCCACCGGCGACCTCTTAGCACTCAAGGTGATTTTTTCGGAGTCGTGATTCCACCGGCGACCTCATGACACCCAAGACCACTTAACTGTTTCCTTCATGTGCTTCGACTGCTGCCGTTGACCTCAGGGCGTTATGTGTGTATTCTTGGTGCAAGATGAAAAATAAACACATTACTTTGATAAAATTTTAAAAAATGATTGCACATGTGTGTCTGGCGTAGAGGAGTAATTTTTTCATTTTAGGCTCTGGCAGTGAGAAGGTTTAGCTGTTTGCCGATCTACGTATTAGCTGATAGTGCTGCAAATTAATCGATTATTTTCATTTTTAGATTTTTCGATTATTTATATAAAAAAACATTGATTAGTATATAAAAACGCTGCAAATTATTTCACAAAGGTTTATTATTTTCAATAATAAGCCTATGTGATCGTGTAGCAAAAATTTTTTATAACCCCCCCCCCTCAAACTTTGTCACTTTACGTTTCAAGGTGCGTAGAATCCAAATTTGAAATGTCCGTCCGCCGTCCTCCGTTCGCCGTTCGCCGTCCGCCGTCCGGGCCATAAAAGGCCTAGGTAAGAATTGACTTAAAAAACCCGTTCTTTCGCACATAGGTCTAGTTGGTCCTAACGTTTAGTCATCCCGATCGCTTTACTCGCATAGATGCTATGGGCCAAAAGCGGGCGAAAAAGTGTCTTTTTTGATGCTTTGTGTGGTAAGACTGACGAACGCGCGCACGCCTTGTGGGTGGGAGAGGGTGGGCGGGAGAGAGAGAGTGTGAGGGAGGGCGAGGTGGAGGGAGTGGGAGGGAAGGGAGGGCGAGGGAGTTTGGGGAAGGGAGGGCGAGGGAGTTTGGGGGAGGCGGAGGGAAGAGAGTGGAGGGAGGGGAGTGGAGAGGGAGTGAGAGGGAAGGGAGGGCGAGGGAGGCGGAGGGAGTGAGAGGGAAGGGAGGGGAGGGGAGAGGGAAGGGAGGGGAGGGAAGGCGAGAGAGAGAGTGTGATGAAATTAATTCCAATTAGAAGAGATTGTTTATGAGTATGAAAATACACTTAATTCTATTCTACGCTTTATGATATAAAGCTTCGCTTCCTTCGGGCGTCCCTAGACGGCCCCATTTATTATTATTTTTTTCCTCAACTTTACAATAAAGCGTAAAATTATGGAGTCTTGGAGCTGTAATGCAGTGAACGAGTGAACCAAATATTGGAAGCACGATGCCCCGAATTTCGATACCTAGTAAATATACTATGAGTGAGGCTAAATAATTACGGTCAGTTTTCTACGTTGAAGGTCTGTATGATACAGAAATAATAAACCTTTGTGTAATAATTTGCATCGTTTTTCAATTGATTATGATCGTAGTTTTAGTTGGCTTGCGTACGTCAGGCTCCTCGGCGTGTCCTATTTCAAGTTGCCACAACCTATACTTCAATAATTATATACGCATGTTTATATTTCTCGATTTGAGCTCCTATCTATTCAAATAGTTATTGCCGTTATACCTATAATATCATTATCTAAGTACGTACGAAAAGTCTAGAGGATATGTTATTAAATATGCGTAGGCAAAGCATTGGTATTAACACACAAATATGACATAGAAAAAAACATATATGCATGCCTCGAAGGAACGCTGTACCCACCTCATGGTATAACACGTAAAAGTAATAAATATCCATTCTCCTACACCCCTCTGCTACGCCCCTGGTCACTCCAGCCCCCACAAGGTGCTGCGGCGCCTCCTCTCACTCCACCCCCCGCTCACCCCCCTCACCACCCACCGTGACTCCCTGCCAAGCGTGCCAGGCGTGCGTCTAACACGTCTAACACTCAAAGCCTTGAAAAAGACACTATTTCGCCCGTTTTGGGCCCATAGCATCTATGCGAGTAAAGCGATCGGGATGGTTAAACGTTAGGACCAACTAGACCCCAAATGGAGTCTATGTGCGAAAGAACGGGTTTTTTAGGTAAATTCTTAGGCCTTTTATGGCCCGGACGGCGAACGGCGGACGGCGGACGGACATTTCAAATTTGGATTCTACGCACCTTGAAACATAAAGTGACAAAGTTTGAGGGGGGGTTATAAAAATTTTTTGCTACACGATCACATAGGCTTATTATTGGAAATAATAAACCAAAAGGAATAATAATTTATGACAGAGTCAACACACAACAACAACAATAATAATAATATAGTACCTATTATTAATGTAATTATCATTACATTATAATAATATAGTGTGTTACGTACGAGTGTATTATCAGTAAGGAACAAAGCCAATACTTATGACTCCATGATCACTTTCATTGTAACAAAAAACCTCAAAGGAGAATTTACATTGAAACTACTTACTAGATCCTGTCAAGGTTCAATGAAACCTTCATTATCTGCTATATAGGTAGAAGTGTGGTAAAAGAATGATTTACGACATATGCCGTACAGACTGAATACTAAAAACTCTGTACACATTCACGAATTCTAAGTTGTAGGTTGGAACATGCATATTTTGGGTAATATATTTAGACCTCTGACGTCACTCATGCTTTCATATTTGGAGATGCTGTTGCACAAAAAGGCCATTTCTGTCGTCTATTCCCAAAAATTATTGATAATTAATCATTTTCCCATCAATTGTTAATCATTCGTTCTGATGCCAAATTTCCAACACCTATCCATTGCCTTACCATTATTACCTACTCCCTTTTGTCTCAAACTAGGGTGACCCAACGAATCCAATAGTCTCAGAATTCCTAGACATGATGTGTTATAAGTCCCAGATATTGTTGAAAATTTTAAAAAATCATGACCTGAATCACTTTTATATTCATTCGATTCCTGAATGTTTTCTTGGAAAAACTGAAAGAATTTTATTCACAAAATAGTAGGTAAATTACAGTAATTTTTTGAACCAATGTTTTCATTAAAAAATCGACGTTTTGATGTTCCAAAATTAAATCCATTAATCAATTGTGATTATAATTTTTTAGCAGCACACGCAGCTGATCACCGAAATTCAATTTGGTTCTATTCGCTTTGATGCTCTACTAATTTAGTTTCTCAGAAGAACAAGACAGGGACTTTCCCCTTCATTACTCTTAGCGCAATCGCATATAAATCATTACTGCAACTACTAAGCATTGAGTTTAAAGAGATTATACAGGGTGTCCCGCAAAAGGAGGTCAGAACTTCAGGGTGTGATTCTAGAGCTCATTTCTGATCGAAAGTTCCTATTAGAGATTTTTTTTAGAACGTTTTCGAGTAATTCAATTTTTGAGATTTTTTCGATCTTAAGTCATTAAAACAGCAATACCTACAATAATTAAAAATAACGTTTAAATTTGTGGATACCGTTGGAAAGAGCGTTAAATTTCCTTCCTATTTGATGCCAACTCAAGATTTTTTAATGGGACACATTAGGTTAAAAAACTGCCTGAACATAAAATTTCCACGAGTATGAGAAATTGCAATTGTTTAAACCGGCTGTGAGTGCCCCATTTCTGTGTTTTTCGCGTACCTTATCTTTAAAAACTGGCCCAAGATCTCAGCTTTTTAGCGGTATAATCAATTTTTATTTTACTTTACTAATTAGAGGATAAAAGTATGTTTGTGTGTTGAAAAACATGTTTTTTTTTTCTATGAAATCGAGGGTTTTCGTAAAAATTGACCCTCTAAAAAAAATTTCGAGTTTGGGGTCGTTATTTACGTATTTTTTCACGATGAATCGAATGGTAACACTAGCAGATAATATCTTCTATTAAGTTGTAACAGAGTTTTACACGTTAACTAACTAGTTTTACTCTTAAAAACACATAAAATCAAGCATAACAAATGAACTATAAATTCGTGAGTTCAAGTGTAAAACTCTGTTACAACGGAATTTGAAGTGATCTGCAGGTGTTACCATTCAGTTCAGCGTGAAATAATACGTAGAAACCGGCCCCCAATCTCCAATTTTTTTAGGGGCTAATTTTTCACAAGAACCCTCGATTTCTTAGAAAAAACCATGTTTGTCAACATAAACATACCTCTAATCAGTAAAGTAAAATAAAAATTGATTATACCGCTAGAAAGCAGAGATCTTGGGCCAGTTTTTAAAGATGAGGTACGCGAAAAACAGTAAAGAAATGGGGCACTCATGGCCGGTTAAAAGACTTCGAATTTTTCATACTCGTGGAAGTTTCATGTTCAAGCCGTTTTTTCACCAAATGAATCCCATTAAAAAATTTTGGGATTAAAAAGGAAGGAAATTTAACGCTTTTTCCAACGGTATCCTCAAATTTAAACTTACTGTTCCAATTATTGTAGTTATTGCTGGTTTAGTGACATAAGGTCGAAAACACGAAAAAAAGCTTACAAAATGAATTACTCGAAAACTAAGCGATAGAGAAAAGAAAAATCTCTACGAGGAACATTCGATCAGAAATGAGCTCTAAAATCACGCCCTGAAGTACTGACCACCTTGAACCCGATTTGCCCTCTTACCCGATTTGTTGGCGAATGGATTGCCATGATGGACAGCTCGTCTTTGAGAGTCTCATAGCTGATTTTTTCAAGCTCCTTGTGAGGTTCCCCTCGGATGCAAAGTCCCACAGAGTTGTTTAGCGGCTCGTCCGGGAAGAAATTGTGCCTGAGGTGGTGGATCACCTGTTCGTAGTAATCTTCGGGAACTGGAGCAACTATGTCGAATTCCTCCATTTTCATCTGATATAAAAGAAACACAGAAATTATGATAGGATCATCACTGAGTACGATTGAAATTGAAATATGATGTTATGGATTTACTTTTCCTTACTATAAGAAAAAAGGACAACTTTGTCTCGTGGTACGAAAAACGATGTTTTATATTTTTGTTATAACTTAAAATCATTTGGTAAATTCATCATAGGATGATTAAACTTGGATACTAATAATTTGGGTTGTTATTAAATTTCACTGAACTGATGCCAAAGGTAAATTAATTTCCAAAAGGTACCTAATAATCACTTCGCGTTCGCGACACTCCCGAGGGAAACAAAGCTATTTATGTTTCTTCCTCCATTTCGGTCGAATCCTGGACTTCCAGAGGATACAGCTGAGTGACAGGCCTAATCTTCTGTCCATTGGATAACTGAATCCGCTGAGTGTTTATGTCCCGACTTGTACGAAGTGTCCGATCTGTATCCCTCTTTTTTCGGTACCTTTTGGCTGTTTCAATCTCTTTTGACTTCTCTCTCTCAGGTGAAGTAGATATTTTCTTTTCCGAACTCTCCAAAAATATTTTAAATATATCATTCCTTTTTTCCGTGTCTTTCCCAAAATTTTGATGATTTTTTCTGCAGCATAACTTGGCTCCGTTAGGTAGTTATAATTTTAATGGTACCTAAATTAGGTTCGTTTGCATTCCATTCTTGTAAATTCATTCCGGCTAATTTCATGATTGATTTAGATTCTTCATAAATATTTAACGCTTCTTCGTTTTCTTTACATCCTACGACTAAATTGTCCATATATAGGTTTTTATTGAGTTTTTCAGCTAATTGAGATTTGCATTGATTTAAATGATGTTTTATTACAGTACTCATCAGGAAAGGACTCGATATTACTCCGAAAAGGACCCTCTGAAACGGAAAAATCTTAATATCTTAATTGGTGCTTTAATATCCTTCAGCCAAATAAATCTCGTGACTCTGTCTATAGGATGTAGACCGATTTGGAGAAAAGCTTTTTCTATATCCGCTGTTAAAATGTATTTGTATGTGCGAAAACTAAGAAGCAAACCTACTAGATCTTGTAGTAGAACTTTTCCTCTATATAGCGACTCATTCAAACTTTTCTCGCTAAGCCTACTTCTTGCCAAACCATCAAATACAATGCGTATTTTAGTAGTTGTTTTTTGAGGTGTCAGTACGGCGTGATGAAGTAGGTAAATAATGTACTACACTGCGTATTGATCAGTTGAATCAATTTTTTCTATTATATTATTCCTTAATTGTTCTTGAAAAATGTTATCATAATTTTCTATCAATGGCGTGTTCTGAATTCGATTGAGTAAAGATTTAAGTCTACCCATTGCTAAACTCCATTCATATGACAAATTCGATGGAGGATAAATGTTCGCCAAGGCCATGAAACTACATAACGACCATTCTCAAAGGTAGAAATTTTGAATAGCTAAATCGTCTTTACTGTCGAAGGAATCTTCTGTAATACCTATTGTATCTAAGGACCACAAATTTCTTTTATCGTCTCGACACTCTTTATCTTCTAACGGTAATTTATCCGGTCGGTGCCACTGAATTTTGTTAGAGTATGATGACACCGTTTTGTATGTACAAATACAAAAGGTTTCGGATGGATCGGAATTTCGTTGGAATCTTCCAGTAGGAACACAACCGAATTTTGTTTCAAGTAGATACAAGCCTCCTTTTATGGATTTCCTTTCACCTATGGTTTCCTCGTATAGTCATTACCTATCAGAATTTCAATAGGTTTATCTGAGTCCTGGTCTGATAGTTGATAGTAATGAACGCCTAGTAGTTCCTTGAGTTTATCCTTCGAAATTTCTAATGCATTGAATAGCTTTCCGGAAATTTCTGGTACACCACTAACAGTAATCGTCATTTTATCACCATTCTTAAATTTTAGACCTAATTCGACTGTAGATACTGGAAGTTGTGATGGCATAGTTTTTCCAAACACGCATACTGATAAAATTTCTCTACCTAGTATTTTCAATTTTAATTTCTTACGTAGGTCTTCAGTAATGTAAGTACGATAACTACCCGCGTCAAGTAGACCTCTAGCTCTTACTGTACGTTCGGAACACTGGCTGGGGTTAAAAAGATCTGCCGACACCGTTTTCATTAGGACGTTTTCTGTCACCGCAAGTAGTCCTGCTTCGTCTTCGTTCTTTTGATTGACCTTTTCGGAACATTTCATAGACTTCTCGACAAAGAGAGTAGGACACAGGCTGCGGTGGTGTGATTTCCTCTTTTTGCAGTGGAAGCAAGGCTTGTTTTGGCGACAGTCTTTCTGTTCATGGGTGTTTCCGAAACATATCGAACAACGCTTCTCGATTTCTTTGAGTCGATCGTCTAGGGTTTTGAATTTGGAGCATTCATCACTAAAGTGTCCTTCTCTGCAATAAAAACACTTTTTATTCTTGTAATGATTTTCTGAGCCTATTAGTGCATGTGTGGTGGTGGTCAGATCGGACTTCCGACTTGTATCTCGTGCACTACTAACATTATTACTATATACTCTCTCCAATACAGTGATATGATTATTGATTATTTCTAAACTTTCCTCTACACTCAATTCCTTTTTCATTCTCTTCTTTTCGATTTTCATTTGTAAATCCGACGGATATTTAGAGAGTATTATGGTGATGAATAATTTGTGTTGTATGTCTTCACCTAAATTTTGTAATGATCTTAAGTGTTGTGTAAGTATGTTGTCGTATGTAACTCGAAGGCTTGTGGAATGTCCTACCACACAATCTTTCGCCTTTCCACATAAGTATGTTGATAAATAATGTAATTTTTCTACAGGTGAGGAATGAGGATTTTTATCAACATTAGACTCAAAAATTTGCCAGAACTCTGAAAAGTTGAATATGTTTCCGTCGAATTTTGAGATATGAAGTTTTGGTAATTTAGCAAATGAATAAGAATGATTCTGTGTACTTAACGGTGGAACTGAAATTTGAGGCTGTGGGCTATATTGAATCAATGAT
>CM061048.1:65358667-65428511 GCA_030762985.1 Adelphocoris suturalis | reverse complement strand
TCCTTAAGCAGGGTCCACACTATGCCGCAGTAGGCCGGGCGGGTTGAACCGGGTGGCTAAGCCCCTTTGGATGGGGAAGCTCGGCTTTTCATGAAGGTTGTTCAAGGTCAGACGGAAAGAGTTAGGGAGCTCTAAGGCGATGACTTGCGTCTCTTTGCTGCGATGTAGGGAATTTCAGAGCGCTCTTGCTCTGTAAGCTTCTTTCAGATTGTAGTAACATGATTCCTCGATAGCTAACTCTCGTCCAAACCTTCTCTCTCCTATTTTCAAATGAATATAGTATGATTAAAATTGGTTCAATTCTTATATTAGTCAGGGGTGCCCACCCCCCCCCCCCCCCCAAGCGCAATGACTCAAGCCCCCCCCCCCCAACTCCCGACACCCCCCCAACTCCCGACACCCCCCCCCCCCAACTAAAATACCTATTTATTAAATAGGTAATGTAAATGATACACTGATGTGATAAAGAATGTTGTATTTCTTGTTTTACAAATGTAAGTAATTAATTTTTAATTGACAGTAAAACAAGTACAATAAGTATATGTGGCTACTATAGCTAAACAAGCCAAAGTATAACTCCCCAAAACCCAGTAAAACTACCCAATAAACTACCTGAGTCTGAGTGACAGAGGTTCAGTCAAGGTTAGTTAGTAATGGAGGGATGGAGGGTGGAGAGGGCACTGTCACCATGGTAACGGGTGCGGGTGCTGCCCGCTAGATCGCTGACTAGTCACGACTCTCACCACACGAGACGTTCCAAACCCGACGCGAGCACCTCCCACTCCAACATGTTCCTTCCTACAAAGCAACCGCTCAGCGTTGCTAACCTTCGTAAATATCCGTAATTGCAGTCGTCAAATGTACTAACAAATAGTGAATCGAACTTGAACGCCAGTATTTTAAAGCTATTTTTCATATCTTTCAGATTGACGTAAGACATTAGGATCATGATTTTAAAAGTTTCAGTCAAGCAGGATGAACTTCCGAGTTCATTCTAATTCATATTCATTTATGAAGGTATACCTTAACTCATGACTCTTTCAGAATGCACATTATAAGTTCGAATTTAAATATTTTCATGAAGCTAATCTGTCTGGTAATGTTCAAATTTCCAGGGTGACAAACTCGGTTTAATAAATATTTTATTCTTAAAATAAAATGAAAATGAATACTAAAACAATGCGGATTTTGCATGGTTATTTTTTATTTGCTTAATAGACAGATCTTAACGAGAGTTTTCCAAAAAGTAGCTGTACGGTGGGTATCAGACCAGTAATACGGCTCTTGTAATTCATTTGCACGATGACGTCACGGCCCTCACCTGTCTGAAGGAACTTTCAGCTCTCTTGCATTACTACTTGTGTGATCTTATCACCCGTTTATTGGCCAGAATAAACAGTATTTTGAGCTGCAAATTAGTAGTAGATGGTTTTCAAGTGTACTGAATCCGAATCTGGGGTCAAAAGTGTGAAATTCCAACACATGAAAGTTACCCATTAAATTATAAAAGAAAATTTGTTTAACGAATTTTTTGACATTTCTCGAATTCATAAATTTTGAAATTAGAGCAACTTTTTACGTTAACATTTTTAACTATAAAATTTATTGCTATCTTCAACCTTTTGATTCATTGTATCTGAACACATATTTCAAATGGAGTAGGAAAATAAAATTGATGCAAAAAGACAAATTAATAGAACAATAAAGCTTTTATTTTATTATGTAAGAGGAACAATAAATTACCACCACTAATTTTCCATGTGACTTAGAGACTGACTTAGAAGAGAGAGTGACTTAGAAAATAGTAAAGTAAAATCACAGTAAACGAGTAATAAAACTCAAGAAATTTTCCTGAACATAAAAAATTCATTGTTTGGCGAGTTAACTTTGTCTGAACGGTGCCGGCGAAGATTGAATTCCCTCTTCGTTTAGTATGTGCAATGGTAACAAAATAGCATGTTGAAACAGAGGAACATATAATAAAAGTAATTTAAACGACCATATATAACATATAATTAAAAGTACATATAAACTTAACACGCATGTCAAAGTACTGTAATCTAAATAGAACCTAAACAATAAGAGAAGTGGTAAGACGGGTCAGCTGTTCACTTGTAACCCAGCGGGGAACAAACGGAGGGGAAAAGGAAGTAGGGTGGGAGGTGCTCGCGTCGGGTTTGGAACGTCTCGTCTCTCACCACGCACACCCAGTGCGGCGCGGCAGTGTCAAAGACATTACTGCTGTCATTATGGCACTCACAACGCATGCGCACAATACCTGTTTCTACAACATATTATCTAATAAAGTAATTCGAATTGAAAACAGCTGACGCTAGCAAATTGTTAGTATAAATCTTATTACTTGTTCATAAAAAAATTAAAAAAATACTCATTTTTCTAACCCCCCCCAAAAAATTTAACGACGCAGTTTGCGTCGTGACCCCCCCCCCCCCCCCTGTGGGCACCCCTGTATTAGTGTACTTAAAAACAGGGTGGCCCCAACTGGAAAAGTCAGGGAAAACCTGGAATCGTCAGTGAATTCTTTGCGTCGGGTAGAGTCAGGGAATTCTGGGGGGCAAAAACCACCAAATGTCAGGGAATCTTTTAAATCAAAACTCGGTGTAATTATTTTAAGCGTTTTTTTGCTATAAGTCCTAAACAATCAAACTTCAATAGCGTACTTTATCATACTAGGTACATATTATTTCACAGGTTAGTTATACGAATGACAAAAATAATTACAAGTACTATCAAGAGTTGTGGTTAAACTGTTCAAAAGTATCAACGCTACACACGCATAAAAATTGAATGGATATGCCGTTGGCTTCCCTGGTAACTACATCACCTAGAGTGAAACATTTGTGAGAAAAATCAACTGAGTATTGAACTAGGGAGAAAAAAACCCAGCAGAGTAGTGGATTGATCCAGTAAGAGTCCCAAAACTAGTTTGTATATATAAGCTAGGACTTCTCAGGAGGGTTAAGGAGGGGAAAATAGGCCCATCGGAATGTGGATTCACGTGTTATAAATTCCTAGAGCAACTTTTCAACGAACGATTTTAGTGGGATGGGAAAATCAGGAAGTTATACTCTCTCTGGCTCTCTTGGTAGTGGGTGAAAAAAAGCGTGACATTTTATGATGTCGGACGAAAATTTTGAATTATCCCCAGAGCTAAGAAAACCATGTAAGGAAAAATGTACTTCAACAAATAGCTTCAGATCATAAATTGAGAGACCATAAAATATTAAATAAAAAGTCATGCAGCATGATCGTATGGGTGAATTTTCGTAAATTATCGTATTACATTTAGGTTAAATTGTTATGATATTTGAGCTCTTCAAGGGCAATGAAATTGTTAATAGGCAACATATAAGTAATTTTTTTTTTTTTTTTTTTTTTTTTTTTTTTTTTTAATTATACGATTTTTGTTTTAGAAGCAAACCATAAAATGACGAGGAAACAAGAAAAAAATTGAATTTGATATTTTTTTCAGGGAAACCTGAAGTTTCGTTTGGGAAAAGTCAGGGAAATTAAAAATTTCCATTTGGGGGCCAACCTGAAGAATGATTATAGTTTGATTGAAATTAATTATATTCTTATATTGGTCAAACTAGTTTGCACAAATCATTGTTTGATTCTGTCACCAGAAATTAATTAACTAAAATGTAAAATATAGATTAGTTGGACAAATAGATCAGAATAATGTGTATAGTTTGTTGGTCTGGTTGCTCGCAAGCTCGCATCTCAAAAATACATCAAGTAGTCCATCCCTTAGTAAAACGCTGCAAATTATTTCACAAAGGTTTATTATTTTTTATGATCGTATTTTTAGTTGGCTAGCGTACGTCATAAGGCCCGTCCAGACTCCTCGGCGTGTCCTACTTCGAATTGCCACAACCTATACTTCTATAATTATGTACGCATGTTTATATTTCTCGATTTGAGCTCCTATCTATTCAAATAGTTATTGCCTTAATAATATCATTATCTAAGTACGTACGAAAAGTCGAGAGGATATGTTATTAAATATGCGTAGGAAAAGCTTTGGTATTAACACACAAATATGACCTTGAAAAAAACATATTCATGCCTCGAAGGAACGCCGGCGCCGTACCCACCACAAGGTGCCGCGGCGCCGGCGCCTCCTCTCACTCCACTCCCCGCTCGCCCCCCCCCCCCCCCCCCCACCCTCGCCACACACCGTGACCCCCTGCCAAGCGTGCCAGGCGTGCGCGCGTCGAAAAATACACTTTTTTGCCCGTTTTTGGCCCATAACATCTATGCTAGTAAAGCAATCGGGATGGTTAAACGTTAGGACCAACTAGACCCCAAATGGAGTCTATGTGCGAAAGAACAGGTTTTTTAAGTCAATTCTTAGGCCTTTTATGGCCCGGACGGCGAACGGCGGACGGCGGACGGACATTTCAAATTTGGATTCTACACACCTTGAAACGTAAAGTGACAAAGTTTGAGGGGGGGTTATAAAAATTTTTTGCTACACAATCACATAGGCTTATTATTGGAAATAATAAACCAAAATTAAGGTTAGTTGGACAAATAGATCAGAATGATTTGTATAGTTTGGTGGACAAAAATAAATAAAAATCCTAAATCAAATCCTCTTAGCAAAATACAGATTAATTGAGCGTGGAAATTAATTAATTGAGAGTGGAAATAGGTACTTGCTTTGTCATTCGCCTGCTTGATGCTTTTTGCGTTATCTTTTTCACATCTCTTTAGTTCCTCGCTTGCGTTGCACTTTATTTACGTCATGAATCTTAATAGAATAGCGGGGATCTTCCTAGAAGATTCTGAATCGGAAGTGTATGCTTCCATTGCCGATTGGTAGTGGGTATTTAGTTCTGATGAGAAGGAGGAGTTAGATGAGCAGGAATTTGACGCAGATAGAGTGCCTTTCGATGAAGCAGGATGAATGCACACTTTTATTTTGACTCTTCTAATCTTGAAGTAACAATGAATACAGAATACACGTACAAATGAGGGAATGTCGCTCACATAAATAACCGTGACGAGGTTTCCGCGTTACTTAAGACGACGCTAGCGATGGTGAGTACATTGAGTGCCAGGTGAACTATAGTGTTCCCACCGACAGGTTCTTGAACCTAAAAGTTTCGTAAACTCGTGGAAACCGTCTGAGTTCATGAACTCACGAGTTCATGAACTCAGACGGGTGCTTGGAACACACCTAATGTGATTTTGAGTTTTAAATATATTATCAGCCCACTTTGAACAATGTTTGATTTAATGAAAATAATTTATAAAAAAATCAAGCAATTTTTTTTTTCAATTTTTGTGTGAGTCTAGAAAGCTGGACCTACCTTGCCTACCCTGACCAGCCGCCTCTGATTTGCTGTATATGAAGCGGCAGCATTTTGTCGCATGATAGTGGAAGCGCTATATGGTTTAAAACTTTAATGAAAATTGCTGAAATTCGGCTGAATCTAATTTGTAAGATCACAATTGAAGACCCGGGGGAAAAACCACTTTAGTCCACTTGTGATGGAAACTGAGATATAGGTGCCATTTAGTAGGGAACCATGGAAGCTTTCGGATGGCTAGGATATCACGAGCAAAAAGAACTTATGCCTCGAGTAATGAAGAGGAAAACATTAATGGTACTGGGAAAGAACAACTTTTGTCCACGCGCTCAGGGGGAAGAAGCACCAAGGTCCAACTCCTCCCGCAAAAGTACGCCACTTGGTGATATTTTGCGATTCATGTTCTGGACAAAACAAAAATTTTACCGTGATGCGATTTATCCACTATCTAGTACATCATCAATCTCGTTTCCACAGCATAAAAATGATTTTCCCCATCTGAGGGCACTCGTACCTTGAGTGCGATCGGGATATGAGTCTAGTGAACCAAAAATCACACAATGAAGTGCCAGAAGACTGGAGAGAGGTTCTCCGTGCCTCAAGACAAAAACCATTCCCATTCACAGTCGTAGATTGCGGTAATGAATTCGAATTCCAGAATTGGGAATTTTTCAAATCGACCTACCCAAAAAAGAACCCTATTGCTACTCGGCCGATAAGGGTGCTCGAAGTGAACAAAGAGAACCCAACCATGATTTTGCATCGAAATTCATTCTGTGGTGCTTATGGGAAAACCGTTTTCGTCAACAAGAAAAATAATAAGAAGGCGAAAACGATTACACCCCAACACCCTGAAAAGCTCTACGCCAGGAAAGTGCCCATCAAATCTACAAAATTGAAAGACCTCCTCCACTTAAGCAATTTTCTGGATAGATCTGAATCCCGACAATTTTACCGAGAATTGAAAGGAAGTGAATCAGGAAATGAAGAAGCCAACGGAGGAAGCTGAACGAGGAGGCAAACCTTTCTGACGATGCCTATCCTGAAATGGTCGACAATTCTGGGGAAGAGTAACATATGTCCAGATGTTTTTTCAGAAAATTTAAATTGTAGAGCCTTGATTTGACATTTAAATTTTTTTATTACATAATTCAGTTTTCAAACATGAAAATATTGCTGATACATTTTTTTCAAACGTTTACATTCATATTTACAGTGTTTTCTGAGTTTATTAAAATAAAAATTTGGTTTTCTCAAAATGTGGGTTGATGGACTAAAGTGGTTTTTCCCCCTGGGTCTTCAATTATTAGCACACTTGAAATAGTTTACAAGTATGCCACATAGAAACAATAAAGCCGACCATATTCGGCAAAGCACTATCAGGGTTATTAGTAGACCTACGTCTATTGACTAACTTGGAAATAGTTGCCTAGCAGATTTCGGGTTTTCACTTCAACAAATAGGTACACAACACACAGGCGTACAGCATCTGATCTCTTACGACTCCCCCTGCTCCCTAATTCCAAACCCACATCGTCCACTTTACCATTACGTTTCATCATCATTTCCTAATGAATTGATGAAGTAATGCCGGTGCTGAAGGGGCGATTTCGTTCAATAGTTCGAAAGACAAAGCGTGCAATGAATTCAATCAGGCGAAAGGTCGAAACGAGTTCGAATAATCAAAACTTCCGCCGGATGAAAAGCATTGTTACGTACTCATAACAGCCCTCTCAACTCTTTTCATTCACCTTTGGTTTCCCGTTCTCAAACTGATTGGATTTAGGTAGAGTTGAATTGATGTTGCAGCTGATATAAAGAGGGAAACGATTTTTCGTTCTTACTTTTGTGGGGACTCTCCCGGGACCTTAGATGAGGAACAACTAAACCAGTTGGTATGAAAAGGTATATAAAAATGTCTGCCAAGTTGGGTGGGCAGTATAGCTTTCTCGCAAATTGTACCACGGACGTATAGAAGTAGTTGAAATACAAGTCGAAATTATTGAATGCAAAATACGAGTAGAACAGCATCTAATGCATATGTATCATGCCGCTAATGACCCTTCTGGTTGAGAAGCGGCTTAAACCTTTAAATAAATAAAAATACATGTGTACACATGGTAGAATGCGAATTAAGGCTGTGATTCATGTTTGTCCAAAGGTTAAGCCACAGAATAATTGACAATTTCATCAAAATCTATTCATTATTGGTTTGCGTATAATTATTTATTTATTTATTAGTACGGGACAAGCCCTATTACCTACATTGTGTTACATCAAGTTCAACCAGTTGATAATTAAATGTTTAGAATACATACTTCAAAATTAACAGATAGAATGGTGCACAGATAATGACAAAAAAAGTTATAAATATATAAGGTAGCTACATGCAAAAATATATCACATATCACCAGGAAAAGAAGCTAACTTTAAACATTCTGGTATGTTAATCAAGGATTTTTTAAATGTTATCAATGAACGGTCCAAGGAAGGGTTGTTTTGAAGAACTAGATTCAGTTTTCTGGCTAGGCGGGTAAGTGGTCGATTGAACAAGTATTTGGTCGCTGCAAAGGGCACGTGAAGTAAGGCAGTGGTACGGTTGTTTCGCTGAGGTGCTAAGATATCCACTTTTTACTTTCCTTACTTAACCCGAAGGGTCAATGGAAAGCTTGCAATGACCCTGATAACCAATTTTTGAACCTGAACCCATATCTATATGTTTCATGAAAATGTATGTATGTGTGTGTGTATGTATGTATGGGGATAGATGGTAAAGAATTCCGACAGTGCTCTGAATCCCCCATTTCTTCCCAGTGGGTGGAATGGGCTTAGAGGGCTTTGGGGCCCGTGACTACCGCCATTTTCATGCCGTACGGATGGCTACTTTAGCGACCTCTGAGAGGAGTTTGCTGTGCCTGTCGGGGTAAAAATGAGAATCTCTATCATGTGGTGCAGCAGTGTCCTCGTACACACGGTGGTCACATTCTACGTCACGATGGGGTTGCCAAGCAGATAACAAGTGCTTTGTCATCTAGCGGATGGGATATCGAAAGGGAGAGACTATATCACATGAGGAGTGACCGGGGCAAGAAACCAGATATCGTTGCCGCCAAGCCCGATGGGTCTGCCATAATCCTGGATGTTCAGGATGGCAGCGTGGACATGGAGCAAACCTGGCAGGCTAAGATAAGTAAATGTGATAGAAATGATCGGCGACAAGCGGTATCTGAGATAAAAGGATTGGCATAACAGCAAGGGCATGGTCCTGACCGTGTCGTGGCGCGGGTTGTGGTGCGGGAAAAGCCCCAGAGAGTTACTCGAGTTGAGTATCTCAGCAGGAGTGCTCCGTGGTCTCACTACCCGCGTCCTGAGGGGTTCTTACTTGAACTTGTGGTCGTTTTATAGGAGCACTTCCTTTCATACCACTCTCCCTTCTCTTCCTTCAGCTTCCTTGATCCCAAGGGCCGGCGTCAGGTAAAATTGGGCGTCCTCCCCATTTCTTTTATTTATGTATTAATTTTGTACTTTAATGGTGCCCCCTCCACCTTTGAAAGGAGATTAAAAAAAAAAAAAAAAAAGGACCGATTGCAACCTTACGGTGCGACATAAAAAAATTCAAATTTCGGGGTTGGGTTAGAAAGGTTAGGTAGTACTGTAGAAAAATCCGCTTAAAATGGTCATTTTTAGGGGGCTAAAAAAAACAGGATGGGTGAGAAAACGTAGTTTTTTTAGCAAATCTTTTGTCTCTCCTTTATGGCTTGAAGGATATTGATGAAATTCACAGGGGTTACTTTTTTCTTTTGGATACAAATTATATTCGATACCCCTCATGGCCAGGAAGATGCCCTAATGACAAGATGCTAATAAGCTAAATAATAAATGTAAAGACATAATTTTTAGCACTTTCTTATAATAAATTAAAAACGTGGCGCATCGTGTCTCCGAAAAGGGTTCACACTTTTTCGGTTCCAGGACCCCGAAATTTTACGCTAAGATATTTAAAAAAATCATCCCAGGTTGATTTTCCCCCAGTTGAATTCCTTAAGGAGGAGAGCAAACCTATGAAGTTGCAGCTACCTGGGTGGTTTCTTTCGATTCTTTGGTATGATATCTATGAATTGTTATTAAACCTCGTATATAGTAAACCTGTATTAGATAGCCCTTCATCGCAGAACACTGGTCTACCAAACTGAGTCTTAGGTGCATTATGGAAGTATGACTGGACGATTTCACCTACCAAAAGAAAAACCTACACTACATGCAAATACATCGGTACATGGATATGCCTTATATTTCCCCCTGTGGAATAAGCGTTTTGTGTCTCAAGTTTAAAATGTCTCAACTAGATTAGCTAAGTCAGCTGATCAGAAAAGACCCAATCAATTCATTTGTCTCTTAGTGTCCCAGAGAGTCTCCATATCTAATTTCAACTTCCTATGATGTACAGGAGAGAATATAGCTTACTCTGCTTATTAGGAACTAGCCGCTCCGGCTCGCTACGCTCGCCTCCACGTCCAGCCGGGGGGCAAGCCCCCCGGACCCCCCATTAAGTTGCTCGCTTCGCTCGCAACGTGTGGCATGTAGGGAATATTGCTCGCTTCGCTCGTAAAGTCTGGCATGTAGGATATGTTGCTCGCTTCGCTCGCAAAGTCTGGCATGTAGAAAATGTTGCTCGCTTCGCTCGCAAAGTATGGCTTTTAGGGGATGTTGCTCGGTTCGCTCGCAAACGGTAGATCTCTAAGGGTAGGTTTAACTTCTGTAGGGGATGCTGCTCGCTTCGCTCGCAAACGGTAGATCTCTAAGGGTAGGCTTAACTTCTGTAGGGGATGCTGCTCGCTTCGCTCGCTTGAGGAAGTTATACTGCCCACCCAACTTGGCAGACGTTTTTTTCAGTTGGGAATTATTACAAACAAATTAAATCTTATAAAACTACGTGGAACCACGAAAAGTTTATTCGGGGATGTTGCTCGCTTCGCTCGCAAGGTATACCTGTATATGTGTAGGACAAAGTCCGTATTTATTATTTGAAATGGCTCTCGCTTCGCTAGCAAGGTAGGTACCTATGTAGGCATACCTGCTCGCCTCGCAATGTTGTGACATCGAACCCTTCACGTCAATTCTTTGAGCCTTCTCTCGTCCACGGCAGAATCATTTTAATCGCTTTGCTCGCTTCTGCTCGCAATTTGACCGAGTTCTCGTCACTTTTTTCGATATCCGATTTCGGATTCAGATTCGGCGGACCCAAAGCTGTTTTTCGCCCGCGAAAACCGTTCCGAAAAACGTACCTTTATGGGGTATATTTTAATCGGAAAAAACCAAGTTTTTCGGCGGACTTTTCGAGAAAACGGGTCCGTACTCTCGCATTTTTTTGACGCATTTCCCAATACTTTTTTCGCGATCCGATCGCGCCGTCGTCTTCCTCGTAGGAAAACCTACGAAACCGGTATTTTTCCGGAATTGTCGACGGCCGTTTAGAGGGGTAGAGGATGCGGGGAAGTCCAAAAAGCGCACATTAATTCTTACTTCGACCCCCCTCCCGCCCTACGGCCCATGGTTCGGCTGGGATTAGAAAATTTTAAATTTGCTCGAACCCAAGAAGCCAGTTATTTCAATCGCCTCCTAATGTCCCAGGGAGTCTCCATATCAAATCTTAATTTCCTCGGATGATCAAGAGAGATTTAAGCTCTCTCAGCAGATTAGGAAGGAGCCAATAACTGCAATCATCTCTTAGTCTCTATCAAATTTCAACTTCCTAGGGGAAAACTTCCTTCCTATTTTTCAACCTAGAAGCTAAAATACTTTAATTTTTTTCAGATGGCCCCCTGGCATCTTCAATCCTGCTCCTCCTGCTCCGGCACCGCCTCACTCACTATGACTGCATCACTACATACCCTCTCCGCATCAATCCACAACATTGCAACATTGTATCGCGGAAACCACAAAACCAGCAAGGCAAATTATGAAATGTCATTTATTAAGTAAAATTCCAGAAGGGGAGGTTTGATGTGAACACCAGACCAGTGGAGCTTGTTATTGTAAACCTTACCCGACTGGGGGGGGGGGGGGGGGGGCTACCCCCCTCCAGACAAAACTGTACATAAACCTGCCCAGAGGGCCTAATAAATCATTCCATATTATCAAACTGAGATTTCTCTATATCCCTGCATCCTGCTGTCAGACATGTATTAGATACTGTTACATTTTGCACATGATCATTTCGACTCGTATTTCAACTAATTACGTCCATGTTACAGTATGTGAGAAAGCTATACTGACTGCTCAACTTGGGTTTTTGTAAATTTTATTTTTATTTTTCATTTGTATTTATTTATTTTATTATTGTTAGTTTTTTTATGTGTATACGTGCCAGTATACGAAATAGGTCTACAGTTCATAGTTGTGCAGGGGGCTATTGCAAAGAGCTATTACACTTACTAAACTGCATTTAGTGGCAACGTAATTCACGGGTTAACATCCCGAAACTTCAACACAAGCATCTCCTCAAATTTCAACGAAATCACACTATAGCAGCTCATGAGAATTCGATGTTTACGGGGGATTAAGGTGAAAGAGCTTAAAAAGGAAAAAGCAGAGGTAGAAGCTCCCCACACCTCCCGGAATTCCTTTGTAAAGTATGTGTGTGTGTGGAGTAGGGGAGGTCTTGTATCGGGGTATAAAACGTGGAACGGAACAAGGAAGAGTGGAAAAAAATTGCAGTACTCCTGCATAAAAAAGGAAATTTCTTCTTACCGAATATGTCTATAATGTGAAGTTTCTACTTTTGAAAACCATAATATTAAATCGAATATAATACACTATACTTGACAGAAACGTATTTATTGGGCCAGCAATAAAATAAGGGTTGGCTAGAAATTTAAAACAAGGTAGCTAACATGTTATAATAGATCCTACGCATTTATTGGGGACATTTTTGCTTTCAAGGTTATATGAGTTAATGGAGTGTTTCTTGGACGATTTATGGGGACTTTTATTTTTTAGTTGAATTAGACACTCAATTTTTGTATTACAGTGAAGCAACAAGTAGGTATACAGTGTATTACAATGAATTTTTTTGGAGTTTGAGCACTTCCCGATCACAAAAATTGTTGACCATCAATTCAATGGGATGAAAACATTTCCTGAATAAAAATATCCTAAAAATATTTGAATTTTTCCTTCTTCAGTTTTTGTCGAAATGGAAGCTATTGAAATGGCTTCAAAGATTTTCGGAGATATTCTTCATTGAAATCATATGTTACAAGATACATCTTCTTACCAACCAATGGATGAAGACCCTACAAAATCCCTTGAAAGAAAAGCAAACCCCATAGTATGCAATTTATGTAATAGTAAAACCATAGACAAAATAACTAGAGCTAGACTTGTATCTCATAAATGCATCGCCCCCCGAATTTACGCCCTCCCCAAAGTACAAAAGAAAAACTACCCGAAACAGTTGAGACAAGTAGTAAGCACCATAAATAGTCCCAATGACTATTTATCCAAATTTCTCATAGAAATCCTAAAACCATGCGTAGATACAGAGAAATATAATACGAAAACTCATTTGGAACCCAAACATTTCTGAATGATGTTAAAATCCCCCCAAATTACAAGCTTATATCCAAGGACGCAGTATCCTTATTTACAACTATTCCTCTCACCTTAATTCAAGACATAATTGAAATACGTAATACGGCGAGGCGGGCTGTTGAGGGGCCTGATGGCTTGGAAGACGAGGTCGTGGCCTATGTGTAGAAGATATTCCCACAGATTGAGGAAGCGACCGTGGCGGGGCATCAGGGAGGGGTTCCTCCAACATTGGTGCCTCGTGGAGGTCGCAGAGCAGCGAAACAAGCAAGAAGGCGGGAATATCAGCAGGTCCAGAAGTTGTGGAGGAAGCATCCGGCTCGTGTCGCTGCAGAGGTACAGGAGGGAGCTGGGGATGAACAAGTTTTACCCCCTCTCCAGGAGTTTGTGGACTATTGGGAGCCACTCTTGAGTGCTCCCAGCCACAACCCTGGTTAGCGGTGGTGCCCCCAGCTTCCACCAGGGATTCCTTGTGCAGCATTATGTCCACATTGGTGCTTCATGACGAGGCACATAAGTGCCGTGTCAAGAACTTCACTCCTGCTGGACCTGATGGTATTTTTCTTCTTCCTCCTCCTCCTGCGATTTCCTTCATCCATAAAGCCGTCGTCGGGTAAACCTGGGCGTCCTCCCCACTTTATTTTATTATTTTTTATTTTATTTTATTTTATTTATTTATTTATTTTTTTTTTTTCTAAGTTAATGGTGTGCTCTCTCCGCCTTTGAGGGGAGATTTGTAAAAAAAAAAGTGCGTGTTTGTGGGTGGGTGTATGTGGGAATGTGTGTGTGTGTGTGTGTATGCCAAGCAGATAGCAAGCGCTTTGTCATCCTGTGGTTGGACTCATATGCCCTGTGATCAGGGCAAGCCGGATATCGTCGCTATGGGTATGCCATAGTCCTGGATGTCCAGGTTGTCTGTGACAGCGTGGACATAGAGCGGACCTGGCGGGCTGAAATAAATAAGTTCGACAGAAATGACCTGCTGCAAGCGATTTCCGAGCTAAAAGGAGTGGGGACCAATAACATCAAGGTCGTGGCCGCAACCGTATCATGCCAGGTGTGGTGTGAGAAAAGTGCCACAGAGTTACTTGAGTTGGGAATCTCGGCGGGAGTGCCCCGAGGTATCACCACCCGCGTCCTGAGGGGTTCTTACCTAAACTGGTGGTCATTTTATGGGGGCACTTCCTTTCATCCCATTCTTCCTCCTCATCCTTCTTCAACATCCCTCATCCCAAGAGCCGGCGTCTTCTTATATTTATTTATTTATTTTGTCAAATTAATGGTGTGCCCCTAAAAAAAATAAACAAAAAGTGTGTGTGTGCGAGCGAGCGCGTGCGCGTGTGCGTATGATGGAAATCTAGGAACCGTTTCATTATGCCTCAAAACGGATAAGGAAGATTATTTGAACGTTTATTTGGAGACATTACAATATCTCCATTTGTCTGATTAATTGACGTACATTGGCTGAAAAATGACGTACATTAAGCAAGCCAAAAAAAAAAAAAAAAAAAGAAGTTATTTGGGAAGTTTAATAGCAATCTTTGTTTGTATTTGGATGGAAGGAGAGAATCTTGAGTAGGAAGCATGCGAGATTCACAAGCAGGACGAATATTCAACAAGTGGCTCTGGGCGTAGTCAACGTTAGCAGTTAAAGTAAAGTGTGACTAGTAGCGTTTTGGATATAGTATTGTTGGTAATTATTTGTGCGCATTGTGTCAGTAGTTACGAGATGTTTTGATTTTTGATGTAAAACTGATTTCGCGCGATTTAGCTTGTATTGGAGCTTTAATGTTGTGGAGCGAATGAAGGAAAACGCGATAAGAGAAGCTGTCAGGCATTTCTCACAAAACGGAGAAGAGAGTGTATTTACTGTGGAACGTGAGCCGGTGGTGGAGAAAAATTGTCACTGTACCCGCCTGTAGGGAAAACACTTCGTTTGCGTAAGCAAAAAATTATGCTGAAAATTTTTCCTAAATTTTAATTAATATTTGCTTAAAAATCATCATAATTTAGAAATTTTTTTGGTCATAAAATTAACAGTTAACAATCATCAATCAATGTAACCTAATATAGTAGGATATCTCACGAAATTCACTTATACGGTCGTGCTGCATGGTTGGAACTTTTATACATTTTTAGTACGTTTTGATTAAATGTTAGGAGTTTAAGCACATTTTTGAGCACAAATTTTTGAATTATCTCGTTTATAGCTCATTCACTTTTACTGAATAATATTCTATTAAGCATACATTTAAAGATCTATTGCCGTTTGTTGCCTTTTTCGTGGTTTTAATTTTCTTTTTTTTTCAAGTTTATTTGGAATTAGAGCAATTAATCGTGCTCAGTAGGTGATGAACAAAAAACTTACCTACCATGTTTTGTGAATGCTTGATTTTTTAGAGATGATCGGATTTTTTTATCACGATCTTAAGGAGTTTTATCATTTGAAATGACAAATACGTGTGTGTGTGTGTGTTCAGGAATTCTTGGAATCGTTTCAGAAAGTATGCCTTAAAACGGATTTCCATAAGGAAAAGTTTGAAAGATTATTTTAAAGATTTTTTGGAGCCATTCCAATATCTTCATTTGCCTTGAAAATTGGCTGAAAAATGACGTACATTAGGCAAGCCAAACCCAGATGGAGTTACTCGGAAAGTTTAATAGCAATCTTTGACAGTTCGTATTTGGATGAGTAGGAAGCATGTGCAAATCGCAAGCAGGACGAATATTCAACAAGTGACTCTGGGCGTAGTCAGCGTTAGCAGTTATTGTGGGCTTAGGTAGCATTTTGAATGTAGTATTGTTGGTAATTATCTGTGCGTACTTATGGCGCATTGTGTCAGTAAGAGTTGTTTTAATTTTTAATAAAATAGTGATTTCGCGTGATTTTGGTTGTATTGGAGTTTTAATGTTGTGGAGAGAATGAAGGAAAAAACGATAATAGAAGCTGCCAGGGATTTCTTACAAAAGGGGGGAGAAGATTTGATTTCCAAAGTGTATTTCCAGTGGAATGTGAGAGGGTGGTGAAGAAAAATTTGCACTGTACCTGCCTGTAGGGGGAAAACGCTTCGGCTCGCAGTCCTCGCGGAATCAATCCGAGGTTGTGGACGCCCCTGAAAAACCAGAGCCTGCCAGAGCCGCCCCTCGACGGAAGGACGGGAATCGCGGGAATAAGGGATGGGAGGGGCCGGGCCGCTGGAGGCCCGGAGAGGGGGTTAATGGCATCAACTGGAGAGGCGTTCGTGGGAGGGGGTGAGGAAACCCCTGCGTTGCCACGGGCGACCGGTACATCCCAGCTTCCCTGCTAGCTCGATACGCAATTGCCCTATTTCTCTGACCCCTTTAATATTATAATATGGGATGGTAAGGTGCTCGTTTTTTATATTTTTTTCTACATCTTCCCTTTTATCTGATTTTTTTTATCTACGCGATTTCTCCCTGGTAAGAGGCGCCGTGATTTGCTCCCTTTTTTCTTCGAACGAATCCAATTTCGAAGTTCGGAGAATCGTCCAGGCAAGAGTGATCGATGGAATTATCCTGGCGATTGGATTTTCCCGGCCGTCGAGACGACGAAGGAAAAAATTCCTGCCAAGCTAATGGGTAGTTAAACTCCATTCAAATGGTGCAAAGCTGAGTAGGGAGATATGAAATACTTTACTGCTCAGCCTAACTACTACCTACCAACCTTCAAGTGGGGAAAATGAGCTTGCAGTCAGCAATGATTTCTTAGGATAAGGTTTAGTATTTCTGAATTAGAGAGCCTTTTTTTGCAAATCATTTGTCTATAATTATTTAACCCCAAAAATAGTATGTAATAAATAAAACTGGGCGCTTCGCGCCCCGCAAAAGGGCTTTGCAGCTCCAGGATCCCACTATTTTACGCTTTATAGTAAATTTCGAATGATGTAGGAAAATAAAAGAAAATAAAATAAACGGTAGGTCGAATAGGAGAGAAACTAGCCTCGAAGGTCTCTCAGCTGAATAAAGCCCCTCCAATATTTATAATGATATTCTAAATGTCCTGTCCCATACGAGCTCCATTTCAGGTGTTAGTGAAAACCTGAAACCCACTGTATCAATCGCATTCATAAGTTTAGGACTTTATGGCCAAAATTTTGAAAAATAAAATTCCTCTCCAACCCCATTCCTATACCTAATTTTCCAATACCACGCGCCTGGTTTGAAATAAAAAAATGAAAAGCTGCGAATTTTCATTATTTTCGCATTAAATAGCCCTTCTACGTGGATCTCCAGTCTATACTAAATACCGTAAATAGTATATAATCAAAACTTGTCACATCCTGCCTTTCAAAAAGATTCACACTTTTCCAGATCCTACTAATGACGACCGGTACATCCCAGCTTCCCTGCTAGCTCGATACGCAATTGCCCTATTTCTCTGACCCCTTTAATATTATAATATGGGATGGGAAGATGCTCTATACCTTTTTATATCTTTTTTGACATTTTATGTCTTTACTATGGCACATAAATGAAAAAGCGTCACGCGGGGGAGCGTCACGCGGAGAGCGTTACGCGGAGATTCCCTAATGATCCCACGATTCTGAGATTTGGTATGTAGCCCCTTGAGGGACTTCTGAACATAACTGACCGATCCCAGATCAGCTGAGTGGCTCTAGAATCCAGTTTTTTCCCTAATGATCCCACGATTCTGAGATTTGGTATGTGGGCCCTTGAGGGACTTCTGAACACCACGGACCGATCCCAGATCAGCTGAGTGGCTCTAGAATCCAGTTTTTTCCCTAATGATCCCACGATTCTGAGATTTGGTATGTGGGCCCTTGAGGGACTTCTGAACACAACTGACCGATCCCAGATCAGCTGAGTGGCTCTAGAATCCAGTTTTTTCCCTAATGATCCCACGATTCTGAGATTTGGTATGTGGGCCCTTGAGGGACTTCTGAACACAACTGACCGATCCCAGATCAGCTGAGTGGCTCTAGAATACAATACGGGGTTTTATAGGAAGGGGAAAGGGGGCGCAAAGACATAAAATGTCTCTCGTGGTTGCGTACTTGTACGAAAGCTGTATCCACCGTATGAGTTTCAAGAGGTTCTAATACCAAGTTCAGAGTACATACGTTTCAAAGTTTAACTTTTTTTTTTACATCTTCCCTTTTATCTGATATATTACATAAAGGGTTTAATAATTATAGACCAATGATCTACGTAGAAGGGCTATACATCACTGAAATAATAAACCATTGTGTAATAATTTGTTGCGTTTCAGTTCTTCACTATCTTAGACAGTCAGGATTTCCTTTCATTTCCCGGTTTTACATCTCAGCAACGCAAAAAATGAACAAAACTTTTGACGCACTTCTCATCAGCTTAGTCTTAAAATCCTAGAGTTTAACGCTTTCATATATATATATATATATATATATATATATATATATATATATATTTATTTATTTATTTATTTATCTATTTATTCATTTCCAGACGATAACTCTCCTTAGAATTGAGTTACAAAGTCGGCTCTTGCGCCAAAAAATGAAGCTTTTCAAACAGAAGGATGAGTTCGTTGGCCAGCACTTTTTGAGCACTTAAAATTGGTCAACTTTCAACAAATGTACTAAACAAAATCACTAAAAATGGCTAAATAACGGCTAAAAATCGATACATTTATATTTTTTGACAAATTACCTATTGCTCAAATAAAGTTCATTAACTATAAAATAGAAGATTCAAAAATGTGTGTACATAATACTGAAAAATGTTCTCAAAATTCTATGAAATTTGGTAAAAAATCGATAAAAACGGCAAATAAGCTAAAAATTCAAATCCTCTATTTGAATAAGAGATTATTATTTAGAATACGTCTTTTGTCATAAAATTGGTAGTTAACCATTTCTTTGCACTCGAAGTGCTCAAATTTAAAATTAAATGTGAAATAATCTAGGTAATACAATATTTTACGAAAATTCGCTCTTACGATCATGCTGCATGACTGGAACTTTTTTACTGTGCAACACCCCTCGGCCATATGGTTGAGTTATATGAAACGCGGGTGGTGATATTAGCGAATTTTTGAAGAAAATTAAGCTATTGCTCTCGCCTCAAAATTTGCAGAATGTGAATTTTTGAAAAAAATTTATGCAGAAATCCGTTTCAGGCTGTTCTGAATCATATTCTGAAGTTTAACGCATTTTTTTTAAATGTATGTATGTATGTATATATGTATGTATATATGTATGTATCATTCCAGACGATAACTGACCGTAGAATTGTGCTAGAAACTTCAAACAAATTTTAAAATGTTAAGGACACAAAACGAAAGTTCAAGTTCGTTGGCCAGCATGATCGGATTACATCTTCGGGTTGAAATTTTCAAAAATGTAGTCAAAAATTTCAAAATAGCCTGTTTTTTGCGATTTCTGGGAAATAATTTTTTCAGCATACTAACATAAGGTATATGCGGAATCAGCGTAAAACTTCCTATAAGAATATGTATCAAGTTTTCAAAAATTTGAAAGTAGAAAAATCAGTCAAAAATCGAAATAATGCCGTTCGCTAGTTGTAAAAATCGGTAATATTTGCATGAAAGATTGTCCAAATTCAGATTGAACTACTCTTAAGGAAGTATTATTTTATGTCAAGATTTGATACCTAATGTTATGATAGGATACTGTTAAGATTTCAACTGCCTTCAATACTGACCACATTGGACATCGAAATCTATGAATATTTACCTACATTTGTCTTTAAATCTACAAGATTTGTTTAATAATAATATAGTATGAGTACCTTCTAATTATTTTTAATAATTTGATTCTATGTTTGTCTATCAAATCATAAACTAAAATTTCTCTACACGATCAATAGCGACTGAAATGTCGAAGATTTCTTCAAAAATTCGCTCATGGGGTCATGCTGCATGACTGGTTTTCAAGAATTATTTTCTCTACAAACACAAAACGATGTTTTTGGGAGGTCGGAACAAAAGGTTTCTGATATTCCTTCCTGCAAGATAGTTCATTCCCCAGCTTGAACCGCAAGGCCATCCACGCACTTGCGATTTTCAGTCGCGGCGGTTAAATAGTAGCTGTCGCGCGTAAAAACTGTCGCACACGCACCTGAGATTGGAGCAGTGCGACAATGGAGGATTTTGAGACAACATGTGTGATTGCGTTGGCTTTAAAATTAAAGTCTCGGCGACGGCGGCACAAAAAAAGATTTTGGGTACATCCTGTTATTTCACAAAGGGAAAGCAAGGGGCAGTTCTATAAAATTCATGGTGATTTGTTGCAATATCCTGACAAGTTTTTCAATTACTACCGGCTCAGTGCAAAAAGTTTTCATAAACTTTTAGAATTGATACGTCCAAGAATTACGTACCAGAATACGAAATTTGACGCGCACTTCATCCTACATCTTTTCTTTCAGATTCCGATCACTGTACTCTTTGCACTTTTTATTAAAAATACATGGTCGTTTCTGAACCTCTGATATTAATAAATTGCAATCAACAAAGAATTCCGATGCAACAATACGATCAACATCATCTCTCGAAACATCATTTTCATCTGATGACATTGTGAAAGCCGGAAGGAACGAAGAAACCGCATGCACAAGTCAGAAGAAGCAGCGCGACACTAGTCGCAGATGAGTGGAGGTCATTCACTTCTGTGTTTCACATTTTTCTGTCGCTCCAGTCGCGTCGCGGGGAAAATGGAGCATGCTGCATCTTTTTAGTCGCCGCGATTTTTTAGTCGCATGTGCGCGTTCTCTATTCATTCCTTTGGGTTGCATTTCTACGACTATAAAATCGCGCGGCTGAAAATCGTAATTGCGTGGACGGCCGAACAAGTTCGCAAACGAATTCTCTGAATTCTATCCCCCTCTTCATTTTTCAGAAAAAGAAACTGTGGTTCCTACCTACCGCTGGTGAAGGATGAGACTCAAGTCTCATACTCTCAATTGAATTATGTGCGTGATTGAATATGAACTTGAAACGCTCCAGATTATTACACTTATTACACAATGGTTTATTATTTGTGTGTTAGATGGCCCTTCTACACAGATAATTGGTCCATAATAAAAAATATAAGCCTATAAAAGCAGGGGTACCGCAAGGCAGTGTCCTGGGCCCAGTACTTTACCTGCTGTACACACGAGATCTTCCACAACAGGAAAACACAACTGTAGCTACTTTTGCAGATGATACTGCCATCCTCTCTGTTGGAGATGACGCTGAAACTGCAACTCGCAATCTACAGACGTCCACTAACAAGGTTGTCAATTGGACCAAGATGTGGAGAATGAAACTAAATGAAACAAAGTCAGTGCATATCAACTTTACTAATAGAAAAATCATAGCCCCAGAAGTTGAGATCAACTCAAATAAAATTCCATACTCTGACACTGTAAAATACTTAGGGATGCACCTTGATTCCAAACTTAACTGGAAATATCACATTGAAAAAAAGAATCAGGAACTAAAAATCAAGTTCAGAAAGATGTACTGGTTGATGGGAAGGAACTCCCATCTCTCACTACACAATAAATTACTCATATACAAACAGATACTGCGCCCTATCTGGACCTATGGGATTCAGCTTTGGGGTTGTGCGAAAAAATCAAATATTAAAACAATCCAAACCCGACAAAATATAATACTGAGAAGTATAGTTCAGGCCCCCTGGTTCATGCGGAATGATGATATTCATCGAGACTTGAGGGTAGAAACGGTCACCGAAATTATCGCCAAATATGCAAGGAAGCACGAACATCGCCTCCACAAACACGAGAACCTGGAGATGCTCAACGTTTTAAACAACGAAGGAGAACTTCGGCGACTCAAGAGAAATAAACCTCTGGACCTAACTGTGCTGTGCAAATAGTGCAAGTGTAATCCAGTGTTCTTTTAACTGTACTTGATACAAGTATGGGCCAGGTTTTGCTGTAAACCTCCCCCTTAGTGAGCCTAACATGAAATGTAATATTGCTAGATGAGATGTATATGTTTCAGTTGCAATAAATAAATCACGAAAAAAAAAAAAAAAAAAAGATGGCCCTTCTACACAGATAATTGGTCCATAATTATTAAACCCCAAATGTAATATAAGATCAGAACATGGAGCATCGTGCCTCCGAGAAGGGTTCACACTTTTACAGTTCCAAGACCCCTCAATTTTACGCTTCATAGTAAAGATGTTTAAAAAAACGGGAAAATGATGCTTGAAGTAATTTACGTCAGCGCATGCGCGGGATGGAGTAATGATTTGAGAACAACGAATTTGGTTGGGTACAATCTACAGCCTAAACCACAAATTCCCAGAAAATGTAATCAAAATCTGATAAAAATTAGACCTTGGTCCTTGGCGTACACTTTCGCGCATGCGCAGGATCTAATATTAATGGAAGTATGTTGAAATTAACATGAAATGATTAAACCATTGTCCCCCAACTATGCACCAAATTTGAGCGGGATCGGACGACTAGGTGAATGAAGGAGTATGATGCTTGAAGGAATTTACGTATGCACATGGGCAAAATGGAGTAATGATTTCAGAAGTATGGAATTAATAGGTAGTGGACCATTTACAGCCTAACCCGCACATTCCCTGAAATTTTCATCAAAATCATATGGAAACTGTTGAAATTAGGCTCGTTTGAAAAGGAATATATATTCGCGCATGCGCAATAGCTACTAATGATATGATTATGTTGAAATTACTAGGGAATGCTCAAATTAATCTCTTCCACCTATCCTCCAAATTTGAGTGAAATCGGACAACGGGGGCGTGAGAAAATGGTGGTTGATGGAATTTACGTTCGCCCATGCACCGAGTGAAGTATTAATTTGGGAACAACGAAACTGATAGGGGACCATCTTCACCCTTACCCGTACATACCATGAAAACGTCATAAGAACCGATTGAATATTGTGGAAAATAAGCTTGTTACAAGGATTTGCGGACATACACATACACAGAAAGATAGAGAGAGAAAGACACGGAACGAAAGTTGTTCAGAATCGTGTAAAACGTAAAATGCGAGTGGAAATTTTACCTTTGTACATAAACAACAGCCGATTGATTTTAGTGGAGACCACAACTTTTAAACCTCTCAAAAGTGAAAACAATGCTCCTGTTTTGAAATGCACAGAGGTGGGGTTTTCGCAATTGAAAAACCAGATACCCAAGACACCAAAACTTTTAATTTGTGGACAGGAACATACGATTTGTACACAATCGATACTCGTAATTTATAGTTTTGAATATTATGTATGAATTAAAAGAAGGAGCTCCTTGAAATAGATTTCATATACTATGGTGTATATCGAAGTTTGATTGTCTTTTTGATGGATCCACCAGCAGCGCGTGATTTCTCTATCGTCTCGCGCTTAGAAATTCGAAGGTATTTTTCTTTGTTCAAGCCCTTAGGGAAAGCGAAGTATTCAACGTACAGCGTTGTGAGTAGTTTTAAACGATTCATCATTGACAAGAAAAACATTATTACTGTTACTTAAAAAGTTTTCGGGATCTCGATTATTTAAATGTTTAGCCCTTTAATACAACGATGAATAAGGGTTGATGAAAATTGATGCCAAGCTTCTAGGACCATCTAGACCGCAAATGTGATTTTTAACACAAGTTTCATACAGTTTGGTCCAGTATTTTTGGAGAAAAGCCGCGGACGGACAGATTTTTTTTTTTTAATTCGATTTTTGGCTTCTACGCATCCTGATACGTAAACCAGCAAATTTTCGGGGGTGTTGACATTTTTTTCTTGATCGATTACAAAGGTTCATTATTGAAAATAATAAACCAAAAATAATTTATTTGAAATGAGTTATGAAAAAATCGGTTGTGAAGGTGATTTATGTAATTATACAGTATTATAAAATTTTAATAGAAAAAATAAAATTTCCTTGTTTGGTTTTGTCAATATTATGTTTATTTAGTCCCACGAAATTAATAATTTTCTTTTGCACTCGTAATAATGATCTGTTTGAATTCAGTATTTCAGTCGTCATTTAAAAGAATCGCGGGCGAATGTATGGAAAGTATTTAGGTATACAACAATTTTTTTCTTGTTAACTTCTTTTTAAACAGATTTAGGTATATTTGATGACTTAGTTACTGCAAGTAACTTTTTAAACTCTTTGATTCTCTATCATTAACTTGACTGACGATATTAATTAATTATTCCGAAGATTATACGTAGGTACCTATAGGTAACAATAGTTTAACATTGTTAAGAATCGGCTCTCAATAAAATAGAACGTTCACTAACTCAAAATAATAGGTAGGTAAGTACTTAGATTATTTTGTGCCGATAGTATTGGAACAATCGATTGCAGCCCACTATCGACAATCGCTCTTCCCTATATTACGGTAACCTCGACAGAGAAAATAGGGAGTTTTTGCAGTGAGTCGTTCAGCTGATTCGTTGTACAAAAAAAGGTTTTTCTAGTGCAATCAAACCAGAAGCTAACCCCCGAGTCGTACTTTACGAATAGGGAATCGTTATACGATTGGCTGAAACGATTCGAAAGTCACCCTAACTTGACTACACCTCTATAAATCTTCATAATTCAGCCCAAATCACAGATTAGGTACCTAACATTTAATGTATTCTTTCATAATGGAAGAAGTACTAAATTAGCAACAACTTTATCTAACTATGTGGTATAATTTTTTCACCAGAAATAGATGTGGCATAAGAAGGAAGGGAATTTAGAAGGGTACTTGTTAAGGCAACATCGATATTTGGCTTGGTAATTCGGGAACTTCAAAATGATCAACGATCAAGATGTACCTCTATTATAAATTATGTAGGTACCTACCTGTAACTATTGCCTACATATGTAGGTACGATATTTTACGCTTTTTTTTCCCTTGGACAATTACGTTTCAATATTGAAAATGTGGATACCTGTTAATACGCGACAAAGGGCGAAGACAACAGTTTCGTAAAGCGTCACAATCCCTACTCATTTCATCAAAATCGATCTATCAGCATCGGAGCAGCGTACGGTACCAGCGTGTTCACATACCAAAACGACAAATTCGATTCATCATTTTTGGTCACTAACTAATACCTACATAAGTGTATCAACGTTACTATATGTGAGAAAGCTATACCTAGGTACTGTCCACCCAACTTGGCGACTTTTTATTTATTTATTTTTTATTTTTTTATTTTTTTTTTTAAACAAAAAATGGAACTCTCCCGTCAGAGAGGAAAATTTGTGCTGATTTCGAATAGAGGTATCCCATGTCCCTGTAGTACCTAAAATAGCTTAATTTTTTCTGAAATCAAGGTTATATCTTACTTTTCCATTTCTTGGTCATTGGGATCGCAGACTTGCAGATAGGGAATGGTGGATTTGTATCTACAATAACCAATGTAAATCATGCATATTATATTTACTGTCTCTGTACTTATGTTATACCTAAATAAATATTCTATTCTCTTCTACTCTCCAAGAGTAGAACTATTACTGCTGTACACATTCGAAAAAATGTGCGTATTTCAATTCACTTAGGTAGGTGCTTATTGTGCATTTACGAGCATTTCAAAATGCGTATACTGATACGAATTGTAATCATCACTGCTTACAATAAATCCAATTTAATTTACCAATAGTTTAGTTTACCAATTTAGTTTACCTAGGTACATAAATATGTAATAATCAGCGAGACCTCGACATGACATGGATGTGGCAAGTGCCCGGAGTTGAAATGGATTCTTGGAGTCGGGTTTAGTCAATTTATCATTTAGAATAAATTAGTAGGTACTAATGATTACTAAGTAGTAGGTACTACTGTCCTTCAGAGTGAAACCACCTCTGTCCAGCCTGAAACCTACCTCGACACGACATGGATGTGGCAAGTGCCTGGAGTTGAAATGGATTCTTGGAGTCGGGTTTAGTCAATTTATCATTTAGAATAAATTAGTAGGTACTAATGATTAATAAGTAGTAGGTACTACTGTCCTTCAGAGTGAAACCACCTCTGTCCAGCCATTGGTCACTCTGAAAAGGAGCTCAGGGGTTGGTGAAAACATTTCCTTCTCTCTCTCTCGTGAGCTAAACCTTTACAAAAACCGTAGATTCAGCGTCCGATAAACATTAGGTTGATTTGAGGTTTTGAAGCATTCTGAACAATCTTGGGTGGGTCCGCAATCCAGCGTCCGTATACGGGCGCTGGACCGCAGAGGCCGTTTGATTGAATGCAGTATCAGACGTATCGGACGCTCAACTGTCGCAAAGATGTATACATATGATGGTGATACATATGAATCACATTATCAATCACATTTATCCAATAGATAAGGGGGGTTTATCTTATCCTTCGGATAACACAATAGGGGGTGTTTATTCTTCCCTAGTTAAACGATATCTGGCGTTTTAATTTATCTGGTCCCTGGACGGCTGGATAACAATTATAACAGGAGGATAATGAGATATCTAGAGCTTTCTAACCTCAAACAAGTTTATTTATTTACAAAAATGTTATTTGAATCTTAAGTTTGACTGACTTTATTTTTGTACCTTCCAATGGATACATTTGGGGATTTGTCTTCAAATACCTAGCAGCAACGGCGAAGATTCTATCGTAGCATAATACTTTGAATGGAAAACAAGATCGTATATAGTAAGACCCAGTGTAGATCACCTACTAAAATGTGCGTATTTTTATTGAGGTTTCGGTTGGACAAAGATGCCGTTCTTTACATTCTAACACAGATCGAAGATGAAATTAAGTCCACAACTTACTGATCACAATAATCAATTCATAATATGTAATTCAGGTTGTAATATCGAAATTTGAATATCTATTTCTCTCTCTAGAAATGAACATGAAGCAAATAGCAAACGGCAAATGTGGTGGTTTTTTATTTGCCGAGTTTGATAGTATGATGGACAATGATGTGGAAATAACGACAGACCCGGTTTTTTTAATAGTCGATCCATGAAGAAAATGTAGCTCTTACTCTGTCGTAGTTCCATGTTTAAATCGCCCTTATTTTGTCACCTACAGACACCATTGAGGATGCTAACGGCGCTATCTGCCAGACAGAATTTATCTGAGGGATAATTTTATCTGCTAGGTAATTCGGCATCGATAAACGACTCACATTCTTTATCTGGAGTATAATGCTATACTCAGTAAAGTGATCCTGCAGTTAATGTAGATAATTGATAAACCGGCCCTAAGAGCTTCGTTGAACTGAGGCGAATGTGTAAACGGTTCACTCGTATTGGACATCAACGCGAGCGGCTCAAAACAGCGCCTCGTGCCAGTACCACGAATGGCGAACGCGAGGCACGAACGCGAATGTGTAACTTCGGTATAATGGTTACCTATTTTAACAAAATTAGTAGGGTGCCATCCTGAGACTTTCACCCGCAGACCCTCGAACAAAGTCGGATTGATGGTAGATGGTGACGCTTTAGAATCTATTATCAGGTATCAGCATAATTTAAGTGATGATGAATCCTACAAACCAACCACCTTTTTTGAGAATCTCGAGTACTGCGAAGTGCACGTAAATGCACCTTGAAATAGAAACAAACAAAAAATTGATTATAGCAATATAGGTTATCGTCATGAAAGGTAACATGCGTATTCGGAGCTGTATTCGGCTTCTTTTGAGCTCCGAATAAGATTTTTCTATTCGTACAACGAATGGACCACTAACCGCTAGCATTTTACGCTCATGCGCAATGCTCCAGTTCTATTCGTAGTTCCCCCCACTCGACTACGGAACAGCGTTGCAAAATCTAGGGAGTTTTTGCAGTTTTCCATCTGAGTCGTTCAACTGAGTCGTTGTACGAAAAGAGGTTTTTCTAGTGCAAGCAAACCAGAAGCTAACCCCTGAGTCGTACTTTACGAATCGTACGATTTAATGAAACGATTCAATACCTAGTCACTCTTACGTGTCTACACTACTCCAAATCTTCATAGTTAAGCCCGAGTCATAGATTACCTAACGTGTAATGAATTCTTTCATAATGGAAGAAGTATCAAATTAGCAACAACTTTATCTGAGGTTCAATTTTTTCACTAAAAATACATGTAGTAGAAGAACGAACATCGAAATCGGCTTTGGGTTAGGAGAATCTCATTCGGGAACTTGAACATGATCAACGATGAAGATGTACTTAATCATGTACCTATAATATAAACATATACCTACCTACCTGTACCCATTACCTACATATTATGTACGATATTTTACAATTTTTTCCCTTGGCCAATTACGTTTCATTATTGAAGATGTGGATACCCGCTAGTACACGACAAAGGGCAAAGACAGCCGTTTCTGTCTGTGTCTATTTTCTCTGTAATGTGGCACAATCCCTACCCATTTCATCAAAATCGATCTATCAGTATCGGAGCTTCGTCTATAACAATCAATTTCAGGTTGGGCAGGTTCAATTGTCACCTATTTCAACAAAATTAGTAGGATGACATCCTGAGACTTGTACCCAAATACCCTCGGACGAAATCGGACTGATGATAGATCGTGAAGATTTAGAATGCATTATAAGGTATCAGCATAATTAAAGTTAGGATGAATCCTACAAACTAACCACCTTTTTTGAAAATCACGAATATTACAATGCGCTTGTCATGCCACCTTGATTAGAAACTAAAAAAATTGATTATAGCATTATAGGTTATCGTCATGGAAGGTTACATGTGTATTCGGAGCTGTATTCGGTTTCCCTTGAGCTCCGAATAGGATTTTTCTATTCGTACAACGAATAGACAACTAACCGTTTGCATTTTTCGCGCAATGCTCCATTTCTATTCGTAGTTACTCCCACTCGACTACGACTCAGAGTTGCAAAAACTCCCTAATCTCTTATCTTCGGTGGAGTTTTATTCACCGTTGGTATATTCTGTGGTTTTATTTTCACGACTGTGGCAATGCTGATTCCACAAGACCAATAACTTCTAAATGATACTGAACCATGGAGTAAGGAATTTTCCTGCCCAGCTACCTACGCATATCTCTCAATCCTCCACCTCCTATTGCATTGGTTTTCATAGTTTTACCCATCCTATTTTTATGGAAAGCGGTACTTTGAATAATCAGATTAAGTAGAAGGGTAAACCATAATCCTAACCCTTTTCGTACCATATATGTACCTATACAATATTTTGTACAATGTGTGCTGAGTACAAACTTTTGGAAACAAAAGATTAGGTACCTTCCTAACTTAAACTAAATTAATTAAACTTAAACTCAATTAACTTATAACTAAATTCATTTCCCATGCTAGTAATTAATTTATTGACTAAGAAGAACAAAATTAAAATCGTGTCAACAACATCAATAGGTAAGTATAACGTCCCTTTGCAGGAAAACGTATTCAGTGGTTTGATTCAAATGGCCTTTCTTGCAAGCTTCTTTTTGCCAAGGTTGCCAAGGTTTGCATAAAACAAGTCGTAATTTTCTTTAATCCTAACACTTTTCGTATCATATACAATATTTGTACAATGTGTATTAGGTGCAAACTTTCGGAAATAAAGGTCCCTTCCTAGCTTAAACTAAATTTAAGAAGCTCAATTCATTCCCCATGTATATAGTCAATTTAATCAATCAACGTAATCAATTTATTGACTAAGAAGAACAAAGTTAAAATCGTGTCAACAACATAAATAGGTAAGTATAACATACCTTGGCAGGAAAACGTATTGAGTGTTTGAGTCAAAAGGCCTTCTTTCTTGCAAGCTTCTTTTTGACAAGATTGCCAAGGTTTTGACAGCGAAAGTGCTGCTTCCTTCAGCAAACCTTCCTCTTGCCCTGGGTTTTCGCTTACTCGGAGCATCGAACGAAGTTGCCCTTGAGCCATTAGCGTCTTAAGAGGGTTAGAATTGCGCTGATAGCCATCAATTTAATCGGGTGCGAATGAATATTACATGATATCGATTGAACCTTGTAACAAAGGCGTTTCCGTCTCTATGTAAAAAAGGTGGAGGCTTTTCATTTAGCCCGAGGTTTCATTCCTCATAACGACCAGGCCACAACAAAACTTTAGCAACGGAAGGTATATCACCTATATTTCTAACTGCCAATTCCCATAAACATTGTGAACATGCAGCCAAGATTTAAGTGACTACTTAGTGACATTAGCTGAATGAAACCATGAGGATTTTTATTACTTTCCATTACTTTCCAAATATACAGCTCTGAATAGTCAGTCCAGCCTGTCATCACCGCCTTGGATGTCCATAAAACAATGTCCAATCAATGTCAATGTTTTTAGGGAAATTCGCCCTCTAAGGGCCAGTTTCATCGATCAGAGCTAATGTCCCGTCAACTTAACCAAACGGTAACGGGAGACCAGCGAATTATCTTTCCCCACGTTAATTCCGACGTAAAAGTAACCACCCCCGCGGCCGGTTATGGTTTGGTTACGTTAACGACGAAACGTGTCAATTTGTCTATTATGGAACATGTGTGTATGTTGGTCAGAAAAGTAGCTCCCCAGAGCTTAAAATCGTAACCTATACAACTTCAACAGCGGTTTCTTATCGAATTCTTATCGCGTTGAGAAATTGATTTTTTCTAAGTTGAAACACTGAATTTAAAAGAATTACATTAATTTTGAATTTATTATGTAATGCATTTGGTGCCTTGTCATTCCTACCTATATACGACTGTAGTAGAGGTATACAGCTCATAAGGGAAGCCCCTCCAGAGGGGTGTGGAGATCGCATTGACCCCTTCGACACTCCTTACGTCAATGGTGCGTTCGCAGCAAGAAGTCGCAACCTTCAACTAACCCCACGACTCACTCCACCTCTCTACCCGTAAAACGGAAGTTAGTGAAAAAACGTTGTCTATTTCCACGAAAAATAAAGAGTTAGGTACAGCGTTAAATCGATTTCGACGGTTAGGCCATCATCAGTAACTAACAATAATTGAACTTTAACTGCAACAATAACAATAACTTGACAGTTTGTTACTGATGATGGCCGACCGTCGAAATCAATTTAACATAGTAACTCTTTACTTTTCGTGGAAATAGTCAACGTTTTTTTTTAAACTAACTTCCGTTTCGAAATGGGTTTCCACAACTTCGTCGCAAATGATTTGGTTCCTCAGTACTCGCCCTCTATTTGGAATGTCCATAAGACAACTTTAGAAGGCAAAGACAGATGGAACATTAGAAATAGATCCCCCTTCTTACAGAAGGTTGACATTTGCTTAGGGGAGCCTATCCTCGTTAACACCAACATACCGTAACCGCGAAATCACCCGTTCGTGTTATAAAAATTCGTTCAAGCCGATTCTGTTATAAAAATTCGTTCAAGCCGATTCTGTTAACAAGAATTCGTTCGTGTTAGAAGAACACGTAGTGTTAACACGAACTAATTCAGGATATAGGAATAGGAAAATCCAACGCATATGTACCTAATCCACAAACTTTGTCAATGTAATCCACATACGACAAAACATTGTAAGTACTTACAAGTTACAAAAGTTCCAGTCATGCACCATGATCGTATGAGCGAATTTTCGTAAACTATCGTATTGTATAATGTTAAATTGTATTGAAATTTGAGATTTTTTAGTGCAAGGGAATTGCTAACTACTACTTGTATTACTTTTATGGCAAACAACGTAATCTAAATAATAATCTCCTATTCAAAAAAAGGTGTTGAATTTTTTTTTTTTTTTTTGCAATTTTCATCGATTTTTTAGCATATTTTAAGAACATTTTTCATCATAATTTTATACATAAATTTTTTAATGTTCCATTTTATAGTTGATAAACTTTATTTGAGCAATATTCTACAAAAAAAAATAAAAATAATTTAAACGATTTTTAGCCAGTTTTAGCCATTTTTAGTGGGTTTTTTTTTTTAGTACATTTTTTGAAAGTTGGCCAATTTAATGGGCTCAAAAAGTGCTGGCCAACAAACTCATCCTTTCGTTTGGAAAGCTTGAATTTTTGTCGCAAGAAAGGAATTTTTTTCTCAATCCTAAGGAGAGTTATCATCTGGAATGACACACACACACACACACAACGCACGCACGCACGACGCACACACACACACATAAATATGAAAAAGCGTTAAACTCTAGTATTCGTTTCAGAATGCCTCAAAACGGATTTCAATGAGGAAATTTTTCAAAAATTTTGATTTTCAAGTTTTCTGAGCCATTGCAATAGCTTCATTTTCTACGAAAATTTGCTAAAACTGGAACACAATCTAATGGAAGGTAGTACCTACTTAATTTTCAAGGTTTGGTTTGAAATACACTGTAATTCTACACGTCCATGTTGCAGTATGTGAAGAAGCCATACTGCCCACCCAACCTGGCAGACTTTTTTTATTATCGTCGAGGGAGTTGACTTGGGGAATACGAAAATTGGCAGGAATTTTCATTTTTCTCAGTGTACTTTTTCAACTTCACTCAAAATGTTGTTTTCTTTTCAAACTCATCGTCAGTACACACGGCCCAACAACGGAAGAACGACTCTCAACAGAACCCGAACGCGGACAACTTGAAACTGACCAGGACCTGCGGTAAACCTAAGAACTGAGAAATAGAGAGACGTCGTGCGTAGTACGTGTTAACCGATGTTATAGACTCAGGGGGCCCAATATTTCGTTCGAGTTTTTTGGTAACCGATAAATTCGTGTTAACCGAGGAAATCAAGACAATCTCTACGTTAAAGTACAGGGAGACCATCGGGACCGGGAAAACTGTTCGCGTTAACCAATGATTCGTGTTAACCGAGTTCGTGTTTACTAGGGAGTACTGTAGCTGGTTCACTCAGCCAAGGAATCTGGTATCCAAGTTTATAGCAAAGGTTCCCTGCCGTGATACATTAGCAGGGTACAAGTCCCAGGTGATGCAGTCTCTACCACTATGCACCCTGAGCCCCGTGCCCCACTGCCATCACGAATCCTACCTGCCTTAAGGATGAAAGAACCGCTTTGCAAAGCTCGTCCGGCACTTGCATCCTTTCATATGGAAATTCACTTTGGACATTCGACTGGAAGTGTGGGTTTACCTATACGTCTCTGTTGAAGACGAAGAAGACACCAATGAAACCAAGACCAATAGATTTAGACGAATATTTAGAAGAAAAAATGTACCTGCCATTTAAATTATATCTAGTCGCATTGCACCATTTTTACAGGTAAACTGTTTGCAAGAATTTCCCTAGAGTTGATAATTTCGTACACTTTTACTTGGGAAAGTTTTTTTCATGGTGACGTTTTGGTTGGGAAAGTATTTGCCTAGCCAGTCTGAAATGGGAACGATTTTTGCGGGAAAGTTTTTTCCTACATTCAGTTTTGTGTGTTAGTGATACTATCCAACTGCAGTAAAAGTCGCTTCGAAGGCGGTTAGTGGAAATACACAACAGCGAAAAAACCGGCGCACCCTATATTTTGTTATTTTTTCACCTTAGCTTCAGTTGGATAATTTTTTTTTTTTGCATGTGCCAAGCAAAGTCGGTATCTTATGAGAGAACACCAAGAAACAGAGTGGCAAATAAAAAATACCCGATCGAAAAAATCAGCTTTATTCACAAAACTTCGATGTTTGGACAAAAAATTAACAAAACATTCGTCTGCAGTTCTCGTGTGAAAAAAAAAAAAAAAAAAAAAAAAAAAATTGAAAAATGAAATTTTCTTTTGAAAATAAATTTTTTAAATATCGGGTGGTACCGTCCCTTGCATGTTGCATTCTTCTCTGCATGCTGTGTGATCAAATTTGAAACCGTTTCTTGTCTGATGAGGTCCCATTCTGCGACCACCGCTGTCCTGAGGTCCAGGACTGGAGGTGCTGAAAGGGTGCTTCATGGGAGTGGGTCTGAAATGGTTTGAGGTGGAATCAGGCAAAAACGGAACTTCGTCTGCAGTTCATCTATGGGACGAGTCATTTGAAAAATGAAATTTTCTTTTGAAAATGAATTTTTTAAATATCGGGTGGTACCGTCCCTTGCATGTACCACCCCCTGCATTCTTCTCTGCATGCTGTTGATCAAATTTGAAACCGTTTCTTGTCTGATGAGGTCCCATTCCGCGACCACCGCTGTCCTGAGGTCCTGAGGTCCTGAGTGTGCGAGCGTTTCATTTGAAGCACTCCTGGGATAAGGTAACATCGGAAACAATAATAAATTGCTTCAGAAAAGGTTGTTTGAAAAGGGAGAAGTTTGTACTGACCTGCTAAGCTAACCACTCCCGCTACCTGACTTGATGAGCCGGAGCAGTCCAGCGATGATGATGATGATTATGTCGACTTTGAGGAAGTTTTGGAGCCCCCGAAGAAGAGGAAAGCGAGAAGCTGTATCTATTTTGACCAGCTTCGTTCAGCACCGAACAAATGATTTTAGAATGCCCATTCAATATTAACGGTACTTGAACGATTTATGTATTTAAAGACGAAAAACAAAGTCTATAACGGATTATTTCACCAAATCTTGAATTTTATTACATTCATATTTGCACATATTGTACCTACCTTACTGAAGAATTCTATTTACTTATCTCTTTAGGAATGATTGATTCTTCATTGCCAAGGTAGGGCATTTTCCTACTGGTCGTTTATAGGGAATGGATGCTTATAGTGAACGTTTTTGGCTGGGCCCGTTGCGACTTCTACTGAATCTGAGTCACCCCCGTCCCGACTCGCAAGTTACAAGCCGATTTTATGTACAAGTTGTGAAAAATGAATGTGCGAGCGTTTCATAAAGGTACAAGTGTAGACTTGTAATGCACTGTTAAAATGAACAAGTGTACAGGCGAATTTGGACAAGTTACAAGTGTTTCCCCATCATTTTGAACAAGTCACTGTTTTACAGTTTTGTAAAAAATGGCCGATTTTTAATCTACTTTGTTAATTTGTAACTTTGTTGTTTTATGAAATAGGCCCCAAGAAGGTTCGTTAAGGAAATTAATGAATGATGCTGAGCAAGAAGGCAGTGCAACAAAGCCGTACCAAATTAACAAGTGTACAGGCGTATTTGGACAAGTTACAAGTGTTTCCCCATCATTTTGAACAATTCACGGTTTTACAGTTGTAAAAAATGGCCGATTTTTAACCTACGTCCGTTCTTCTGTAAACTTGATATTTTCCAGCATTATGAGTTGACCATTTTTCGGTGTTTAATATGAGGGAATCATCTTCTGCTGAAGAATACAGACAAGAAAGAAGCATTCAGCGTAGAAGACGCCAACGATTTTTCGGTCATGAATAACCGCTTTTTTTCGTTGGTATTTTCGATTTTTACATTAACAAGAGATTTAGGATGTATTCCAAGACCCTTGAATGATTCAAATGCTGCGTGACCCTGTGCAATATTCCCTGATCGGGTATTGAGGATCTCCTCATCATTGAAGAAGAAAATGAAGTGTGAAGATCATCTCGAACTTACAGACGACATTCCTAACCCAGCAACATTAAGACTTGATGAACTAATTAATCATTTCCTCTCAATGAAGGAGAAAAATCCGATTATGCCAGCCATCAGAATAACTTGAAATCAAATACACACTTTCTCCACTTTCAGTTTATAATTTGTCTATCTTCCAATCATTACACTTTGTCGAATACGATAAACATCCTATCGTGTACTTAACGTCGTTTTGATATTATGATACGCTGACAAACCTTCAATTTTGACATCCCGCTTGACGTTGTTCATTTCGTTTGTCCCCACACGCCATTTTTCTTTTATGCTACACTTGTAAACTTAGCTTCTACAAGTAGTAAGTTAGCAACTTTTCTACACCTGTACTCTTTGCTTTGGTGAAACACTTGTTTCACTCTAGTTTACCGTGCATTACAAGTACCTGTACTTGTTAACTTGTACACTTGTAACTTGTTGTTTTATGAAGTACGCCCCTGCTAGTAAACTCGCCGTGCGTAATCGTCGCATTACCCTCGTCCCTGGTAAAACCGTCTCCACTGATCTACGTTCATCAAACGAGTTTAAATTGGAAAACATAAGTCCTCTCGACGGTTTTCCCCTTGATATTTAATTTTCCCTTTAGAAGTGCTAAACGATGAATAGAAGGTCGAGATTGAGTTTCCGTTGGACAACTCCCGCGTAATTGGAATTCCAGCTGGGATGCCAGGCGAATAAAGACATCCCGACCACCCACTTGAAGCATGATAATTACCCGCCATCCTCGGATGCCTGTTACCCTTACTCTGCCCCGTTCCTTTAAACTCCCCGTTTCACCCCCCTGTTCTCTTCAGTTGCTGTAGAAACTCAATTAGGGGTGCTCGATTGCGTTAGTCTTCCCACCTGAAAGGAGGGCTGACCGAGTTTCCTCTTTAGATCGTTTCTGTCTAGGTGCCTCCGCCATCGGTCTGGACGACTTCCAAAAGATTTTCCACAACATGAGATACATAACACAACAGGTAAGGCAGGTAGGATCTTCTTTCATCAATATAGGAATATTGTAACAGATACCAGAATTAGAACAGCTGTAAACACTAAGGGTGGAATTCATAGTCATCACTTAGTTGAAAGGAAATGCTTAAGTGACGCTCTGAGTAGCTGGTGGTAACTTAACCTATTCATGGTCAGTGATTAACATCCTCGTTGAAGCAATAAACTTTGGATCCTCCTGCATATTGTTATAAGTACCGCCTCAAGTTTTCATCAGAATGAATCAGATGCTGGTGACACACACTGGTTTCTAACGAAGAAAAACGGTACAAAAGTCCATTTTTAACACCTGCGAAGGGCCATAAAATGGTATAACATTAAGTTAGAGTGCTACCTTAGCTGTTCAGGTCCGATGATTTCTAAGCTCTAGTCGTTATATTGTCAGCTCATCTACTTGAATAACAGTAAAAAATTAAGAACATAAGTGAAAAATCGCGGGGAAAAGCCAAGTTTCGTAATGGCGGATAAACAATATTTCAAGCTTATTTTAATTGTTTCTCAATGGCTTTATTTTACAGGGGAAAAAATGAATCTAGCACTTTATTAACACTTGGGAAAATGTAACGATAACGTTCGCTTATGGAGAAAAATTCTCATTTTATACATTATTTACGCTTTTTGAAGCTTATAAACCTACTGCTTCCAATAGCTTTTGAAAAATAAGTTTATTCGTGTTCACACAGGTATGGAGAAGCGATGAGAACACAAATTAGCTGCGACTGAGTGCGATCCTTGGTTCTAAATCCTTATTAGTGGACACAAACGCTTCTGTTTATTTACATTCTGATATTGAAAATGAAAGAAATTCACCAACTTTACTCCAGTGACTGTATATGTATGTATGTATGTATGTATGTATATGTCATTCCAGACGATAACTCTCGATAGAATTGGGATAAAAACTTCGTTCTTTCGCCAAAAAATCAAGCATTTCAAAAGAAAGGAGATGAGTTCTTGGACCTTTTTGAGCACATTAAATTCGTCAAATTTCAAAAAATTTACTTAAAAAATCACAAAAAATGACAAAAAAAAGGCTAAACATCGGTGTTTTTATTTATTTAGCAGAATATTACTCAAATAAGGTTTATCAACTATGAAGTTGGTAATTTAAAAATTAAAGCTCAAACCTATGCTCAAAATCGTAATTAAATTTCATTGAAATGTGCTACAAAATCGATAAAAATGTAAAAAATTCTAGAAATCTAATAATATCTTTGTTTAAATAATAGAATGTTATTTAGAACAAATTTTTCAGCAATAAAATTGATAGTTAACAATTTTTTGCAGACAATATGACGAATTTGAGCAATAAAATTAATAGTTAACATTTATTTTGCAGACAGTAAATTTCAACTTGAGCGTTGCTAAGTGATGAGAGGCCGAAAATCATAATGTGAATATCGTAAATGTTAGCGTCTAAGACGTCCAGAATAATTAAAATTGGTTTAGCGATGCAAAATAGTCAATTTTTACCGAGTTGTGTCACAACAATCACATGTGAACTCTGACATGTCTTGAATAGTGGTGGCAGGAAATCATAAAATGGATGATAACACAAAACATATGTACAGTGAATAACTCCTGTAACCCGTTGCCATCCATTATAAAACTAAAGGAGCTATGTAAGAAATGGATGTTTTGGTTTACCATTGGAAAATGTAAAACAAATGGTACTATATTCATATACACAACAAATCAATACACAACAATTTATATACCCAACATTTACACAACAAATCATTTGAGTTTTATACCTCACCACTTATACTCCACTTAGACAGGATGTACCTAACGTCCTTCAAAATAGCGATAAAACAAGCATTTCGTTTCAACAATGAAAAAAATACCAAGTAAATATCCGTTCTTAAATTCGACCAAAATGGTCTAAATTGGTGATTATAAGTTCATAAATATGTCTGTTATTTAGGATGTCCAGAATAGATTTAAATCCTAAAACCTCGCGAACAATTATTAAGGATGCAAAATTTTAATTTGCCAGGGATACTTACTTAACCAGTCATAATATGACATATTATGTTCCAGTTTATATAGGTCGCCCATTTCGGTGTACCTAAATTTCAGGTATTGGAAATTAAACGCAGATTAAATTAGGTCTTAGGACTAAGAACCTGGGTTCGCAAACCTTTCAGTACGTACCTCATTTTGGACCAGAAAGGAGGTTAGAACCTTTCTGACCTTATTTGTAAAATAATAAGTAGCAAGTAGCAATAAAAAATAAATAAAAACGCTGCAAATTATTTAACAAAGGTTTATTATTTTTTCAATTGAGTATGATCGTAGTTTTAGTTGGCTAGCGTACGTCATAAGGCCCGTCCAGACTCCTCGGCGTGTCCTACTTCGAGTTGCCACAACCTATACTTCTATAATTATATACGCATGTTTATATTTCTCGATTTGAGCTCCTATCTATTCAAATAGTTATTGCCTTAATAATATCATTATCTAAGTACGTACGAAAAGTCGAGAGGATATGTTATTAAATATGCGTAGGAAAAGCTTTGGTATTAACACACAAATATGACCTTGAAAAAAACATATTCATGCCTCGAACGAACGCCGGCGCTGTACCCACCACAAGCCGCGACGCCGGCGCCTCCTCTCACTCCACCCCCCTCTCTCCACCCACCGTGACCCCCTGCCAAGCGTGCCAGGCGTGCGCGCGTCGAAAAAGACATTTTTTTGCCCGTTTTTGGCCCATAGCATCTATGCGAGTAAAGCGATCGGGATGGTTAAACGTTAGGACCAACTAGACCCCGAATGGAGTCTATGTGCGAAAGAACGGGTTTTTTAAGTCAATTCTTAGGCCTTTTATGGCCCGGACGGCGGACGGCGAACGGCGGACGGCGAACGGCGGACGGCGAACGGCGAACGGCGGACGGCGGACGGACATTTCAAATTTGGATTCTACGTACCTTGAAACGTAAAGTGACAAAGTTTGAGGGGGGGTTATAAAAATTTTTTGCTACACGATCACATAGGCTTATTATTGGAAATAATAAACCAAAAGGGAATCAAATTCTCAGATGATTAATCTCTGCATCGAATGTGATTAAAGATCGGTTAGAAACTACATTTTTGGCGATTGCTTAAATTTGGGAGAGTGGGTAGAACAAAATTCACCATTTCTGACATTTATTTTAAATTCAAAGTCCTCAACTTTCAAAACAATGTAACATAATACAGTACGATAATTTACGAAAATTCGCTCATACGATCATGCTGCATGACTGAAACTTTTTTTTTTCATTAAACCTGCGTTGTTTTTAACCCTTTTATTCCCCTAAAAATTGCAGTAGTTTTTTGTTTTTAATCCTTGAAGTTTGGAGTTAACGCTTTCTGCTCAAAACACTTGGAGTTAACGCTTTTTGTTCAAAACATTAGAGGAGTTGAAGCTTTTTGTATGGAACAAGTTGGTGGTGGTGGAGGAACGAGTAACTTGGCGTCGGTGCGTGGAAGGATCTGCTTTCTTTCTCTTGCATCCTCGTGACGTATCACCAACCTCATCATCTTCATCAGAAAACGAACTCATAATCAAGTTTCTTTCTAAAAACACTTAGAGGAAATACTAAACAGAATCACGAAACACACTAACGCGATAAACAACAAACTATTAGGAATTGATAAAAAGCTAATCACTGGACAAATACAACAAAAACAAAACACCAAATTAACCAATCAGGTGCAATCTTTGGGACTTCTTGGATTTAATTCAGTTTGCTCGAAACATTAGACTGGAGTTAATTCGTTTTGCTTGAAACGCCGCATTTTGAAGGGGAATTTCAATGGTAGTTAATGCATTTAGAACAAAACGAAACCACAAAGCGGTGAGAATCAAGACAACCAAATTAACTGTATCCTTAAATCATTTTTGGTCAAAAACACACCTTCTCAATCGGCCTTCGTTATCCTGCACCGTGAGTTGGATCCGGGACGAATAGCTACCGTCTCGTCAACGACAGTGCCCTCTTGGACGCCTAGACCTTCTAGATCTCCAAGCCTCTACGACAACCAAGGTACAACGAGGAGAGATTTTAGGGTGAACTAGGGTTTAAAAATTGTATCAATAAAGGGGGAAAATTGATCACTCTCTTTGTTTAATATCAACTCTTCCCTAAATTCCTAATCTAATTCTAAATTGGGTTCTGACAGTTTCTTGCCATAAAATTGGTAGTTAACAATTACTTTCATCATTTAATAATGATCAACAGGATGTTTCCATTTGTTTTCGTCCGTCACGAGTGTCACGTCACGGTGGGGTTTTCTATTGATTTTCATGTACAAACAATGCGTTACTAGGGAAGTGTAACTCCCTTAGTTTTCATAGAAGGAAAATCGTTAGCCACTTTTTGGAATGCTCTCATTTAATCACAGCATCTCATAATCCCTAAGCCACTGTAGTGTCAAGGAAAGCTGATTTATTACGCACAATTATAAACTAATATTGCCTTGTAACGATAATAAACTAATAATGTGTAAAATTAATCATTATTAAATGATCTGACTGTAGAACAGTGGGTCTACCGTCCGTTTTTTACTTGATGCTCTGAATTTTCAAAACAATTTAACAAAATTCGTTCATACGATGCTGCATGACTGGAACTTTTAATTTAGCCCATGCTTGTACCGCACCACACCTTCTAAGTCAAGATTCTCGACAAGTTCTTTTTCTCGCATTGTATTTGGAGCAATGGACATTGTAGTGGATTTAAATATGTTTTACTTGGTGTAGGTAGACCAAGTGGGACATTTATATTCTGGTTATGCGGGTTAGTCCCTGAGGTATTCATGTAAGGAATGTGAGCGAAATCGCCAAGGTCAGCTTGCTTGGCGGGAGGAACTGAGGGGTAGTTCGTGTCGCAGCCGCGTGGAGCACTGTGCTCGCATAGTGGGTGCTGGGTTCGATCAGTTTGGTGCTGAGCCGTTGTGTAATATTCCGGCCTAAGATTTATATCTGTAGGAGGAATATGTTGGGCTTGGTTGAGGTACTGAAAAGTATCCTTTGTTTTTAGCACATTTGGAGTGTATTTGACACTCGGATCGGCCGGGTAGCCTTGTGTAGAATATCGTGGATATTCGGAAATCTTTGTCGAATCATGATGATTGACTTCAGAGCGGGTCTGAAAGGTATCCTCGAACTTTTGTGTGTGTGAGGCTTGATTTAACGTTTCCTTCATGAATACGTTAGGTGAGAAGGCGATCTCTTCGCGAGGATCGAGCCTTGGGCCGTCGCTGGGAACAGCGGACGTGTCGAGCAGCGGGTAGGGAGCGCTGCGTGGGCTAAGGGGCCCGGCCGCGCCGTGTTCCGCCTCCCCTTGCATGAGGAAGTAGGACGGGCGGCGTTCCATCGAAATATCCGAGTTTATTAACTCGTTTTCGATACCTCTACGTATAGGATAGAGGGTTTGGAAGGTGGACTCGCTTGACAGAGCTTCTTTCCTTTGCTCGGATGTCAGGGTCCTACCTTGTAGTCTTGAAAAAGACTTCCTTGGACGATAAATTAGAGCGGATGAGCTGAGTAATTTATCGGCGTGCCCCAGCGGTCGGTGACGAGCCTAGTGCTACGAAACCCGGGCGACACGTCTCGGAACGTCCCAGCGGGCGTACGATCTAATGAGAATATCAATAGATGTACCGGGTGGCGTCCTGACAGAAGAACTACGTTGGGCAATGAGCAGGATAAATAATCACTGGACTCGTAGATGCCAATGCGAGATCTGTGTGGAGAGAAGGTATGCCTTGTAGAAAGCAGTAGGAAGCCGTTCTGAGATGAACTCGGGAGCAGAAGGATCGTCAGCGTAGAGCGTGTAGAATCTTCGTACTTCAGAGTGTAGTCGTCGAGAGCGGTGAGTGGAATGAAGTTCGGAGGGCTCCGAGCGGGGTAATTATAGGGAGGTGGCCGCCTCCTGCCGCCTCCTGATTGGTCCGCTTAATTTCATTAATTCGACTGTGTAATCTCATTGGCTCGCACATTGTTTTCTCAGTATCTGCGAGTATGATAGCTGAGGTGGTCCTCCGGGGTGGTTTCCCCACGTCCGTCGCTGCGACGGGGTCCCCGGGGGTGGCTTACGAGCGTCCGTTGCGGAGACAACGACCTTGAGGTGTCTTCCCTGCGTCCGTCGTTTAGACGGGGTCCTCGGGTGGCTTCCCTGCGTCCGTTGTTCAGACGGGGTCCCCGGGGTGGCTGCTGGACCAGAGGTGGTTGCTTGCCGCCTCCTGGTTGGTTCGCCTATTGTCTCTCGTGTAATCAGTGTTTCTGATTGGTGAGTAGGCTTGCTAGAATTGTCCTTGTTAGTTTTAGAGGACGTTTGATTTTCTGTTTGAGTTTTCTCATTCAAGGCGACTTGGTTCGAGATACTTGTCGCGTCTCTCTCGCCCAGTAAGTGTTTAGGGAGGTCGCCTTGTATGTTATTAGTTAATATTTCACTTTTGAGAGAGAATTTCGTATTTTCTCTCTGGTGAAATATTTTGTTTGACGGAGTTATAACTCGACGTCTTATAAATCTTTGTGTGTCGTGTCTACCTCTTTTTGGTAGCCCTGAAAAGGGCTGTTGAAAAGAGGGGGTGGTTTTCACCACAGACATAAATAATACTCTTCAGTCTTGTAGCCTTTATACTATTTTTCAAATGATTCAAACTACAGTTTGCTTTACATTAAACTACACGGTGGATTCGGATGAGTGTGAAAAATGTTTTTTGGTGAAATTACGAGTAGTCCGAAGATAGAGTAAAACGCCCTGCAGCTGAACTCACTATCTGAGTCTGTTTTTTGAAATATAACATCATTGAGAAACGCCGAGGAAATTGGAAAAAATTTGAACGAAAAATGTCAGTTTAATGCAGAAAAGGAGAATAGTTCTCAAGTCTTTTATAAATACCTGGTACCTACAGTTGGGAAAATTATGATTTGATTAGTATACGACTTCCAATTAGGTCTCTTCGAATTACCTAAGGGTACCTATAATTCCCCCCCCCCCCCCCCCCCCGCCAACCGAAATGTTCCCTACTTCTCTCGAATAAGTGAAAACTGAGCCCCCCCCCCCCCCCCCCCCCCCCATAACTCTAGCGATGCCCCTGCTTAACATACTAGTATACTATATAACATAGTATGCGTATAACATATAACATAGTATACCATACTACACTATTATAGTTGTGTTGAGTCTACCTACGCTTGGCGGTATCGATGGAATTATTATTACTTTCAAGGGGGTAAATTGCTTTTCGCCCAATGGGACATCCTTGTAATGCCTACATTACTTAACAATTTTTTATTTATTTTCATTTTTAGCGAATTTTTGAAGAAAATTAAGCTATTGCTCTCGCCTCAAAATTTGTAGAATGTGAATTTTTGAAAAAAATTTATGCAGAAATCCGTTTCAGACTATTCTGAATCATATTCTGAAGTTTAACGCATTTTTTTATGTATGTATGTATGTATATATGTATATATGTATATATGTATGTGTCATTCCAGACGATAACTGTCCGTAGAATTGTGCTAGAAACTTCAAACAAATTTTAAAATGTTAAGGACACAAAACGAAAGTTCAAGTTCGTTGGCCAGCATGATCGGATTACATCTTCGGGTCGAAATTTTCAAAAATGTAGTCAAAAATTTCAAAATAGCCCGTTTTTTGCGATTTGTTGTGCGAAATAATTTTTTCAGCATACTAACATGTGGTATATTCGGAATCAGCGTAAAATTTCCTATAAGAATATGTATCAAGTTTTCAAAAATTTCAAAGTTGAAAAATCAGTCAAAAATCGAAATAATGCCGTTCGCTAGTTGTAAGAATCGGTAATATTTGCATGAAACATTTGCATGAAACATCTTCAAAAATTCGCTCATGGGGTCATGCTGCATGACTGGACTTTTTCTCTCCCAATATGATTAAGTAGCTTAAGGAGAAGAAGAAATGAGACGTGATGAGATGTTTGAACAAATTACCAGTTTAATGATCGAGTGTTATCATACCGATAAGAATGACGGTAGAGCAATGAACTCAACCAGCTGAGCAAACATATCATAACGACCTTCCAGTGTTATGTTTTTATTCCGTTTAGAAATAGTTTATTTCCAAATCAATCCCATCTCAGGGAAATAGTAGTAGATACCGTTTTTACTCAAAACTGGGGCATCTGAGGCAAATTCCTTTCCTTTTCGACCTGCCTTTTTTTTTTTTTAATTATTTTTTTTTTTTTTTTTTTTTTTAATAACATTAAAAATCTGAAACTCCGTCTGTTTATCTGTTTGAGCTATGTACGGCCAAACGACTGAGTGGTGGGGATCTTCTTGGATTTCTCGGAAAGTGGTATAAGCAATTATAACATTTTTCTACTCCCACCCGAACCATGGGCTGATAGGCCGGGTGGGACCGCCTTTTAATGTTTGTTTTTCGGCCGAGCGCTCGATCTTCTATTGTCTGCCACAGTTAAAACTTGATAGGGAGCACTTCATATTGCAGCGACAAAGTTCTGGACCCGTAGAACACGATGGTACCATCGAATTGCCGAAAGATGCTGTATCCCCGGAAGATTCACTAAAAATATGCGGAAAATAACGAGGAAAAAAATGCATTTCGGCTATCTTATGTTTCCGCCTTAGCTTTACAAATATCCATAGGTAATCATTTTTGAATTGCAGAATATCATTCGCAATGGTTTTCTTGGCCATAAAATGGGTCGTAATTAATTTCTTTGCGCTCAAATTGAAATGTGTACCTACGTGTTTGTAAGAGAGAGCAAGAACCTCTTGAAACTCATACGGTGGATACAGCTTTCGTACAAGTACGCAACCACGTAAGACATTTTATGTCTTTGCGCCCCCTTTCCCCTTCCTATAAAACCCCGAATTGTATTCTAGAGCCACTCAGCTGATCTGGGATCGGTCAGTTGTGTTCAGAAGTCCCTCAAGGGCCCACATACCAAATCTCAGAATCGTGGGATCATTAGGGAAAAAACTGGATTCTAGAGCCACTCAGCTGATCTGGGATCGGTCAGTTGTGTTCAGAAGTCCCTCAAGGGCCCACATACCAAATCTCAGAATCGTGGGATCATTAGGGAAAAAACTGGATTCTAGAGCCACTCAGCTGATCTGGGATCGGTCAGTTGTGTTCAGAAGTCCCTCAAGGGCCCACATACCAAATCTCAGAATCGTGGGATCATTAGGGAAAACACTGGATTCTAGAGCCACTCAGCTGATCTGGGATCGGTCAGTTGTGTTCAGAAGTCCCTCATGGGGCTACATACCAAATCTCAGAATCGTGGAATCATTAGGGAATCTCCGCGTAACGCTCTCCGCGTGACGCTCCCCCGCGTGACGCACCCCCGCGTGACGCTTTTTCATTTATGTGCCATAGTGAAGACATAAAATGTCAAAAAGTCCTTTCTGTCTTTCAAGTTTTACTCTTTTACAAACTAGTTTTACCCTTTAAAACAGATAAAATTGAGCTTATCAAATGAACTTAAAATTCGTGAGTTAAAGCTTAAAACACTATTAGGTATATCGGAGTCGGAGAGATCAGCAAGTGTTAACCATTCGATTCAGCGTGAAAACATACGTAGAAACCGTCTCCAAACTCGATTTTTTAGAGGGTCGTTTACCATAGAAACCATAGAATCATCTACATCAGAAATCATAGAAAAAACGATGTTTTTCAACATACAAACATACTTTCCCCTCTAATTAGCGAAGAAAAATGGAAATTGATTATACCTACCGTTGAAAAGCTGAGATTTTTACTGCAAAGCGTCCGGTTTTTTACCATTTTCTTGCAATACTTAACGCAGCTTGAAAATACAATAATTTTTATAAAGTGAGAAATTCTCGTGCTCACTCCATTTTTTTCACCTACATGACCATTTTGTAAAAAGAATTCAAACACCTTAGAGAGATAGGAAATTCTACGCTATTTCCAACGATTTATCTTTTTAACGATTTTAGCGAATTTTTGAAGAAAATTAAGCTATTGCTCTCGCCTCAAAATTTGTAAAATGTGAATTTTTGAAAAATTTTTATGCAGAAATCCGTTTCAGGCTATTCTGAATCATATTCTGAAGTTTAACGCATTTTTTTTATGTATGTATGTATATATGTATATACTCGTATGTATGTACATACCTATGTATGTATGTATGTATGTATGTATGTATATATGTATATATGTATATATGTATGTGTCATTCCAGACGATAACTGTCCGTAGAATTGTTTGTGCTATAAACTTCAAACCAATTTTAAAATGTTAAGGACACAGAACGAAAGTTCAAGTTCGTTGGCCAGCATGATCGGATTACATCTTCGGGTTGAAATTTTCAAAAATGTAGTCGAAAATTTCAAAATAGCCTGTTTTTTGCGATTTGTTGTGCGAAATTATTTTTTCAGCATACTAACATGTGGTATATTCGGAATCAGCGTAAAATTTCCTATAGGAATATGAATCAAGTTTTCAAAAATTTCAAAGTTGAAAAATCAGTCAAAAATCGAAATATTGCCGTTCGCTAGTTGTAAAAATCGGTAATATTTGCATGAAACATTGTCCAAATTCAGATTGAACTACTCTTATGGAAGTATCCCTGTATAACCAATTTGAGAACCATGCTGTTTAAAACGTAGGTAGTAGGTGCTTAAAAAAAAAAAAAAAAAAAAAAAAAAAAAAAGTAATCACAACTGATGAGTTTACACTGTGCATGTGTTAATAATTTGATTCCATGTTTGTCTATCAAAATCATAAACTAAGATTTCTCAACACGATCAATGGCGACTGAAATGTCGAAGATTTCTTCAAACATTCGCTCATGGGGTCATGCTGCATGACTGGACTTTTTAAGTTTACATGGTAAGTTGGAGAAAATATGGCCATTTTAGTGATGTAAGGTCGAAAAAAAAACTTGAAAGTTATACAACTCCAAAAGTTCCAGTAATGCAGCATGATCGTATGAGCGAATTTTCATAAATCATCGCACTATATTGTTACATTTTTTGAAAATTAAGGACTTTGAGGAAAAGAATTTGTTAACTACCGATTCCGTGACAAAAAAAGTCCAGTCATGCAGCATGACCCCATGAGCGAATTTTTGAAGATATCTTCGACATTTCAGTCGCTATTGATCGTGTAGAGAAATTTTACAACTAGCGAACGGCATTATTTTGATTTTGGACTGATTTTTCAACATTGAAATTTTTGAAAACTTGATACATATTCTTATAGGAAATTTTACGCTGAATCCGAATATACCACATATTAGTATGCTGAAAAAATTATTTCGCACAACAAATCGCAAATAGAATTAAACTGGGTTTGTTTTAAGGTGTGTAGAAAAATTAGGGGGTTTGATAAAATTGCTGGGAACTGTTCTGGGGCTATGAGAATGCCAAGGAATTCAAGAATTGTCCGAACTTTTAATAAAGGCACTGCTTGACCAGCCAGCTAAATCGGTAGAGGTTGAAAGACGGTCGCATTAATGGAGTAGGTAGATATAAATCAAGAGAAATTACAAGGAAACAACGACTCGGTTGTAAGCGGAAATCATCAGAAACACCATTTCGACGCTTGCATACGAGTCTGCAACACATTGGGATATTTTATGTCTTTAGTTGCAGACTCGTATCATCAAAATTTAACAAGCGGTTGCAGTTATGTTCACAATATCAATTATTGGGAATGATCACCTGAGTGTACACAATTATTCAAATAACCATGCTCATAACTCAGCTTGTTGGCCACGCACTTCGCAGTAGTTAAAATATTATGGTTGGATAAATCGAGAGCTTTCGAACGAATGAACAACGAATTTAGTGAGATGAAAAACGACGAAGTACCATTTCCCTAGCAACGACTCGGTTGTAAGCGGAAATCATCAGAATATTTTCGTGAGCAATTTCCGTGACGTTTTTTTAGTTTATGTGCCATAGCAAAGACATAGAATGTCAAAAACTGGATTCTAGAGCCACTCAGCTGATCTGGGATCGGTCAGTTGTGTTCAGAAGTCCCTCAAGGGGCTACATACCAAATCTCAGAATCGTGAGATCATTAGGGAAAAAACTGGTTTCTAGAGCCACTCAGCTGATCTGGGATCAGTCAGTTGTGTTCAGAAGTCCCTCAAGGACCCACATACCAAATTTCAGAATCGTGGGATCATTAGGGAAAAAACTGGATTCTAGAGCCACTCAGCTGATCTGGGATCGGTCAGTTGTGTTCAGAAGTCTCTCAAGGGCCCACATACAAAATCTCAGAATCGTGGGATCATTAGGGAAAAAACTGGATTCTAGAGCCACTCAGCTGATTTGGGATCGGTCAGTTGTGTTCAGAAGTCCCTCAAGGGGCTACATACCAAATCAACGTCATTTCTGATGGTCATAATCATCGTTGTGGCCACTTGGGACAATTTTCGTGAGCAATTTTCGTGAGCAATTTTCGTGAGCAATTATTTTCCGTGACGTTTTTTTAGTTTATGTGCCATAGCAAAGACATAAAATGTCAAAAACAGGCTATTTTGAAATTTTTGACAACTTTTTTCCAAATTTCAACCCGAAGATGTAATCCGATCATGCTGGCCAACGAACTTGAACTTTCGTTTAGTGTCCTTAACATTTTAAAATTTGTTTGAAGTATCTAGCACAATTCTACGGACAGTTATCGTCTGGAATGACACATACATATATACATACATACATACATACATATATACATACATACATATATTAAAAAATGCGTTAAACTTCAGAATATGATTCAGAATAGTCTGAAACGGATTTCTGCATAAATTTTTTTCAAAAATTCACATTCTACAAATTTTGAGGCGAGAGCAATAGCTTAATTTTCTTCAAAAATTCGCTAAAACTCGTTCTAAACGATATTCTGCGATTCAAAAAGAGATTTTGGAATTTTAACTTTTTTGCAGATTTCATTGATTGTTTAAGGCACATTTTAAGGAAATTTAAGTACTTTTTTCTGTATTTTTTACATACGTTTTTTGATGTTCTATTTTATAGTTAATAAACTTTATTTGAGCAACATTCTGCTTGAAAAAAAAAAAAAAATTAATGATTTTTTGCCATTTTTGCTATTTTTAGTGATTTTTTCAGTAGTTTTCTTGAAATTTAACCAATTTAATGTGCTCAAGAAATGCTGGCCAACGAACTCGTCCTTTTCTTTGAAAAGTTCGATTTTTTGGCTCAAGAACGGATTTTTTTTCTCAATCCTAAGGAGAGTTATCGTCTGGAAGGACACACACAAATATATATTACGAGTATATTGTAGAAACAGTTAGAACAATTTCCAACAATAACTGTATTTATCAACAGTTCAAACACAACAACAGGATTTTTCAGTATAAACAATCTAAACTCATTGGTGACAACCAGATGATTCAAGTTCCTACACAGGTCCCTCCTTCTTCAGGCCCGTCCTCGGGCCGTATATCGGCTTTCGCTAGGCGGTCTGCATGTAAAAGTCGCTTTTTTCTACCTAATTTCACTCGGCGTCTTTCTTCGTGATCTGATTAAGCCTGCGATAATCGACACAGAATCTGGTTGATCCATCATTCTTGGGCACAAGAACAACTGGTGAGGCCCAAGGGCTCTTGGATGGCTCAATGATATCTTGGTCCTACATTTCCTTATTAGCTTGTCAACATGGGCTCCTTGTGCGAATGGGATTCTTCTAGGAGCTTGCTTAATGGGGCCCCTTTCTCCTGTATCGATCCCATGTTGTACTATATGGGTTCTCCCTAGAGGTTTTCCATCTACTGCAAATATGTGTTTAAATCGCTGGAATAAATGTGTAGCTCTTCTGTAAGATTGTGATTCGTGGCCCAGAGGTTGTAACGCATTAGCGGTCCAGTCAATATCTTGAACTTGAAGAGCTGGAACATCGCACCCCCAGTGACGCACAAACGGAATTCGATCCCCCTTGACAATGAGCTGATTTTGGTCAAGGTCCAGGCATGCTTTAGCTTGCTGCAAGAAATCCAAGCCAATAATAGCTTCATTGCTGATCTCCACCACTAGAAAGGGATGATTTCCACAGATGTCCCCCTAACTGTACTGAAGCTCGAATTTCAACTGATACATCCATCTTGATACCCTGCACAGTTCGCAGCTCTTTAATGGAAGGGAAAATAGGAAGAAGAAGGCTTTCTGCCACGTCGGTTCGCAATAGAGACACTGTAGCTCCTGTATCTATAAGAAAACAACAATCCAACTTATTTATTTTAGCATTAACAAACAACGTCGCCCCCCTTGTCCGGGAGGGCATTCTCCCGCTTCTAACAAAGGAGGGCATTCTCCCGCGAGCCTGGGCTTGCCCATTTTCCCCAGACTCGCTCTAGTTTTCCTTATTCTTATTGGGGCACTGGGATCTGCAATGACCGACTTGTTTACACTCCCAACATTTATTGTTTCCTACAACATTTGTATCCTCCTTATCTGAAAAGGGAGCAATAGCCTCAAGCTGCTGTGCCACTGAAAGAGCATCTTGGATTGATGGGGGATGACTAAGCTTAATCATTTTCGCAAGATCCTTACTTCTTAGAGCGTCAATGAACACATCAATTGACTTTTTGCTTATCATCTCTCTCGGTTCATTAGAGTATGCACCCCTGACCAGCCTTTCTACGTCATTGGCCGTCATGGACCTTGTATTCCTCCCAAACAGTTCTTCCATCATACGGTATAAGAGATGCATCTTTAAGAGTTACCATATCCTGCGGCCTATATGCTAATGGACGCATACACTCGTCAGGCCGTTGAAGTTCAGATTCTCTCGTTCGACCCAGAACCTCACTAAGTTGTTGCTGCATATTCAACAAAAGATTCTCAACTGCTGAAATCCTCCTGTCGATGTCTACGTTGACCGAATGGGAACTTGTTGGCTGAGGCTCTTGCTCAAGAGTCCGTTATGATTCCATGAGGTCACTGAGCTGATCTCTGTGATGAACCAAAACTTCCGTCACCTCCTGCGTGCTTGCCACACCTGGAAGTGGCTCATTATTAGCTGGGTCTGCTGCACGTTGACGAGTACTGATCGTCCGATGTACAGTTGCGGTTTTTCGTGGCATAATCGTTCGGAGCGGCCCCCGAAATGTAGAAACAGTTAGAACAATTTCCAACAATAAATGTATTTATCAACAGTTCAAACACAACAACAGGATTTTTCAGTATAAACAATCTAAACTCATTGGTGACAACCAGGTGATTCAAGTTCCTACAATCTATTATAATAATAGGATACATAAAAAGTGATAACGCTTGAACGCCTGCACCGATTCTCTTCAAATTTTTTTTAAACTGACCGGCATGAAGAAAACTGGTGCAGATAATTCTACCAAGTTATAAATCAGATTCCTTCATATTAAAAAACAAGAAAAAGTGCAAAAACGAGGGAAATTCTGGTGCAGATAATTAAAGTTTGTACTTGCATCCCGTGGTGACACGGGCTTTTCCACTTGTATATATATGTTCAAAGATTCGTTTCAGAATGTCTCAAAACGGATTTCAATGAAGAAAATTTTCGAAAATTTTCATTTTAAAATTTTAGTAGGCATTGCGATAGCCTCATTTTCTACGAAAATTCGCAAAAATCAAGGGTTTAAGAAAACTGCAAGGAAGAACGAAATGAGTTGTAGAATCGATCCCGAGGAGTTTAACAATCTTAAATGTGAACACCCTGAATACACCTCACCCCGAGCGAGCGAAGAGAGTGACATCGCCTACATCCCCTGGATTTCAACGGGGTTTTTCCTACGGACTCATCAGGATGGACTAAATCCCATCGCCTATACATCCCACACCGAGCAAGCAAGAAAACTAGGCTACAGCATGATAAGAATGAAACCCTGTCTGTTTGTCTGTCCACGCTACGCACGGCCAAATGGGTGTGACCGTTCCGTCTACGAGTGGGGGGATCATCGTTGGTGTGTCCGGAAGGAATTGCAATGAATTTCAAAAGCTATTTTCAAATTGTTTACCCTCACTCGAACCATGAGTTGTCTGACTTAGGGTGGTGGAACCCCGCGTAATTCATGTTTTTCGCGTTCGCACCGTCAATTCGCCTGTCTACCCAAGTCGACTTTGAACGGGGTTTTTCTTACGGACTCGGGATGGAGTCAACAGAATACAAAACACAGAACAGAATGTTGTATCAGCTTAACATGAAATTTCGACAAAACATTATGCAGAAAATTTTACTTTAATTTCATTAATATTTGCTAAAATAGTCAATTAAAAGTTAATTAAAATCTAAAAAAGCTGAAATTGTACACTTTTTTAAATTGCGGAATATGATTTAGGATGAATTTTCTTGCCATAAAATTGGTAATTAACTATTTCTCTGCGTTCAAAGTGATAAAATTTCAAATGTTAATAGACTTTACAAGAATTTTGTCTCCCTGAAGAGGCCCCAGTTCCTGGGTGAAAACGATGGTCATCGACTAAAAAAAAAAACAGTTAAAGGACAGAAAGGCCATTTTTTGTAATGTCCCTTTACAATTTGAACTGTCCAAATAAAGAAACGTTGCGAATTTCAAAACAGCGTAATATAATATAATAATCCACGAAAATTCGCTCATACGATCATACCGCATGACTAGAACTTTTTTATCATACTGCCTACGTTATCTTATCAATTCGTTTGATTATTCTATTGGTACATAATAAAAAAGCAGTTAGGCCAGGAATCAGTTTCAACCATGTTGTCATACGATTTCGTTCGTTACGAGCTAGTGCCGCCCTTGTTCGTGGTCATATTCACCGCTGCCTCTCAGTTTTTAGCGGTTCACGGGCGAGGCGACGCGCCGTCGCGGGAGTTGATTAGACTATCGACAGATTGGAGTTCAATAGCCGTCGTATCATCGTTTTTCCTCTGGGCTTATCTCTGGCTCAAATGTCCAGGGCCGGACGTATGTGGCCCGCCGTCTCCAACAGGATATGTGCCAAATTATAAAGTAAGAACCGCACAGTGATTCGACTAATGTGTTTCAAGCAGAGTTGGGCGTAATCGTAATCATAATTATGATTATGATTACAATCATAGAGTTTTAGAGTTGTGATTACAATTACGATTATACTTAATGAGAAGGTGTGGGAGTCTTGAGGTTCAGTAAAAAAGAACGACATAGTCAGGACTACAAAAACTATATATATATATATATATATATATATATATATATATATATATATATATATATATATATATATATATATATATATATATATATATAGGTATTATTTTGATATTACAGATGGTTGGAAAATATAGGAAACACATAAATATAACTTACAAAATTGAGAGAATATTTCGTAAGTTATATTTATGTGTTTCCTATATTTTCCAACCATCTGTGATACCTCAAAATAATATTACATGCGAGTGTTTTCATTTTTAATCAAAACTATATATATATATATATATATATATATATATATATATATATATATATATATATATATATATCGCACCTTGGGAGTGATACTGGTATAAGTCCAAATGAACATGAATTCTGGGAAATCGCATTTAAAGATTTTTGATGACTTTGTTGGCGTACTACAGACACACTATTCATATTTTCTCGGTTCTTTTTGGTCTGTGTCATGCATATACCATCTACCTATACTGCCCTACTTCTAATTAGCTTCTCCACCTTTCTGTTTTTGATTAACATAATGATAATTACAAAAATCTTATGATGTACCTATAACACGGTAAAACACAACAAACCTTGATTTTTTCCTTCGTACAATATTGGTACATCGCGAGTTATTCACCAGATTGCCTCAGTACGACTACTAATCTTTTGGGCGAGTAGTGGTCCATTGCAAAATATGTACCGGTACAACAGTGAAAAACACGAAAAACTTGATATTCCTTGGTTCAATAGCTGTACTTCTTGAAATAGACGAGTATTACAGTAAAAATGAAGGATAAATACCTGGTTTGTCTCATCGATAGTGATTTATGTCGGGATGAACCAATATAGACCGACCTTTCCCCGACGCTAGATGAAGACTTTGACCAGAATCATACTGGTTTATCCTGCTCTCTACCGGTCACTTTTTGACCTATGATTAAACCGATACTAGCCACATGTAGACAAAATGTACACAGTAGTATATATAACTCAAAACTGCCATTTTTGGACTTATACCAGTATCACTCCCAGGGTGCGATATATATGAAAAACATTAAACTTTAGGATTTGTTTCAGAATGTCTCAAAACGGATTTCAATGAAGAAAATTTTCGAAAATTTTGATTTTAAAAATTTTGGAGCCATTGCGATAGCTTCATTCTCTACGAAAATTTGCTAAAAACCAACGGGCTAATGAGGCATTCTTGCTTCAGGCCCACTACTGTGGTAAAATACTTGGTTACTCCACCCTCACTCCCCACCGTCATCCCTGTGTCCTTATATAATCCTTCCAGCGTTTTGACAACTTGAAAAATAAGGCACTTCTTGAGATATGATCATAAGCCGCCTTCAAGTCCACATAGAATTCATACGTTTTCTATCTCTTACTTTTTCTCATTTCCGCAATATTGAACATCCGCAGTAGAGTATCCGGGAGGAACACCGCTTGTGTCTCACTCAGAATTTTCTCACCCTCGACCCAAGCAGACAATCGCTCCGATAGCATCCCTACAAAAATCTTTGCGCTGGTATTCATAAACGCCAACCCCCGGAAATTGTGTCTCCTTTCTTGCACAGAGGGAAAAATATTGCTTCCCTGAAAGATTCCGGTGCAGACCGCTTATTATACACTTCATTAAATGCTTGCACAATGCATTCTTTTAATTTATCTAGGGCTTGAATGAAAAACTCATTTGTCACACGGTCCGGTCCAGGTGCTTTGTTTGATTTCAATTTCCCGATCATGTTGCTTTATTCTGCTACTGTGAAGTCAGTATCCAGTTCCTCATCTGTTACGTTCGGCAATATATAAGTCATCTCCAACTCAACTTGGGGATTCCAAAAACCTTCGAAATGACTCACCAGCCTACTCACGTCCATCTTCGGCGCACGGAAGGGTTGTTTTCCCTTAATCCTATCAACCAACTTCCGAAAGCCCTTAGAATCTCTTACAGTAGCTAGCTTCCGTTCCGTTTCATTATAAAACTCTATTTCATTCTTTGCGCATATACCTTGTATTCCCTCACCTTCACTATGTAGTTTTGGCATTAGTGGGAAGAATGTATTATATCTTTCTTCTATATTGAGTGCCGATTTTATAGCGATGGGCTGGTGATCCAATAACATCTCAGGTATCACCTCGAACCTCTGAACTCCAACCAATCCTTCTCCCGATACCACCCCCAGATCGATCACAGAACTTCCCCTCCCATCAGTGTAAGTATACTCCCCACTGTAATATCTGCGAAACCTACCATTCAGTACTACCATCCCATTTTCATCAAAAAACTTCACCAGCTTTCTTCCGCGTGCATCTATCGTGGAGTACTTTGAGGTCCTGGCCTCCTTTACCGACTGCATTCAATCATACGGGCCGCTTGACAACAACTGAAGGGATCTAATCCTTGTATTAACATCCCCAATGACCACAAACATTTTATCCTGGTTATCAATTATCTGTTGCAATTTCGCGAAATCATTCCCCCATTATGACCCACCCTTGTATGTATACTGGTACCTACCACTGTTGTTAGCTCATTATTGTAGTGCCTAATATTCAAATTTTTGTGCCTTCTAAATTGACAATGTATTTAGATTTTTCATAATAATTCTCTTTTTATGACTATAATTCTCCCTCCACTGGGCCTACCATACCTACTCATCCTAACTGCAGCCTCCCAGCACAAAACGTAGCCTCCAAATGTAGTTTCTGTACATTCTACATTTCTCTCGACCATCGAAATTTCACATAATATAAAAGCATCATAACTTAATAACAATTCAATAAAATTTCCATATTTCAATTTGTCATGGTTCCTGCTCCTCCGCCCTCTCCCTCTCCTCCTGTCCTTCCCGACTCGATGAGGCCGACTCCATGCCGATCCTTTCAGAATTTCTTTGCACCAATCTCTCGACTTCTCCCGCCAAATCCAAGTCTAGAATTTCTTTTATTTTTTCCACACCACAGCCCTGAAGATGGATAAAGCCCAATGCATGATCCCACCAGAAGTTCTCATTTCCCACCACTAGCTTGTCAAACATGACACGAACGTTCTGTTCTGGAAATCTTCTTTTAATGGTTTTACGAATCCCAAGCAGAATCCGTCTTTTCTCTTCAATTACCCATGTGAAATCCTGGCTAATACATATGTTGGTGGATCGTAGAGCTGATGTTTGCTTAATGACTGCGTTTTTATCATCTTGCCCCATTAGCGTCACTAGGATGGGTCTATTTTGGGCATTCGGGGCTCGCCGCCACCAAAGTCGGAACGGACTGCAGTCCGAGATCGTTTCGAAACATCTGATACCACTTGTTTGATATTTCCATCGACACCCACTCTTAGGGCGGAATCCATAGTTGCACCTTGAGATAGGAAATTTCTCGACTCAGGCCAAGGTCACATCTGGCTTGAAGAGGTGAACTGGTATTCATAGTCAAAAGGTGCAGGCGTCGAGGCCGGCCTTAGCTGTAATTTTTCTCAAGGTGGCTTTGAGGAGAGTTGGAGTCTAGAGCGAGCAAAATGAGGTTCTTCCAACTATTTTGGGCATTCCATGATTAGTAAATCACGATACTTGGTGATTCCATGCTTGGAATTCCATGGTAATTGTTCGACGCAACCTTGGTGAGGCCAGAAAAATGAGTCAACATTTGTGAGTTGTATTATTTTATCGAAAAGTTGACAGTTGACACACATGTTTACCATTTCATGTTTTCGCCTTTGTTGTTTGTTGTATCTACTGTTTTATTTTTATTATTATTGACATTTTATGTCTTTACTATGGCACATAACTCAAAAAGTGTGACGTTACGGTGTGACGAAGAAAGCGTTATGAACAATTTCTAATGATTTTCACGTACAACCGATTCGCTGCTACGGAACTTTAACTTCGCCAGTTATCATCGTACAAAAATCGTTCACCACTCGTTGGAGAGCTCTCGATTTACCTAACCATATTACGTTAACCACTACGGAGTTCGTGGCCGACAAGCTGCGGTATGAGCGGGATTGTTTAAATAATTGTTTACACACAGGTGATCAATCTCAATAATTTATATTGGGAACACGATTGCAAGCTTTATATAAGTAAAGACATAATTTTAAGACCAAACAACCGATAAACGAAATATCTCTTGGAGATGTACGAGTCTTGGAGATGAAGCTTGGACTGTGTTTATGTTTAACAAAATTTTTATGAAGTGCACTCGTGAGTGTGTATATAAGAAGCTGTGTATAAGGCACCACCAGTTACGACGAAACATTACATGGAGTATCAACAATCATCCAATGGACCATCGACGAAACGGAAACTTCCCAAATCGGCCAAAGAGCTGATACGTGAATATCGTTTGCGCAAAAAACTGCGTACGAGTACGACAAATGCCGATGACACACTTACCACATCACAACACACGCCGGACACCGATCATACGACTGACAACATAGTGCAACTTCCCAAGTCGGGCAAGGAGCGGACGCGTGAATATCGTTTGGACAAAAAACTGAGCACGAGTACGACAACTACAAAGGAAACAGAAATTTGTGAGGTCAATCATACGTATGTTGAACCGCCTCTTTCTCTTGCCGACATGGAATTTGATAAACGTGTGACAATATACTTAGTGATGTATGAAATTGTCGTTCACGTACCATGCTGCAAATGCGAAATATGACATGCGTCGATGGAGTCTTTACCCGTAACGTGTCAAATATACAAACCTTAGCTTACACGTGATACTTTTCACATCATCGGCCTCTACTTAGCATTACAAACTCTGATAATTAATTATATATGTACGGAATGATGTATGTATATATGTAAATAAATAAACATTTGTATTGTCATTTTGTATTCTCATTTATTATTTTAAAACAAACATTTAAAAAATAAAATTAAGAAAATAAAGTACGAGGTACGTGGTGTGGGTGCGGGAGGGGGCGCGAAGACAAAAGCTGGTTGCATACTTGTACAAAAGATGTACCCACCGTTTGTGTTTTATTCCCGATTGTTTTGTACCAAATTTACTCATATGTAAGCGAAAAATTTGAAAAATTAAATTGTTTGTAACAAAGTGATCTTTTATTTTACAATTTTAGTTATCAGAAATATTAACTAGCATACTAAGTATACTTACCTAATGAAACTACACGAAATGATTAACTGGGAAATAAATGTTTAGGGACTTGCCGACTGGGTTGATAGCTGAAATTTGAAAATGGTGGGGGGCAGTTATTTCATTTCCATCGGATGAAAAAATCCAAAGATTGGAATTCCTTCAATGATAGGCTGAGATCGTACAGGGTGTTCAAAACCTAAATATCTCATATTATCTCACTAAATATCACATCAGGAGTGAGAAGTGTCTTGATTTATTATTATCATTTTGTTGTGTGGTTTATTTGTATTTGCTTAAAATGAGCCAAAAGAGAACTTCATTCTCTCCGGAGGAGAAGAATTATTTTAAGTCACTAGTACTTCTCAACAATGACGTTGTTGAGAGTAAGAAAAGTGATGCAGTAAGTGTAGTACAGAAAAAGAAGTGTTGGGACGAAATCACTCATCATTTAATTGCACCGGGAATTTCTCTACAGTAAGTAAATTGTTGACTTCTGGGAACCGTGAAAAGTTCAACATTTTCATCATCGAGTCGGTCGTCCAAATCGTCCCACTCAAAAATAAACAAACTCTATCGTGAACTAATTAAAAAACTAATAAATCTCAAACGAATAATAACTCAAACAAACTAATTACATACAAGAAACAGCACAAAATAACATTTTGAGGGAGGTTTCAACCTTCCTTGGCTGGAGGTGGGTTTGAACCCCTCTGAAGTCGAGAAATTTCTTATCTCACCTTCAAAAATCGTCTATGAATAGGGGTTTTCGAGGAGGCTTGGAGGCCAGCCTCAGAATGTAACCACTCTGAATAGGTTAAGGAGACATGAACCCACCTCAAGGCCGGCCTCAGCTCAAATGTGGAGGCCGGCCTTACATTGGGAACTTGGAAACTGCCAGACCAGGAGACTGTCCGAATTTCTGCCCCAAAACCGATTCGGGGAGTTCAAGGAGTTCACGTAAATGTCTCCGAAAGTAGGGCCAGGAAACTGTCGGAAAATAGAAAGCTGCAGAACTGTCCGAAAATATTCCAACAGAATGGAAAATTCCCGTTTCGACTTCGAAAACTGTCCGAAAGTCTGCTCAGGGCAATGAACTCCGAGTGGGTCCTTTCTAATCCAGCCACATTCTAATCCGTCTTTGTAAAGCGTCTTCTTCCATTATTGGAGGGAAGCCTATATATGGCCATTCTCTTATTGAGTCACATTCTAATCCGTTATTATAATGGCAACCACTGCGTCTTGTGTTCATTAGGGGGAAGCCTATATATGACCATTCTCGCACCATAATAATTCATTCCAAAAGTTTCATTCCTGAGAGTAAGATATTCATTTTCCCATCTCTGTGACCTGTTTCTGTCCGTTCAACATGGTTTTTGTAATGCAAGGCCAACGAGCCTACTCACTTCTTTACGTTGACGAGTGCAATAATTTCTCATATATTAGAGATAAAAAGAAAAACTCAGTGTGGTACATGAGATGTTCGCATACGCCATGTCCTGGAACAGCAAAGATGACCGACATGCCGGAAGATGTTAGTGATACAGATTTATCAACGTTTGGTCGCCAACGACTTGGTGTCATCCTTGACATTCATAAAAGCCATCATTCCTGAGGTCATCCTAAAGTTGGAATCGCGAGGGATAGAGTTGGTATAAGTAATCACTACAATAAATGGAGTCATCGAAAAAGCGAAATCATGGCCTGGAGTGACTGGGAAAACTGTGAGGAAAAAGTTGGAGATCGTGCTGGCTAGAAATCTCGGTTGGAGAGCAGCGTTGGACTTGGAGAGGATGCTGCGTGGCGAGTCTGCAACGTCAGAGGATTTTCCAAACTACTCTGCGCAAGAAGCAGCATCATTCAAGTATTTACCTCTCGTGTCAGTTGACGTTGAAAGATCGTTCTCGTCATTGAAGATTTAATTGACCGATCTAAGAACATCATTTAAAACTGAAAATATAGAAAAAATTCGTGTTGTACAGACCAACACGAATCTATTTCAATGACTCGTCTAGTAGTACTGAACATTTTGTAAATGGACTTTTAAACTGTAGCGTGTATAAATGAAACTTGCCATATATATACCAGAAACTTGTAGATACAATTATACATACAATTTGAAAATAAAGATAATAATAAGATAATAAAGATTTGAAGAAACTTGTAGATACAATTATACATACAATTTGAAAATAAAGCTCGTAGGCATATAAAGATAAGTTGTAGATTTTTTTTCGTTTCACTTTCCTTTCCTTTTTATAGTTTTTAACGGTGTTTTTCGAGCATGTAATGGTATTTTCTATCGAGCATAAAACAGATGTTTTTCAAGCATATCTGGAGATTTTATCGAGCATATCGATCCGAGCCCTAGTCATAATATATATAATTTGAGATATTTTTATGACCCACTGGGGCCTAGATCATGCTAATAATGTTACTGGCCTTCTGTTGTCTGGCAGTGAACTTGGGAGTTCCTCAGGAGCTAATTACGAGTACTTGCGTTCGTATTTCTTCGATAAGGCCCAAGGTGGAACCTGGTAAAGGGATTTACGACCCTACTTTAGGACAGTTTTCAGTTCGTACAGATTCGGGCAGTTCCCCCGCTTCGCAATCGGTGTTTCAAGTTTTCTGGCAGAATCCTCGTTCCACCTTTTCGGGGAGTTTGGAGGAACAGGTTTTCCGGGAGTTTTGAAACGAAACCCCGATCTCCCCGAATTTCCAGGAAGGGCGTTTCGGACAGTTTCCTGGTCTGGCAGTTTCCCCCCGACCCTTACATTTGCGACTATGAATACCGATGGGGTGAAGTTCTCCTCAACAACCCACCTTGAGGCCGACCTCAGCGTTGAGGAGCGACTATGGATTCCACCCTTAGTCTTCCGATTACGAGATTATTCCGGCGTAGATCATTTTATAATATTATGGCTCGATCTTCTTGTGACTTCAAATTTGATTTCAGCTGCCTCACTTCACTTTTCAGTTAACTCGTTCTCCTCCTTCAATATCATATTTTCTTGTTGTATCATTTGTAGATCTTCTTTCGTTGCCAAATTCCGTACGGCCTCTAGAATGGGTCGGAATTTTGCTTCCATAAGTGTGCGCATCTATTCCATCATTTCTTCCGTCGTCCACTCTGCCACCTTTCTCTTCGCGTCTTCATCATTTCCATCGGGGGACAGGTCCCTCTTTCCTGCTGCAAAGTATTGTTTTATGGCTGTGGATATTTTTCTTGCTTTTTGCGTCTAACCCTTATTCGAACTAGCTCCGAGTTAAGGTCTAGGTATAGGGACTTAACTTTCACTTCGGAACTCAAAGAGACACAGCTTCACGCAGAGAAGATGGTCCCGGGCGCCTCGCGCGAAATGGTACAGGTCATTGAAAAGCTGAGTTTATGCTGAACAATTAAAAGAAGAAAAAATCTTCAAGAATGGTTTATCATTCAAGGGTTTACAGCCAAGAATGAACTGAAAAAAGTAAGCGATTTTGGAAAAATTTGTTCAAAATTAAGGGATCACTTTTTTTATTTTATATTATTTATTGTTTTTTTTATAGGGGTTTGGAGGCTTGAGCTCAGTTGGAGGAATGAAAGTTGGTTTCTAGGAGAAGAACTGTTGCGAAAAACACTTTAAAAAATTATGCTAAAATAAATTAATAAAAATTGAAGGATGCAAATTATTAAAATTATATGAAAGTAATTCCAATTAGAAGAGATTGGTTATGAGTAGAGATGAGTCGATACCAAAATTTATCGATTCCTGATACCGATACCGATACCTAAAAAATCGATTCCCGATTCTCGATACCGATACCATCGGCGCATAATACTAATACCTAACTTACCTGTAGGTGAAAACGACGAAGTACCATTTCCCTAGCAACGACTCGGTTGTAAGCGGAAATCATCAGAAAATTTTTTCTGTTATCTCGATCGAATGAATTTGTTTGTAATACGAGTACATAAACTTTGGTTCTGGTATCATGATGTATTTCGTTGGTTCATGGTTTGTTTTTACACTAATTAGTGATAACTGGTAGGGACACTCATAAATTCTTATATTTTACCAATGATAAGTTCATTTTCTCTAAGAAATAAATGCTTGCATACGAGTCTGCAACACATTGGGACATTTTCATGTGTGTTTTCTTATTATTTTCTTATCATTAGGGAAAAAACTGGATTCTAGAGCCACTCAGCTGATCTGTAATCGGTCAGTTGTGTTCAGAAGTCCCTCAAGGGGCTACATACCAAATCTCAGAATCGTGGGATCATTAAGGAAAAAACTGGATTCTAGAGCCACTCAGCTGATCTGAGATCGGTCAGTTGCGTTCAGAAGTCCCTCAAGGGGCTACATACCAAATCTCAGAATCGTGGGATCATTAAGGAAAAAACTGGATTCTAGAGCCACTCAGCTGATCTGGGATCGGTCAGTTGTGTTCAGAAGTCCCTCAAGGGGCTACATACCAAATCTCAGAATCATGGGATCATTAAGGAAAAAACTGGATTCTAGAGCCACTCAGCTGATCTGAGATCGGTCAGTTGCGTTCAGAAGTCCCTCAAGGGGCTACATACCAAATCTCAGAATCGTGGGATCATTAAGGAAAAAACTGGATTCTAGAGCCACTCAGCTGATCTGGGATCGGTCAGTTGTGTTCAGAAGTCCCTCAAGGGGCTACATACCAAATCTCAGAATCGTGGGATCATTAGGGAAAAAACTGGATTCTAGAGCCACTCAGCTGATCTGGGATCGGTCAGTTGTGTTCAGAAGTCCCTCAAGGGGCTACATACCAAATCTCAGAATCGTGGGATCATTAGGGAAAAAACTGGATTCTAGAGCCACTCAGCTGATCTGGGATCGGTCAGTTGTGTTCAGAAGTCCCTCAACTGGCTACATACCAAATCTCAGAATCGTGGAATCATTAGGGAAAAAACTGGATTCTAGAGCCACTCAGCTGATCTGTAATCGGTCAGTTGTGTTCAGAAGTCCCTCAAGGGCCCACATACCAAATCTCAGAATCGTGGGATCATTAGGTAAAAACGTCATTTCTGATGGTCATAATCATCGTTGTGGCCACTTGGGACAATTTTCGTGAGCAATTATTTTCCGTGACGTTTTTTTAGTTTATGTGCCAAAGCAAAGACATGAAAATGTCAAAATGGACTGTTCTAAGACGATTAAAGTTCGAAAGGATGGTTTGAAATGAGATATACCATTTGTTGCTTTAAAAATTAACCGCACCATCCTGTCATTGACTGGGGGCTCCATCTCAATGTCAGGATCGTGCGGTTAATGTTTAAAGCAAGAAATGGTATATTCTCAATTAAACCCGTCCTCTCATACTTTGAACATCTGGGAACAGCCCTTTTTTTACGTTCCTTACTAAACCCAAAGGGTGAAGGGAAAGTCTTGCAATCATCCCGAAAATCAATTTCTGAAACTCACGCTAGGATCGGTATTTTGTTCAACCTTAACCCATATCTATAGATACGTTTCATGAAAATGTATGTATGTGTGTATGTAAATCTTGAACACGACTGCCACCTTACAGTACGTAAAAAAAAACTCCAATTTCGGGGTTGGGTGTTTAACCCAAGAGCTAGCTACTGTAGAAAAACTAGCTTATGATCATTTTTAGGGAGTTAAAAAAATCAGAATAGGTGAAAAAACGTCGTTTTTGGCACTTTTTTGTCTTTTCTCCAAAATGGCTCGAGTGATTTTGATGAAATTCACAAGTTACTTACTGCTCATCTGGGTAGAAATGATATCACATACCTTTCATATCTGAGGGCGGTAATAAGCAACACACCTTTAAAAAAAAAGGTGTATAACGCCATTTTTTAGCACCTTTTTGGTCTTTCCTTCAATATGACCACTATACCATGATCACTACACCATGTCTCTCCTATCTTGTCAGTGTTTTGTTCTATTTACTAGGGTAAAATTGTAAAAAATCTGAATTAATGTTTTTTTACTTTCCTTACTTATTCCGAAGGGTGAAGGGAAAGTCTTACGATCACCCTGAAAATAAATTTAAGAAAATCATGCTAGGATGGGTATTTCTTCAACCTGAACCCATATCTATACGTTTCATGAAAATGTATGTACGTGTGTGTGTATGTGTAGGTTTTGCTGGGGAAGGGTAACTGTCGGTGTTTGTATCTCTTCCGGCGCTCCTTCATATCCCTACCCAAGTCAAGGTTATGCAACCTGGTCACCCTCTGGTTTACCCGAGGGTGGCAGAATGACACTTGACGTTCAGTAGCAAGATTGTCCCCCCACTATTGGCCCCTGGACACTGTTTTTTCTGCACAGCTTTCATCGGTTCAGTTCCCTGACTGGAACGGTTCCGAAGAACGTCACCACATTTCAGTTTGTCCCCCCACTCTACCCGCTTCTTGACAATCTCTAACCGTTCTTTTCTCGTTTTTTCAATGTTTGTATTAGAGAATGGGTCCCAGCTCGGGTTTCAGGCACCCGGGATGATGATAAGCGTATACCACCAACCTACCTAATGTCTTATTTTACAAACAAGTGATAAAATCAATTCAATTCAATGATTCATTTCAAAGTTAAAAGGCCTTGCAGATGATTTCTGAACATGTAGGTAAAGATTCCCGGTCATTGCTCATGAATAACAACTATGTATAATTACGACTGAAAGGTTTCTTTTAATGTAGGCACCTACCTGTATTATTTCTTTTTTCGGTACCTAGGTAGATAAGTAAAGAAGGTTGGCCAGCGTCTACTTTGAAGGGCTATTTTGATATTTTTGTGTCAATGGACCTCTCATATGATGCTTAAGTATTGTAAAGAGTGGGTAGCTGTACCTACTTCCTACCTACCGATGACTGGATGTCCCGCATAAGGTGGTCAGTAAGTACTTCAGGGGTCGATTCAGAGCTCATTTCTGATCGAAAGTTCCTTTTAAGAGATTTTTTTACGCTTAGTTTTTGAGCAATTCAATATTTGAGATTTTTTTCGTATTTTCGACCTTTTGTCAATTAAACGACCCTTGATTTGCAGTGTAAATTCGAATCTAAGGACACCTTGGAAAGAGCATTAAATTTTCTATCAGATAAATTCCTGAGTTTTTTTACGGTTCAAGATTTGAGACATGAAAAAGCCCTCTGAAAAGCAAATTGTACCTAATTTGGGAAACCTTGTGTTTTTTCAATCGGAAATTGAACTATGAGAACCAATATTTTTCAAGACAAGAACGGTAAAAACTGCACCGAAATGAGAGCTTACATTTCCAACGGTGTATTCAATGTTAATTTTCTAATTAGAGGAGGAAACTACTCATGTTTTAATGTTGAACAACATCGTTTTTCTCTGCACCGAAATGAGAGCTTACATTTCCAACGGTGTATTCAATGTTAATTTTCTAATTAGAGGAGGAAACTACTCATGTTTTAATGTTGAACAACATCGTTTTTCTCGAACTTGTGGGAACTGAATACGAAAGCGTAATGGAAACTGTGATAAGAAGTTCGAGCTGCTCGACATCGAGTTCAAACGGCTTCCGAAGAACTAGTTCGGAGCCGTTCCGGTCAGGGAACTGAAAGCTATGGGAGCTGTTTGGAAACAACTGCGACCAGGCGCCTATGGTGGGGGGACAATCTTGCTACTGAACGTCAAGTCAGAATGACCCTCTGGCGATTAAGGGGGAGGCTCGTATAAACGGGTCTCCCGACCTTTTAATCACGTCGTCCCCGTTATGATGGCTTCAGAAGAAAATGAGCCTCATAGCCGCTGTTGGACCATTGGCACGCGAAGTCCGAGAGGAGGCTCCCTGGGGCGCCCCAGGAAGGGGCGTTGGTTTTCTTCTCCTTCCTCTTCATCCTCATCTTCCTATCCTTTCTCTTCCAATGCCCCTGGAAAAGTCCACCAGTGTGCCCACTATGAGATAACCTTACGATCCAAGTGTGGCCTCAGTGCCCACGCCTGGCAGAAACATCCTGTACACTGCAATTGATATAGAGCTAGAGCGGCCTAGGTATGCTTCTAAGGATTTGCGAAGAACGGCAGCAGAGGAGCCAGAGGCAGTGTGTGGGGTACGTAATATTAATGTATTTTTGAAAGAACGTTTTCCCATGCGCACGCTTTCTGCCATTCAATCTCTTCGTCTGAGACCCCACCACAAGCAGCTTGTCCAGGATGCAATCTCTCCCGCATTTCGTCCATCCGTGGGACAGCAACCCGCCGCACAGTGGATGGAAACAGCAGTTTTTGTGCAAAAACCTCTTAGATGAGCCAAGTGGTTGAACTTGATATGGATTCTCATGTTTTTTGGAGTGCTGAGTCGATTAAAACCATTCCCAACTCGCTAACTATAATGGCTAATCGGATAGCAACGTTTTAGCGAATTTTCTTAGAAAATGAAGCTATTGTAATGGCTCCAAAATTTTTAAAATAAAAATTAAAAAAAATTTTCATCATGGATATCCATTTAGAAGTATTCTGAAACGATTCCTGGATTTTAACGCTTTTTTATATGTATATCTATTTGTATATATAAGACTGCCCTGCTTTCTACATTGGAAAAGCCGAAATCAGCCATATCCCTTATTACTGCACCCAGTATCAACACCAAAATAACTAGTAAAAAAAAGGTGTGGCGATGAAGGACAAATGAGAACCTTTTTTCATTTTTCATAGCGCGAAAGCTGAATCAACAGTAAATCAAGCTGAATAATTATTTTGAAGGAACGTAAGTATAACCGAAATGGGTTACTTAATTATTTTTTATTCGCCTGATGTAAAACCGTTTCTTCCGAATTCGGGTATCGTTCGCGCAGATCTTTCTCAAAATCACTTCCACTCTTAAATAAAATATCGCAAAGCACTGAATATGGAATTTCAAGAGACATTTTTTTTTACCACGATGTTACGATTTTCTTTTTCCACAATGTGTGTTTAAATGTTAGGTACCACGCTTCCGCTAACGTTGAATGATTAGATAGTGATAGAAGACTGCTCCCAAAGAACTATTTTTCTAGACGAAGAATGAATCATAACATTCATTCTCGGGACAAGGTTCGCACCTAGTGGTTTATTTACTCTGACTCGTCAAAGCAGGAGTTGATAGGTGGGTGCCGTCACATACCTTCCTCAACGTTTTTGTTCATCGTGATCACCGACGGCGGAGAACGGCGATCAAATTAATACATAAGACACTTGAATGAGTGCGTAGTCGGATTATTCCAGTCCCAGGACGACCGGAGATGACCTGCACTTTTGGCACTCTATCAAATTTAAATAATCACATGATTTTTCCAAAACCCCTCATTATCACTGCTTACTCTTGGTGATGCACCAATGTGAAAAAATGATCAGGTACACCCAAACGTGTATAGAATACATGGTATATTTCGTCTTGGGGAATTTTCCCAGTTTCGGGGGCGTAATGAATCATCAATAACTGCTACACCTTAACCTAATTTATGCTACACCTTAAACCTTAATTTCAAGCATACGACCAATTATCACACTCAATGCCTTCTCAAAAATTTCAACACGCCCAAATGGGGAAACTAAGGGCTAAGTTTGTGTCTGAAGGTATCTAGGAACAATATAAAAATGGGAAAACATTTTTATTAACTCTTTCATTTTTTGGGGTTTTTGCACGCTTCCATCCACCGTGCTCCGTTCAGCGATCCTCCCCCGGGACCTCTGGTCCTCTTGAAGACTGACTTATCGAGACTGGGGGCTGATTGGCCGTATTGAAGGTTATGAGAGCGCCTACCTGCAGGATCTGGCGATGCGGGCTGTTGAGGGGCCTGAAGGCTTGAAGGACTGTGTTGCAGCCTATGTGCAGAGGATCTTCCCAAAGGATGAGGATACGACCGTAGCGAGGCATCAGAGAAGGGTTCCTCCAACATTAGTGCCTCTTGGAGGTCACAAAGCAGCGAAACAAGCAAAAAGGCGGGAATATCAGTGGGTTCAGAGGTTGTGTAGGAAGCATCCGTTTTGTGTAGCTGCGGAGATACTGGATGGGGATTTAAGCCAAGTTTTCAGATGAGTCGTAGTCAGTCAAAACTAGCAGACACTTCCTACTCGAAACCTAGTGAAATCAGTGAAGGTTGGTTGTTAAGTTGCTTGCGAATTCGCTGTTATTTTGTGCAATCCATATTTCCGTTTTGGCATAACCTTACAACTTCCGGTAAGCATTATATTATTATTTAGTTTTTATTTTAATTAAATTATCATTCAGCACGCAATCTTATTTGATCATTTTAACAATATACACTACAAAATCGCTGACAAGGGTAGGTAAACAACTACTAAAAACCTGATTGTTTTCAACCCTTAATGATGGATTAAGAGCTGATTTTTTCACCTTCGCTAGCTCTTTCTTGAGATTATGTCGTTCCATAAAGTCGCAACCTTGTACACAAGTTTCAAACAGAGTTATAAACATACGAAGGTATTATTAAGAATTTAAGAGAAATAAAATACTCAAAATTAGAAACGTTCCACTTAGAAATCCACCGGAATCCACCTCCCCAGTGCCGGCGGCCACAGGTGCAGATCGATGTACGAGTATATATGGTTATCAATACTTCGAGAGAACACCTCCTTTACTCAGTCAAACCTTAGATAACCAAATCAACTCAGCGTCTGCACGTGGTTGGCACAGGGAAAGCGGATAGCGGGAGGTTTCTAGATGGTAGGTTCCAAATTTTTTGGTTTATTATTTCCAATAATAAGCCTATGTGATCGTGTAGCAAAAAATGTTTATAACCCCCCCTCAAACTTTGTCACTTTACGTTTCAAGGTGCGTAGAATCCAAATTGTAAATGTCCGTCCGCCGTTCGGCGTCCGCCGTCCGGGCCATAAAAGGCGTAAGAATTGTCTTAAAAAACCCGTTCTTTCGCACATAGACTCCATTTGGGGTCTAGTTGGTCCTAACGTTTAACCATCCCGATCGCTTTACTCGCATAGATGCTATGGGCCAAAAACGGGCAAAAAGTGTATTTTTCAAGGCTTTGAGTGTTAGACTTACGCACGTACGCACGCCTGGCACGCTTGGCAGGGGGTCACGGTGGGTGGTGAGGAGGAGGGGGGGGGGGGTGAGCGGGGGGTGGAGTAAGAGGAGGCGCCGCGGCACCTTGTGGTGGGTACGGCGTTCCTTCGAGGCATGAATATGATCTCTTCAACTTCTCGATTGAATCTCCAAGCCCAACCAAACAGTAGGTGGCTTCATTAAGCAATAAAATCAATTATTATAAAGCACTAGGACACTC